>OX463766.1:18018032-18209742 GCA_949825005.1 Gasteruption jaculator | reverse complement strand
CCCCGTCCTCCTCCACCTCTTCTTGCAATAACCGACTCCCCAGCATCAGTATCAGCATCAGCAACTGCATCAGCAGAGCGGTAGCCTCGTTCCCACGAATTCACACACTCATGCTAATCCGGCCATAGTTTGCCGATCAATTGTTCGCTCGACTCCTCCTCCTCTTCTTCTTCGTCTTCTTTTTCGTCTTCATCCTGGATTCCAGGTCCCCAGAGGGAGCGATTGTCGTTCAACTGCAGTTGAAAGCGACGGTACCCAGGATACCTCGGGCGTTTAACTGCAACAGGAAGTGAGAATCCCTCCGAGATGCAATTGAAGGGAAAGGAAAGGAGGGGGTTGGGTTCGATTTGGGTTCGATTCTTGCATGGGAGGAACGTCATAACACCAATTCTTGATAATCGAACTGTCGTTTCAGCGTTTTTGCTGATGCCACTGCCACTGTAATTGTTTCTACTTTTGCTTTTGCTTTTGCTTCTGCTTCTGCCTGACGGTCCCTGGCGATGCGTATTATGGGTAGTCGTTATATCGCCAAATCACCCTTTGCATGTTAAGTGAGAGGACTAAAATTGTTGGTAGTTATGCTATTGAGGCGATTAACGTGGACGTGGATGTGGATGTGGATGTGGATGTGGATGTGGATGTGGATGTGGAAGTTAACGCGTGGTGTGAGAATAAAATCGTGATCTGGAAACTGGGGAGATGGATGCAGTCGGTGGTTGTTAGGTTGTTTTGGTTTTTTGTTTTTGTTTTTTTTTTTGTTTTTGAAATTTGGTTGTTCAAATTTATCGATAATTAGTATCAATTATTTCAATATAAAAGGATTTTGGAAATTTGGTTGTTCGGTTTTTCAAATATTGGTCGTTAAAATTTGTCGATAATTATCAATTATTTCAATATACATAAAAGTATTATCGATATTATAAATTATACGTAATATATAATATATATATTTATAATATATACGTAATATATAATATATAATAAATATAATATAAATTTAAAGAATAAAAATAATATATATTCAATAAATAAAATTGTTTGTTAATCGGTATCGATTGTTTCAATGTAAAAGGATTATCGATATTACAAATTATACATGGGTATTGTTATCGTTTTTGTGGATGAAATTTGTCGTTATCGATAAACCGAAGGCACAATTGAAAATCGATATATTCGATATATCTTTAGGGAAATTATTAAGAGAGGCACCGAGATAATCGGTAGCCTTCCTCAGTGTTTGTAAAAATAACGAGAAGAGGGGGGAAAAAAAACACCCACGAGTTTCGGTTTCATGACAATTACCGTGGGAAAAGACGAAGAAAAAAAAGAGTAAATTTACTGGGAAGAAAAAAATCCAACTAACTTTGAGTGAATGCTGCTAATTTAATAGTCGACGTTCAGGCTGGAAAAAATTACACGTGCGCGGTATCATTGTTACTGATGTATCAACACCATTATTATTATTATTATTATTACTATTATTATTACTCTTGTTGTTGTTATTAAATTTTCATTGCAATTGACAAAAAAAACGATAAAGCAGCAAAAATCCTCGGAATTCTTATGGAAATAATATTAATATTATCATTTTTAATAATTATACCAATAATAATAATAATAATAATAATAATAATAATACCTCAGCCACAATATCGAAGAAAAAAAATTTGAAAAATGATCGAAAATCAACGGAACTCGATGGCAGCTGCTGTTTTAAACTTTCATCTTTATTGGGCAAAGGGCGAAGGTCGTCAATTTCGCAATCTTTCACCCTGATATCACACGGGTTACTTGTTCGCTCGCTCGTTCGCTCGCTCTCAAAGCCGGCGAGCAAACGCCTTTACCGGTTATTGCGGAATAAAATGAAAGAAAGAGGAGAGAGAGAGAGAAGGAAGCAAGTGAGTGCGTCGTGAGTCGTTGTTGTACAGAGTTGCATTGCGCAAAATGCGTGGAGGTCTTTCCTTTTTTGTCATTCCACGGTTTCGGGGAACTCTCTTCGCCTCGGAACTCTTTTTTTTTTTCGGAGCAATTTCCTTTTACGGAGCCAACGCGGTATTGGGAGGCCGGTATTCTCGATGGGAGTTCCGCGCGGTTTCGTCAAAATTGGCCGGAGGAATCGAGGGAGACGCGCTTGTCGTCACGCGATTGCAGTTGCGACAGTCGACAATTGCAGCAACTGCAATTGCGCGAGCCGGTAATCGCCGCAACTGCAATTGCGCGAGACGGTAATCGCCGCGACTGCAATTGCGCGAGACGGTAATCGTCGCAACTGCGATTGCGCGAGCCGACAATCGCCGCAACTGCGATTGCGCGAGCCGATAATCGCCGCAACTGCAATTGCGCGGGGCGATAATTTTGTCGCAACTGCAATTGCGCGATAGAAGCGAGTTTCTCTCGATCCCTCTGGCTAATTGCCGCAACTGCAATCGAGGATCGACGATTGGGTGTAGGGGGACCATAAAAAATATTCAATGGGTTTGTTTGTTTCCACGTCAGGGATTATTCAATTTTTGTCTCTCTCTCTCTCTTTATTTTTGCTAACTCAAAATCGAGAGGACAAGAAAAAAATAAAAGGACACGAGGATCGTAATCTTTGGAATGAGCTAAAATGGAAGCCTCCGCAATTTTTTTCCTCTCGAGTTCTGAATCATCAAATTAATCACTCTTCAAAATCCGTCTCTGTCTACCTTCCTCTGCATTTTTTCTCTCTTTCTCTCTATGTATCTCACCAAAAAAAGAATTGACGTATATATATTTTTTTTCTACAGTTGAATTTATATAATTATACGCATGCGTATACAAACGAATGATTTTAATATGAATGATGCATTGAATAAGGGTCTTCCGAAATTCGATTTTTTGAGTATACCTTCCCCTTCCACAAAAAATGGGGGAAAATTAAAGTTTCAAAAACGGGGTTGGACAAGTCATTTCTAGGGGTAATTTTTCCCGTAGAATCGATTCCAAGGGTCAAATTTGACGAAATCCCGGCGGAAGTTGGAAAAAAGTAGGTTTTTTGAGGAAAAATCCTATTTCCCGTGGGATTTTGAGAATTTTGACAATGAAAATGGATTCCTCGGAAAAAAATACATCGGATATGGGTCTTCCGAAAGTTCAAAAAAGATTTTTCCAAAAGTCGATTTTTTTGGGCGTACCTTCCCCTTCCCCGAAAATAGGGTAAAAATTAAAGTTTCAAAAACGGGGTTGGACAAGTCATTTCTAGGGGTAATTTTTCCCGTAGAATCGATTCCAAATGTCAAATTTGACGAAATCCCAGCGGAAGTTGGAAAAAAGTAGGTTTTTTGAGAAAAAATCCTATTTCCCGTTGGATTTTGAGAATTTTGATAATGAAAATGGATTCCTC
Source organism: Gasteruption jaculator (assembly GCA_949825005.1). Classification (NCBI taxonomy): domain Eukaryota; kingdom Metazoa; phylum Arthropoda; class Insecta; order Hymenoptera; family Gasteruptiidae; genus Gasteruption; species Gasteruption jaculator. The sequence goes on along the minus strand of OX463766.1, from coordinate 18,206,378 downwards.
GGAAAAAAATACATCGGATATGGGTCTTCCGAAAGTTCAAAAAAGATTTTTCCAAAAGTCGATTTTTTTGGGCGTACCTTCCCCTTCCCCGAAAATAGGGTAAAAATTAAAGTTTCAAAAACGGGGTTGGACAAGTCATTTCTAGGGGTAATTTTTCCCGTAGAATCGATTCCAAATGTCAAATTTGACGAAATCCCAGCGGAAGTTGGAAAAAAGTAGGTTTTTTGAGGAAAAATCGCATTTCCCGTGGGATTTCTAGAATTTTAATAACGGAATTGGATTCCTCGGAAAAAAATACATCGGATATGGGTCTCCCGAAAGTTCAAAGAGATTTTTCCAAAAGTCGATTTTTTTGGGCATACCTTCCCCTTCCCCCAAAAATGGGGTAAAAATTAAAGTTTCAAAAACGGGGTTGGACAAGTCATTTCTAGGGGTAATTTTTCCCGTAGAATTGATTCCAAAGGTCAAATTTCACGAAATCCCAGCGTAAGTTGGAAAAAAGTAGGTTTTTTGAGGAAAAATCCTATTTCCCGTGGGATTTTGAGAATTTTGACAATGAAAATGGATTCCTCGGAAAAAAATACATCGGATATGGGTCTCCCGGAAATTCAAAAAAGATTTTTCCAAAAGTCGATTTTTTTCAATCTTTACGCTTGCGCGCACGACGTGTTGTCAACCGGCCGGCGAAAACCCGTGGCAATCGTTGTCAATGAAATGGTATATCGGCGCGATAAACGGAAACCTCTTTATATATAAATAGCCACTTCCGTCATTGAATGAATGTCGCAAGTCTGTCTATCTCTTGTATGTATAGTACCCCGTCGCGTCGGTGCAACGCAACTATGGCATGCGTGCATGCTTGCTACTTGTCATTTTTACTCGGAGACACGAGTTATGGGATACGAGAAGGGAGACAAGGAGAAGGAAACAACAATCATGAAAGACAACTAGATACGCGTAAAGTAACTGTTGTTACTTTACGTAGCTATATACGATAACGCGAAGTCCGAGCTGCAATTGCAGTTGCAGTCGCATTTGCATTTGCTTTTGTTTCCACCAATGACGCGAGCACGCAACTGTCCCTGCATGCGTTGGCTTCCACATGTGGACGCGCTTTACGACAAGCTGCCGGCTGACTTATCTGTTTTTGTTTCTCTCTCTTTCTCTCTTTCTCTCCTTTCTCTCTCGTACCCCCTCCCCTTCTTTTTTTTATTTACAATTTCCCCCCTGCCCCCGGCCCCTTGGAAGAATTACGTATCACCCAGCGGCTGTGCGTTAAATGTTTACGCGTCGATCGCTCAGAAGCAACATTGCGGGCATATACGAGTCACGCGACAACGGGTGACCAACCGAAAGCACCTACTTTATAAACCTGTTGTGTGTCGGTCACCTACCCACGCATACGCAAATCAACGCTCTCCATAAGGTGACAATTGTCAAGTGAAGCGAGAAATCAAGTGGATTCGAACGGGGTTGCAGTTGAAATTTTGTAGTTTCCCAAAAAAAAAAAAGAAAAAAAGAAAAATTGTCGAGGAATTTGTGGATCATATTCGAGCAGTTGCAGTTGCGGTTGCGGTTGGAGAATTTGTGTGATATAATTTTTGCGGATGGGTTTTGTCCCAGAAAACTGAAATTTTTGGAAAGTGATCCTCGGAATCGAGAATTTTGGATAATTTAAATTCGAGATTGAGGGGAAAGTGGATACGAATTTGGAGCAGCTCCAGTTGTAATAGCAATTTCCCCCCAAAAAAATATCTGGGGAATTTGTGGATTTTTTTTTATGAGTTTCGTCCCAGAAAAAATGAAATTTTTGGAAAGTGATCCTCGGTATCAAGAATTTTGGATAATTCAAATTCGAGATTGAGGGGAAAGTGGATACCAATTCGGAGCAGTTGCAGTTGTAATTGCAATTTCCCCCCAAAAAAATATCTGGGGAATTTGTGGATTTTTTTTATGAGTTTCGTCCCAGAAAAAATGAAATTTTTGGAAAGTGATCCTCGGTATCAAGAATTTTGGATAATTCAAATTCGAGATTGAGGGGAAAGTGGATACGAATTCGGAGCAGTTGCAGTTGTAATTGCAATTTCCCCCCAAAAAAATATCTGGGGAATTTGTGGATTTTTTTTTATGAGTTTCGTCCCAGAAAAAATGAAATTTTTGGAAAGTGATCCTCGAAATCAAGAATTTTGGATAATTCAAATTCGAGATGGAGGGGAAAGTGGATACGAGTTTGGAGCAGTTGCAGTTGCAATTGCAATTTCCCTCCCAAAAAAAATATCTGGGGAATTTGTGGATTATTTTTAATTTTTTTTTTATGAGTTTCAAGTGGCCAATTTTGGCAAAATTAGAAATAATCAAAAGTAATTGAAGCTCGCAGTGACTTTTGAAATCTGGTGACTTGCCACGATTGGATCTAATCTGGTCCCTATAAGGCTGCGTGAAATCACGCATTCTCGCATAAAACGATTTATTACCTTATCCCCCCCCCCCCCCCCCTATATATACTTGTACGGTGTCCATTGATCTGTTCAAAGGTGACAATCTTACTAATTGCCTATTATTTCACGGTTCTCGGTTCCGATCGAGAACGCTTTTTACGCTTTTGTAATGCTGCTACTGCATTAATTAATTCAATTAAATAGAAACGCTCGTTGGACTCTGGTCGCGAAATAACAAAGTAATTTACTTCACCGGATGGAAAATGTTTTTTTTTTTTTTTCATATACCTTTATTGATTTTCCTCGATGCATTTAAATGAAGTTGAAGTGAAAAAAAAAGAAAAAAAAGAGAATTGGAATTATTTGAAATTCATTTTGGGAGTAAATAATTTGCAAGGGTATTTAATTGTATCCTGAAAGTAATATTCAATTTTATTTTACTCCAAGAGAAAAAATTGAAAAGTGCATTTCCTATTTTTGTTTTCCTCCAAAAGAAAAAAATTGAGAATTCAATTTTCAATTTTTATTTTCTTTCAAGAGGAAAAATTGAAAATTGCATTTTCAACTTTTATTTTACTCCGACGAAAAAATTCAAAGTTGAATACTCAATTTTACCCTAAAAGAAAAAATTGGAGAGTGCATTTTCAATTTTTATTTTTCTCCAAAAGAAATAATGCAAAATTCAATTTTCAATTTCTATTTTATTTCAAGAGAAAAAAGTGAAAATTGCATTTTCTAATTTTATTTTACCCCGAAGAAAAAATTGAAAATGGAATACTCAATTTTACCGTAAAAGAAAAAATTGAAACGTGTCAACTTCAGAGGAGTTGAAAAGTCGATCAATTATCAAAACGTCGTTAATAAAATTATCACCTTTCGTGTTTTCCAGATGAGCCTCGTTCAAGGTGTCGTTCCTGGGACGACGTAGGTCCCGCCAGAATGGAAACAGTTGGACCCCAGCAGCATCGGCAACATCATCATCATCCTCCTCTTGACGTTTCAAGATCAAATACATCAACGCAATCAGCAAGGAGCGAGGATTCTTGGTGCTCCGCTTCGGACCATGATGTCTCTTCCGACGATGAAAGCGAGAAGAGCAATATCAGTATTAAGTAAGTCTTGCTCTTGTTTGAGCAAAAATTGAAAATTCAATTTTCAATTTTTATTTTACTCCAAAGGAAAAAATTGTAAATTCAATTTTTTAATTTTATTTTACCGCAAGAGGAAAAATTGAAATTTCAATTTTCAATTTTTATTTTACTCCAAAGGAAAAAATTGTAAATTCAACTTTTTAATTTTATTTTACCGCAAGAGGAAAAATTGAAACTTCAATTTTCAATTTTCATTTTACTCCAAAGGAAAAAATTGTAAATTCAATTTTTTAATTTTATTTTACCGCAAGAGGAAAAATTGAAAATTCAATTTTCAATTTTTATTTTACTGCAAAAGGAAAATATAATAATTGCATTTTCAAATTTCTATCAAAGTTTATTATTTTATTATTTTTATTATTATTATTATTATTATTATTATTATACTGCTATTTTTTAAAAATAGATAAATAATTAATTTATTTTCTTTTCTATTACAGAAGTAACTGTCAATTGAGAAATACTCTGCATAAGGCCCGCACCCTTTGCGACAAATGGAGGTCTCAAAATATACGTATAAATAGCCCGGATCCGTTGGAGTCACCCGGGGGCCAAGGAAGGCTCTCGCGATGGTTCAGTATTCGTCGAGGATCCAGTCACCAGTATGACGTCGATTCTTCGGATACCGTGTCTTTGACGAGTCCGGTCAAAGTGCCCCAGATGCCTCAACTTTGCGAGGTACGGTGGAAAAATGAGCAATTTCCCCCCCAAAAAAAGTATTTCGAGATTCTGAAGTTAGTCGAAAAATCAGCAATTTCCGAAATTCGAGTTTTCGTAAATTTTCCCCCAAAAATTACGAATTTTGGGGGAAAATGACAAATTCCACAAATTGCTCCCAAAAAATTTGCAAATTTCAGAAAGTCGATGAAATTCTAATAAAATTTTCCAAAAAAAAATATTTCGAGATTCTGAAATTCGTCAAAAATGTCCGAAAAAATGATAAATAACGGAAAAACAATGAACGTTTATTTACTCTTTCCAGGTCGAGGAGGAAAATGGAGCAATGGTACAGTTTCAGTGTATGCAGCAACGAAGGCAAGCTCCACCGACTCTTCCTCCGATACCAGCGAATTTGACGCCTCAGCAATTAAAACGGCGACACATAGTCGCTGCTATAGTACATTCGGAAAATAGTTACGTTGCCACTTTACAAAGGCTCGTTAATGTAAGAATTATATTTTTTTTTGGTTTTTTGCATTCACACTTTTTCGTGGAAACGAAATTCGCTCGAAAATTTGGTCCAAATCCTATTTTTTATTCCATAGTTTCTGAGAATTTGTAACGCATACATTTTTTTATTAATTCGGAATATTTCGATTTGAGAAAATAAATTTTTTCTGGAAGAAAAATTCCAAGAGAAAGAAAAATAAATAGAAAGAGAAAGAAATAAGTCTAAATTGAAACTTTAAATTGTGGAATTTTGAATAAAAAAGAAAAAAGGTAAATGCAAGATTTTAGTTTTACAAAAATTACCCCCAAAAAATTGGCAGGTTTCCTAAGAAAATTTCCCGAAATACAAATTTCGAATAATTAAATGTGAAAATATTTGCGAAAATTCATTTTCTCAATTTCTCGCCAATTCTCAACAAAAATTCAGATTCTGCGAAATTTATTTAAAAAAAAATCATCCTTCAAAGATTCGATTTTTCTCTTCCTCGCAAGGAGGTACCAATTAATTTCTCAAGAATCGCATTTTTTTCCTATTCCTTTCGAAGGAAGATCAAACACCCATTGTCTACGATTTTTTTTTTTTCGCACGATACTTCAATTTTCCCATCCACGTTTTTTTTTTCTCCAATTAAAAGAAGTAGCGATAAAAGCACTGAAATTTTTCCCTTTCGCTCGATTGCAGGATTACAAGAAGCCTTTGGAGGAATCCTCGCCGCCGATACTGAGTCAGTCGAAGATCGCGACGTTGTTCCATAGGCTACCGGAAATTTTACAATGCCATACATTATTCAGGATCGCATTGGCCGAGTGCGTAAGATCGTGGGATAAGGATGAGAAGCTCGGTGACGTGTTCGTGGCGAGTTTCAGCAAGGCTATCGTTCTCGATATATACAGCGGTTTCATCAATAACTTCTCGGTGGCAATGGACTTGGCGAAACAGGAATCAAAGAGGAAGACTGCGCTCGCCGATTTCTTTAAGGTATCGCTTACGTCCACCGAGAATCCAAGGATTACCTTTTTTTCTTTTTTTTCCTTTTTTTTTTAAACCGCTATTATTAGAAACTGAGGCACGGTAAAAATAAGAGACTTATGCGTCTTCTCGTACAAAGCCCACACATGTATGGCATCAATTGCAGACTTATTTATTTATTTATTTATTTTAGTCTTCTTGGATGTGTGCAAAAATATGTAGGTTACGGGAAAACCGGTCTTTTTTTTTTCCATTCCATTTCATTTGTTATTTTTCTCTCTCTCTCTCCCTCTCTCTCTCGAAGCTTTGTAACGTTTGCGCACGTAATTAACTCGCGTGTATTTATCGTCAATTGCAGGTGAAGCAAATTAGCGCCCATGACAGATTGTCGTTCTTCGGACTGATGGTCAAACCGGTACAAAGGTTTCCACAATTTATATTGTTCTTGCAAGTGAGTATTGTCGTGGGTTTTCCTAGTCGTTGTTCTCAATAATGAAATTTTACTTTTATGGAAAATCAATGGTCAAATATAATTGAATGGGTCACCTGAAAATTGGTTGGAAGGTAAAAATTGCGAATTTTCTGAAAAATCCGCGAAAATGAAAAAAATAAACCGATGGATTTTGTACCATTTTGCAATTTGTACCTCACAACGTTTTTGAGGTGACCCGTTCGATTGAAGTGCGTAAGAATTTGGCCAAAATACAAGTTTCGATGTCTAATTTTTCAAATTATTGAATTGAAGTTGTAAAACTTGAAAATTCGAAAAAGGAATATTAAATAATCTGAAAATTTTGCTTTTAGGGAAATTTATTAAACAAAATTAAAATTTCCTTAATTCGAAAATACCGTAATTTTGGATTTCAGGATTTACTGAAACACACTCCGCAAGGACACCACGACAGGATGTCGCTGCAATTGGCTTTGACGCAACTGGAAAGTCTCGCGGAAATGTTGAACGAGCGAAAACGCGAAGCCGAACAATTTCAGGCGTTCAAGGAAATGTTGCGGCACGTTTCAGGGAAATTGTCGCACAGGCCCTTGTCTTCCTCGTCCCGGTACCTTATCAGAGAAGACAACGTCACCCAACTGGTGAGATAAATTCATTTTTTTTTTCAAACCAATACAATTTTTTACAATTATTTTGAGAATTTTGGGCATAAGAGAAAATTGAAAATTGCCGCAGGCGAGAATTTAGAAAAAAAACAAAATATGCGAAAAAAATTCTAAAAAAATGGTTCTACGAAAATTTGAACAATTTTTTTTCCATTTCGTTTCAGGAATTCAATCAAAGCGGAATGATAACGAAATCGAAACGAAGAAGATTATTGTTATTAAACGATTTGGTCGTCTGCGTTTCGGTTGCCCCAAGATCCGCCGAGGATTTCTCCGGAAGTGAACGACTGAGTCTCAAATGGACCTATCCAGTGTCAGAAGTGGAAGTTAGTACACCTTTTTTTTTTTCTCCAGCTCCATTACGTTCCATTTCGCTTTCTCCCTAATTATTATCATTACGCTCTATTAATTAATTATAATCATTCTCCATCGAGTTTTAATGAAACACAAAACGAATTCCTTTTCTTCTCCGGAATAATAACGGGATTTGTGTAATTGCTATAAGTACAGTTACAATTTTTTTAATGCTGCTTCCATTTGATAAAAAAATGAAAAAAAAAAAAAATTGTTTCATTAAAAAACGAATAATTTGAATAATTCGTGAATAAGTACCTATATTTTTTTGGAATCCTCTTTCGATTTCAATAATTATATTTATATTTTAATTTTAATTTTTCCCTTGATTTAATTTTGAGAATTACAAAAAAAACATTCGAATTTTTTTTCCGAAAAATTCATTAGAATACAAATTTCATATCGACTAAAAATTAAGAGACCGATTTCAATTATTTTATGTAAAAGTTATGGTATAGAAAACTTTATTTTTTTAATGTTTTACTTTTTTTACGACCTAAAAAAATTCTAATATATTTGCATTTCTAATAATAATTCGATAAGTCACTCATTTTATTATTATTTCCATTCAGATTCAAGATACCAGTACCTCGCCGACTCTGAGTCGCTTGCTGACAGCGGGTCTGAACAAAGGAGGCAGCCTGAGATCCGACAGGAGCGGAGAAGGCGGTCAAGCCGGCGCGGACAGCCTGTGCGTGGAGATGAACGACCTGATGCACGATTACGAAGTGATGTCGAGGATAAGCGACCTGGTGGCTCAGCTGAAAGGCACCTACGAGGGTTTGACCGCCGATACGACGAAACAAATCCTCCAATCCATCCAGTCGCTGATACAGCGGAAGGACGAGGACATGGTCTGGGCCGACAGCTGTTGCCTGCAGCTGAACACGAAACAGGGCCAGATGTACACGTTCCAGACGGAAAACCCCCTCGTCAAGAAGGACTGGATCACCGAGTTGCGTCTCGCCCAGCTGGCGCTCGACCCCAACAATTCCCCGTCCTGGGAAGTGCCCGAGCAGGAGCAGAGGCCGTCGACGAAGATGCCGCTGTTCGTCAGCTCGCAGCCCGTCTATCACTCGCAGCACCAGTCCGAGGTACGTTGCGGCTGCTACTACACCACCCAGAACCCGCGGCCCACCAGGAGACGAGGCCGGAACCAGAGCTACCTGTGGATCTGCACCGGGGACGGAGTCTCGAGCCACATCACGGTGTTCGGGCAGTCGACGACGGCCTCCGCCACGTCCTTGAAGCAAATCACCAGCTTCGATCTCGTGGAAACCCGCGTTGCCGCCGTGGAGTTCGTCAAGGGCGTCGTCTCCAACGAGCCGGCGAACCTGGCGAGCGACCTCGTGTGGATGGGCACCGACTCGAGGAAGGTCGTCGTCTATTCCGCCGCGGAACCCGAGAAACAGGAAGAACTGGGCTCCTACCCGGTCTCCGGGCCCGTCGTTCAGATCAAGTACCACTGCGACAACGTTTTCGTCGCCCTGGGAACCGGCGCTTTGCTGATGTTCCGCCGACAGCTGGACGGCGCTTGGAATTTGCGCGAGCCGGCTTTCATCTCGTTGGGAAGCGACCCGGTTTCCTGTCTCATGCCGATCAACACCTCGGTTTACGTGGCCTGCGGCAAGAAGGTCTGGGTGTTGAACGCCGTCTCCGGCGACATCCTGAAGAACTTCAGCGCCCAGCACGAGCACGTGGGCAACGTCAAACTCATGGCCCACTCGGGCGTGGGCCTCTGGGTGGCCCTGAAGAATTCCAGCACCGTGTGTCTCTACCACACGGAGACGTTCAAGCACCTGCAGGACATCAACATCGCGTCGAACGTGCTCAGGGTCACGAAGAGCACCAACTCGACGACGAATTCGTCCTCCTCCTCCTCCTCCTCCGCGTCGTCCTGCGGCGATAATTTGAACAACAACCAAACCTCGGTGACCGTGACGGCTCTGATGGCCTGCAAGGGCCTCCTCTGGGTGGGAACCAACGTCGGGATCAGCTTGACCATCCCCTTGCCGCGCTTGGAGGGAGTCCCGATCATCAGCGGCCGGGTGAACATCTCGTATCACGCCCATTTTGGCCCCATCACCTTCCTCTTGGCCATCCAGAGCAACAAGAGTCCCCTGAGTTGTTACAAGGGGGGAGAGGAGGAGGAGAACCCCAACAACTCCGTGCTCCAGGAAGAGGAGAACTCCGTCCAGCTGAGGCAGAAGGACACCGGCACCACCACCACCGGCGGCGAGAGCGCTCAGAGGCAACGCGACCGAGCGAGCCTCGATTCCTTCAACATGAAACTCAAGCAGCAGCTGGCCAGCAGCCCGGTGATGTTGAGGAGGAAACGCAGCAAGGAGAACGAGTACAGGGGCTCGAAAACGCTACCGAGGGGCCTGGGCTGTGGGGCCGGTGGCACCAGCGGGCACTTGTCCAGCTCCATGTCGAGCTCGCAGAGCTCTGGCGAGAATTGCGACGTTTACGGGCTCTACGGGGAGCTGATGTACGTGAAGGACTACGAGAACGAGAACAATTCCGGCATCGACCCGGTCTACGAGAGCCTGAGGAGGAGCGACCCCGAGTTGGCCGCCATCCCCAACAAGGTCAGCACCCTCGACCGCAGGCTGAAGATGAAAATCACGAGACCCAGGTCGCTGGATCTGTCCAATTGGTCCGTGGACTCCCACGCAAGTTCGCTCTACACGTCCTCGGGGTCCGAGGAGAACCTCTCGTTCAAGGCGAACAAGCTGTCGAGGAACAGCAGCACCGCGAGCAGGAACGGCCCCTACGAGGCGCACGGCGCGATGAACGGGAACAACGGGATTTCCGTGCTGCAGCAGGAGATGAACGCGGTCAATGTCAAGAACAACAACAACAACAACAAGACCTCGACGATGAAGTCGAAGGTCGGCAAGAAGACGAAGCAGAACCACCAGCAGCAGCTGGACCAGCCGAAGAGGACGGTCCTGACGCTGATGGGAGGCCGCGGTTACGTCAACTGGCGACAGATCAATTATCAGCAGCTGAACGAGAGGAACGCCAAGTCCGCCACGACCTACACTTTCAAGGATCCCAACAGCAACGACGCGCACATCGTCCTGTGGGAGATGAAATTATGATACCAAATTTTTCTTAGCCGGGTTATACATTTTCTTCTTTTTTCCAATTATTATTATTATTATTACGATTACTTTCGTTTTTTTTTTTAATTAGGACCAAAAATGAAATTCGATTCATCGAACTGATAGGAGTTTAAGACGCGAAATCGAGATTCGTTTATTATTAAAATAGGTTTTTCTTTATTTTCTCTCTCTCTCTCTCTCTCTTTTGGAAAAACGGAAATGGCGCGAATCGATACGAATTTTAGAAATTTTCTTCCCTTTTTTTTATTTACAGAATTTCTAAAATCCATATTTTCTTTTTTTCTTTTTTTTTAAGTATCGATTAAAGTATTCTCGATTCGCGCCATTTTTTGGAATTGTAACTTATCTATCGCTTAGATAAAAAAAAAGAGAACAATTTCCAAGCGAAGTTCGGGAAAGAGAAGAATTGTTTTTTTTTTGTTGTTGACCAAAATGGGGGAAAAAAAATGTTGTTTGTAAGTGCGAGGATGAAATTGGTGCTTTTAAAGGAACAAAAGGGAAGAAAACGGGAGAATCCGCTGTGAAGGTTCGAGAGAAACTGCCTCGAATCTGACGGAAAGCCATAATAATAATAAATGAAGGGGGTATTTAGTATTTATTCGATATCAAAATTTTTGGTATCCAAGTTTATATTAAACATTTCGTATTTAATTTAAGCGCGAGGAGAGAATGAGAAAGTGGCGTTTCATATAGCTTTACGTATGAAAAATGTGAAAATCGAATCTCAGTGTTGAAAAAAATGGCGGTAATTAGGGAATTGAATAAGCGAATCTAATGTTTAAAGAAATGGAAGGATCCTTTCGAAATTTTTTTTTTAAATTTTTTTTACGAGAAATAATTCTCCGTAAAATGAAATAATATGAACGTTAAAAAGAATAACGAATTTTGTTATTGTTAATGCAGCGAGAATAATTGATTTCAAGTTTATCGTTTAATTGCGGATGGAAAAAATTCAATTTTTCAATTTTATCAATTGAATCTCACAAAAGTGGATTCTCAAATTCGAGAACTCGAGGATCCACGATTGCAAAAATTTGAGAATCTCGAACCGGATCTCTTTTGAATTGTTAATTAACCAAAACCGGCAAAAAAAAGTAGCGTCGAATCGACAATAATTTGTTATCGACTTTTTCCTTCCAAAGAAATCATCGAAACTTCCGAAATCGATAAATTCGACGAACAATAAAAAAAAAGGAGATTTAAATGAAACAAGAACAATTTTCTTTGTTGCACGCATACTCGTGAAATTATCTATAAACTCGTCCAGACGAAAAAAAAAGAAAAAGAAAGAAAAAGAAAAGAAAAGGAAAGAAAATTATCAGTGAAAACGTGGAATGCAAAAGGAAGAAGGAAAAATATCTGACGTATATAATTAATATTTGCGGCATATATCAGACTTTGCACCCATAAAAAGGACAAACTTGGAAGAAATATAACGATGACGTTTACAAGTGATGCCTATTGATGTTGTTAATCATCGTAAAGATTTATATATACATTATATATATATATATGTATAAATATATTTTTTTTTCTGCAGCTGTGACGAAACGTAGATTTACCGAAAGTTGCCTTGAATCGAAATTTAAAAAAAAAAAGTCGTTTCGAAATTGAATCTAGTAGGTGATTGAATAATAATAATAATAATAACAACAATTAGAACGATACCAACGATATTTAAAAAAAAAAAGAACAAAAAGAAATCAAAATTCAGAATTTTATTTTTAGAAAAAAAGCGACATTTCACATTTGAAAAATCTAATTAATAATTTAGTGTCGCTGAAAATTCGAAATTTGGCAAATAATAAATTTAAAAAAATAAATAAAAAAATAATTAAATTTGAATCCGGAAAGGAAATTCCAACGAATCACCTGCTAGAAATGCTTTTCGTGCAAGAAACAATGAAAGACAAAACCAGTTGTTATAAGTAAGAATTTTTTTTTCTTTTTTAATAAAAAAAAAGGAAAAATTAGGAGAGAAAAGCGGAGCGATTGTTGAGAAGAATGAGAGACAAGGAAATGGATTACCCTTTTTTTTAATCCATTTTCTCTCTCTCTCTTTTTTTCTATATTTTATAAGAGTGTTGAAAATTTCGTGGAAAATGAGTTTGTTCTTTTTTTGTATCATTTCGGGCAAATTTTGTAATTGAAGAGGATGGAGAATAGCCGGAAGACGAATTTTTGACGAATGAATTGGAGTGGAAGGTGTTTGGGAGAAGAGGAAGAAGGAAAATTGGATTGAAATTTTGGAGGGGAAAAAAAAATCCTTTTTTCTTTTTTTTTTTTGTTTTTTGGGTTATTGTTATGGTGGAGCGATTTTCATGAAATTCGCCATCCCAGTGATGGAAACGTGGGGGTAAAGAAACGAAAAGAAAAAACAAATACAATTTCTATTTTGTAATAATTACACTTTGTAGGTATTTTTTCACTCTTCTGTTTATTTACAACTATCTTATTATTATTACTATTATTACTACTTTTGGTAAATAATTGATCTATTTTTTTTTGTATTTATATTATTACGGATCATTTCTATAAGGAACCAGACAAAATACTGCGATGTACTTTCATTTATTACCCATTGTATATTTATTATTTAAATCGGTTAGAAGAAGTATCATTTACGAACAAAAAAAGAGGAGGAAGAAGAAAAGTACAGTCTAATTTTCATTGTATTTATAGCGAATTAGCTGATACACTTCGAATGGAACGAGTGAAAAAAGGGAAACGATGCAAGAATGAAGTTATTATCGTTTGACTTTTTCCATTCCGCTGATGTTACTATTAAAGAAATATTTGGAGTACTGCAATTAATCGTGTCTATTCTTTTTTTCCTTTCCTTCCTTCCTTGTGTTTTCTAGTAGGTTGTCATAATTTTATTGATTAATATTTATATATTTGTTTTTTCATAAGTTTTGAAAATAGAAATAGATACACCGAAATCGAAAAATGACGTAAAATTACGTCAGCGGCTACCGGCGATAGGTTAGAAAAAATGACGTAAAATTACGTCAGCGGCAACCAGGGATAGGTTAGAAAAAATTACGTAAAATTACGTCAACAGCAACCAGGGATAGGTTAGAAAAAAAGACGTAAATTTACGTCAGCGGCAACCAGGAATGATTTTTAAAGAAGACGTAAAATTACGTCAGCGGCAACCAGCAATGATTTAAAAAAAAAAGACGTAAAATTACGTCAGTGGCATCCAGCAATGATTTTTAAAAAAGACGTAATATTACGTCAGCGGCAATAAGCGTTAGATTCGAAAAAATATCCGTCGTTTTTTGGATCTATTACCGCTGACGTAATTTTACGTCTTTTCTTATATCATTGCTGGTTGCCGCTGACGTAAATTTACGTCTTTTTTTTAAGCCATCGCTGGTAGCCGCTGACGTAAATTTACGTCTTTTTTGAAATCATTCCTGGTTGCCGCTGACGTAACTTTACGTCTTTTCTAAAAATCATTGCTGGTTGCCGCGGACGTAATTTTACGTCTTTTCTAAAAATCATTGCTGGTTGCCGCTGACGTAATTTTACGTCTTTTTAAAAAATCATTGCTTGTTGCCGCTAACGTAAATTTACGTCTTTTTTCTAACCTATCGCCGGTTGCCGCTGACGTAATTTTACGTCTTTTTCTAACCTATTGCCGGTTGCCGCTGACGTAAATTTACGTCATTCTTTAGGACCATTCGTAGTTAACAATTGGAAGTATATAAATAAATCTCCCCTCTCTTTCAAATATATCACTTTTATTTCACGTCTTTCCTCAAATATTTATACAATATATGTAAATTAATTATTTATTTAGTCGCAAATCTGCATCCTTTGATAAAACAATCCAAAAACGAAGCAAGACGATATCGATCGCAACCGGAACCAAACTCTGCCTACCTGTAACAGGAGAAATGAAATGGAAATTTAATAATCCGATGTAACAATTACTATAAAATTTAGAATTATTATAAACAAACGTCAGTTGGTAGTGCATGTAAACAATAATCACTGGGTCATACAAATCGGTAAAGATTGTCATCATATAATTGGAGATTTCGTTTAAAAATCTCAGCTGGCTTATTTCCTAGAAATAACGTAGTTGGCATAATGGGGCTTTTCAGACCCTACCGATAACAATTTTTCTGTTTTTTTTTCTTGGAATAGAAAAATAGAATTTAAAGTTTTTTTTTATTTTCAAGAAAATCGGAAAGACACGGAATGCAGCTGAAGAAACAATTTCACTAGAATTAACAATTATTATATTCAATATTTATACATCGTTAGCCAATTTGTTAATATATAATTCTTTTTTAAAGAATTTTAATAAATAAATAAAACATCTTTAGTAAATAAATATTAATTTCGAACCTTTTTTGTCCACTCCTATAAAAATCCTGTGGGATGAAGGGGGGGGATCTGAAAACAAAGGAGAAAAATTGGCACATATAAAATGGTAATTTATTATAAATTTCAAGGGTGCTATGTAAAAATTTGCATTCAGTTGGTAGTGCATGTTGTTCGAAAAATCACGACATTTTCATTCTTCGGTTGAACTATCATCATATATGCTATACTTAAAGAGCACTTTATTATAAATTTTAGTATATAAGGGACAAGATATATTTGTAGTGGCGGATCAATTAATAAAATCCCTTCTCGAATGACACAAAAAGTTCACAAAATTTGGATCAAAAACCCTCGATGCGAACGGATACAAAACGACGCGCTAAAAAATCACGTTACATATCGTTTTCACAACTTACGAAAAATTTTTTATACTTAAACAATTACTATTAGTATTTTTCTTTACATACGTATATAAATAATCTTTAGGAGAATTCCAGATAGAATTGAATATTTATTAAAGAATTATTTACCATCAAAACTGCAACATTATACTCTTTCCCTCTTGGTCGATCCTTTCCGAGCTGCTGGAAAATAGAAAATGGAACGCACATGGATCGTCAACACCAGTCAACACGATGATGGGATATTTAATTTCCAATTCCTACCGTAGAGAGCGCCAATGAGTAGCTCTCTCAGCGCCCCCTAAAGATAATTTCGAATTCTCATTACTCGATTGGTCACTCACTTCCGTTGTATCCCACTTGCAAATGGTCGTTTCCCTTAGACCCAACATATAAATTCCAAAATCGGTCATGTTATTGGTTATTTCCGTTGTATCCCACTTGCAAATGGTCGTTTCCCTTAGACCCAACTCATAAATTCGAAAATCAGTCACGGTATTAGTTATTTCCGTTGTATCTCACTTGCAAATGGTCCTTTCCCTTAGACCCAACTCATAAATTCGAAAATCAGTCACGGTATTGGTTATTTCCGTTGTATCTCTCTTGCAAACGGTCGTTTCCCTTAGAACTCCTTTGCAAATGCTGGATTTACGCGAAATGGAATGCATAATTGGACATTTCGAGGCGATGCTCCATGATTAAATCCCTCTCTACACTGGATTCGTCCAACGGTCGGGAACTGGGACAGCTGATCGAGGATCTGACATATACGCTTGTCAAATTCCAACTCGCTCTTGTCGGGAAAGAGAAAAAAAAACAAAAAAAAAACATCTTTTCCAATTTCGAGCGCTGTTTTTCTGAATTTGTCTCTCGCAATGGCAGATCCCAAATACGCAGACCTTCCAGGCATTGTGAGTAAAGTTTCAAATCTCATTTTTACAATTCCCCTCGATGGTACCAAAAATGGTAAGAAATCACGAATAAAATGAAAATTACTTATATCGAACCTAATCCATTTCCAGGCTTACGACCAAGTGGATGTTTACGAGACTACCGATTTACCGGAATCGGAACAGTTCCAACTCTACTCGGAGGTACCTTTTTCGATATTCATTTATAATTTACAAAATGGGCAGCGGTTGGCTCCCATTCGGCATTTTTCCACCTCGTTGATATCTACCCGTGTCTTTTTCAGGATGAAACCAATTCGATAGAGCGCTTGCATATAAGCGCGTCGGAAGCGTTCAATAAATTCAAAGGAAAGCACATCGTCGGGAAAGGCGTGGACTTTTCCGATCGGATCTCCAGCAAGCCGAGAACTGGTTACAATGTATTGTAAGTATAGTTTTCCTAAAATTTCGATTGGTGTCGTCTAACAATCAATTTTCCGCAGATTCGGAGAATGGGAACTCCCCGGGGAAGGTGAAAAGGAGACTCCGGTGCAACGGCATCAAAGGCTGAGATGCGAAATTAAGGAGTTGTTGGAGGAAATGAATCAGTTGAAGGTGGTATCTTATTATATTTAAGTTTCGTTCGTAATGTTCAATGAAAACTTTGCAAATTCTTGAATTTCAGTATTAAAATGAAATAAAATTCCATTACTTCAATATTTTTGTTACCGAATTTTCAACAGCGAAACTTCTTTTATTTTTTAAATATTATAATATTTTATTATATTTCCCTTTTCCAGGATCGAGCGAAAGACGAAGCGGAAGTAAAATCAGTGGTGGACATCATATCCGAAGTGGAGCGTACCGGGAAGCAACTGGACTCCCTGAAACTGGAAGAAACTTTGGGCTCGGATCTCGTAGCTTCGCTGTCGGATCCTCAGGGCACTCGATTAAAGTAAATACCGATTTTTTCATAAAACTACTTTTTTTCAAAGATTATGGAAAAATTAAAAATCATCGTTAATCGCATATACTCGATATTTCAGGGAACTCGTGTCGCAGATAGAATTGTTCAAACACACCGGGCTTTCCACGGATTCGGTTTCCGACGATAAAAAAGCGAAGTCGGAAAAAAAGGAAGACTCGGAATCGGGAATGTTGCGATACCAGATGCTGTATCTGCCGGAAAAGGCTCGAATGCAGGAGGTGGCAAGAATCGCGCAGTTGGAGCAAAGGCTCTGTCGATTAGAAAATGTGCTCGGAGCGACCAGCGACAAATTGTCCAAGTTTTCCCAGGTGAAGATGCGGTTGTTCATGAAACAATTATTTCTTTTCCTTGAAAGTATCATAGAAAAATGGGAAAACTGTTGAAATTCGTTTGTTTTCTTTTGGGGGGAAAGTCCTTGAAGAGCCAAGGAGTGATGGAAGCCGTGCAGCAATTGGGTGCCAAAGCGGCTCTTTTGGATGCGAACCAATTGGAAGTCATCGAAACGAGATTAGCGACGTTGATCCATAAAATGGATAACGTGATGCAGAAGAAATCTGCGATTCAGCAGGATTCCGAAAGGGAACAGAAGGTAAGGAATTTTTTTTTTTTGTATCGAAGACAATTCTCACGTTTTTTTTTAGGTAATTAGGGATTTTTTTTTTTTTTTTTTTTATAATATTTCTAATTTAATGATTTTCTAATTTTTCTGAAATTGAATTTCAGATCGCTGAGATGTACGAGATCCTCAAGAAGACCGAAGCGGTTTCCGAAGTTTTGCCACAAACCGTAAATCGCATGTTGGCTCTAAATGCGGTTCATCAACAAGGTATTTTTTAATTAAATATTATTTGAATTTTTTTTTAATCCCAAGGGTCGTTTTTTTTAGAAGAAAATGAAATATTTCACAAAAAAAAATGAAATATATCACAAAAATCTCGATTTTGTTTGTTCGCAGCTGCCGATTTCGGTAAGTCTCTGACTCAATTGGAAGAATTGCAGTCGCAGATAGTCGGGAGCTTGGATAGCAACAAGTCGTTGCTGAAGGGAGTCCAAGAAAGTTTTGCGTCGAATTTCGAAATTATTAAAAACAACATATCGTCTCTCGATGAACGCATTAAAAAATTGAACAAGTGATGATAATTAAGAAAAAAAAAAAAGGGAAAAGAATGTATTATTATTATTATTATTATCGTGATCGATGTGCATTATTAACTTATAAAACTTTTGAGTATCGTATCGCTGTAAACGTAACATTAAGTTATTCATTTAATTTGAAGATGCTACGGAAGGAACAATAAGTAAATCGATCGTATCGTGTAACTTTTTACGACACTTAAAAAAATCCATGGCGAATTTGTAAAAATGAAATAAGAAAGAAAAAAATGCCCTTCGATCTGTCGCAAGCTGGTTCGTAAATAAAAGATGGAACAAAAGTCGAATTTTGTAGGTTTCACTTTTTTTAATTGTGTTTCAATGGAAAAAAAAAGATCGTGAAGGATGTCAATGAACAATGCGTTGGTTGTTGTGTTTATTCGTTCACCTTTTATTTAAAAACCCAATTAGAATCGTAACTTTTGGAAGAACCATTTGTTCTTACCCAGTTTGTACCTGCAAAGACACAAAAAGTCAGTAATTTATTTTCTAATTAAAATTCGGAAATTTTGAAAATTAAACGAAATGGCAAAAGAAATTTTTAATTTTTGAAAAAGAAGGTATAAGTTATTTCGATTGACGCATTAACGATCGGAAAAGTATTAAGGAAGTTTTCCAGAAAATAAATTACTTAATTCCACAAAAACTGAAAATCGACGAACCTTTCTTCGAATTTGACACGGGTTTGGAATCTGACCTTCTTCCTCTTCATCGGATCCTTCAAATCTTTCGGGGCGACTTTGTCCAATGGTAAATCTACGGTGTACCTTGTTGGCATGAGGTGGTTGTAGTTTAGAACCTAAATTAATAAATTTCATTATTAAATTATTTCACTGTTTATTATTACTATTATTATAATTATTATTATCTTTGTTATTATAATTTAACAATAATTATTACAAAATTCAATGAAAAAAATGGACTCGATTCCGTGAATTTCAAATTTTTAAAAAAGTCAAATTGGTAAAAATAAAAATAAAAATGCAATATTAGGAATTTCAGTAAATTGATACTCGCCTTAACGAAGGTCTTGATTTTCGAACGCTTGTGCAGTTTTCCTTTTCCCATACGTTTATGCACTTTACGTGGGTAACGGTCGATTCCGGCGACCAAGGCGTGACCGTACTGCTTCTCCTGAGTGCCGTCGTCAAAATTCCTCATGACGATAGCTTTTCTGCCTGCGTATCGGCCGCTAAGGACCAACACGACTTTCCCCGTTTTCATAATTTTCACCATTTTGATGAAAAATCTGTAAATAAACAACAATCTTTTATTATACCGTATCAATTCGTTACCCACCACTAGCCTATTAATCGGTTTTCGAGTTCCACGATTTTACTTCAACCGTTTGAGCGCGACTGGGACTCGCTCGTCGTATACCAAGAACGCAGAGAAGCGCGATCGCGCTTCTTTTATTTTTCGTTCATTTCGTTCCGCACTTTTGGCATATGAGCCGTTTATTTTGAGACTTGCCTAAATCCAGTTTGTTTTTTTAATTTTCCAAAATGTTTTTTTTATCATAACTAACATCAAGTGGCACATGTTAGTACCGTTAACAACAAAAAACTAAAAAATGGACTTAGGCCACTTTCAAAATGAACGGCTCATATATGTAAGAAAATTCTTCAACACTCAAACGGTTAACGCAGAACTCACGAGGACGTATATATACGTCTTTCGCACCGTCCCCTTTTGTCTGTAAACACAGGACGGTGGAGCACAACATAACCTCTTGACAATCACGCAAAGGGACGGGAAATGCCACGGGAACTTACGTGACCGCGAAAGTCGCCGCAAAAGGTGAGAGTTCGCGATCGACGGAGTTCCACCTTCGGAGGAACTCGATCGAAGCGGGATTAGAGCCAAGGCGGCTTATGGTAGAACAACGAACAGGTTATGTTCGGTAGCGGAGAGGAAAGGTGCGAGCGAGTGAAAGAAAGTATCGGAAAACGATCGAGATAATATCGGCAGAATATGTCCCTAAAACCGAGGGTCCATATTTTGCGCAAAGTTTGAGGGAAACATGAAGGAATTGTTGGATGTAGTCGGATTATTAAATTGCTTGAGAAAGAAACGCACCTCACGGCTTTACACACCGGATAAAAAGAACTCAAGGCGATTTCGAATCGGCGTTAAAACCCACTCGCTCTCTCTCTCTCTCTCGCTCTGAAGGAACGGGATGTTTTCTTCGTTCAGTTTCCGGCGAATGGGGAGGAGTGGAGAGCTTCGAGGTTCAAGATACTCATGAAAGGGGAGCCTTAAGTTTTTTAGGTTAGGTTAGATGAGGGATCCATGAGGATGCGCGTATACGATTGGGTGTACGAAATGGGTCTAACGGAATAAACCAGTAGCGTGAGTGATAAAGGAATTTTATCTAATCAATCGAATTAGTATTTTAGGTTAAATTGAATTTATAAATATTAGCATTTCAGGGTCACAAATAAAGTCAAAATGATTATCGATATCCTCCTCCCTGCAAACCCCCTTGCCTTTCCCTCACACCCGCCGCGCTCTCGCAAAACTCCTCACCTTACCGGTACCCGATACCACGTCGCCTTCTGCATTACCTTCCCCTCGCTCTCACTCGTCAAACTCCCGGCAGATAGCGCTCTCCCCGTAGGAACCTGTTTTCCGCCGCGAGAGAACTCGGATCTCGCGAGAACGGCGCTCGGCTCGAGTTCAGTGCCAATTAACGCGCGGACTGGTGAAGCTCGTGTTGAAGTGAAAGGTTGTTTGTCCCTCGCTCGACGAATGTCATTGTCAATTGGCACGGTTTCAAAATACCCGACCCGGATTTAACAATTAACGCGGCGCGCCGATCTTCCTCGCGCGCACGGATGCGACAGCGACTCGGAGCGTCTCGGTTAGCGGTTCCCCTGTGAAAAACGCGAGACTCTCAGGCCGTCGTCGTCGAATCCCGCTCTCGCGAAGGAAGGAAGGATACTACTACCCCCGAAAGGGATGTCCCTCCCGCGTCGGGTCTAACGTAACGTCAAAGTGTCGCGTCGGACGTCGGAGTCGTAATAAAGATGCTCGAGGAGGATCCAGTTCGCGATCCGCGTTCCTTGCGTTAAAAAGAGCCGAGCGCAGTTTCGATGCGAGGCAAGGCCGCGAGCGCATTCGCATTCGCATTCGCCCGATCCCCGAACATGGTTGTCGCACGGCAGTGGGACGTCTAGTATCAACAGGGATAGGTGGTACTTGGTCGAAGGGGGTTGAACTGCCTTCACTGAGAGGTCGAGGTACCGTGCGAGAAAGCCAAGATGGCGGACCTCGAGGCCGTTCTCGCCGATGTCAGCTACTTGATGGCTATGGAGAAGAGCAAGTGCACGCCCGCGGCGCGAGCGAGCAAGAAGATCGTCTTACCCGACCCCAGGTATCGGCCGTTACACTTCCGTCCTCCTTCCACCCCCGATTCGGGGAACCCAACCCTAGGGTATACACTTCTCCCGCCGTCTTCCGTCTCTCTTTCCGGACGGTCCGCCCCTCCCACTGAGCTTTCCTCCCCTCCTGTCCCCGGTTCTCCTCGTTTACAAACATCCCCCCCTCCCACCCTGGTGTCCATCCTTCTTTTGGAAGCTCCGTGGATCTTTTTTTTCTCTCTTTTTGTTTCATGCCCAAGAGGGATCGTTTTGTTTCCTCCCCTCATCCCCCCTTTCCAACCCCCCTCTTTCAGGACCGTCTCTATAGCGGTCTTTTCAAATAAAACGACCTGCCAATGTTTACAAACATTAGCTTGTGTACGCAAAGCTCCCCTACGACGTGTGTGTGTGTGTGTGTGTTTGTGTGTTCAAATAGCCGACACACACGCGCGCAGGGCATGCATAGACCCTAAAGTTAGCTTCCCGGAGCTTTTTATGCGCGATGCAAGTCCAGCCACTACTGACCGTCATCGCGATCTTTTTTTTATCAGCGCCGGAACTTCCTATTCATTTTGCACAACGGGCAGATGATTGCAAAATGCAACGGTTTTCTTCCCTGCAGCTTTTTTTCTCCTCCCCTATTTCTTTTTTCTTATTTTTCCAGGAAACGATGGATTTTTCGGGAAAGGAAATAGAAATTCATTAAAAAGTTAGGTTAGGTTAGGTTCCACTTTGGGACACTGTTTATCCATTTATCGATTTTTCGACGATTTATCGACACCCACTTGGAATAAGAAAAAAAAAAGAGAGAGAAAAACGCGGTTTTCCTTCTCCGTCTCTCTCACTCTCATCCCTTGAACGCTTTAATAAGGAAATGTCTATTTTTAGGTGATATTTGCCTTTGTTCAAAGTAAAGTAAAGTAAAGTATTTGTAAGCCGCGTAATTTATGATTGGGTTGGTGAGTTATTTATAACGGAACAACCAGGCTTGCGGAAAAACAATTTATCGCTTAGCAGCTAGCTTTTTAATAACAAAAGGGAAAACGCATGAGTGCGACAGAGACACGTGTAGTGGAACGTCGCTCTTCTTCTTTCTCTCCTTTCCACTTCCCTATTGTTTTTCATTACATTGCCTATAGGAAGGAAGTTCCGGTTTATCGGCAATGGATAAATGCTGATAAACTTTGTGACGTTCGTTCGATGCCTCTGGTTCCGATTTGCAAAATTTGCATGCGAGTTATGCACTTTCCGATAACAAAATTGCAGTTTTCCAGGATTTCGCAGCTGAAAATGGATCGTTCGGTCGCGAAAATCTTCCGGTATCGGTTTTTGTGACATTCGATACCTTCGAGTCGTTGGAAAACGCTCGATTAATTTATATAATATAATAATAATAGTTCAGTAAATTCAAATCCTTTAGGCGCAAATAGTTTTTTTTTGTTTGCAGGGTTGAAATTATTAATGTTTTATTAAAATTAATTGACAGTATTTTTTCTTTCGTCCCTCTTCAAGTAAAAGATAATGAATGAAAATAAGAAATGTATTAGAAATTTGTACGTGGAGTCGGGCGGAATTTTGTAGAATACTTGAATATTCCAATTTTATGGAGGGATAGAATATTTGAATATTCAAATTTAATGGAGTAACGGAATATTTGAATATTTGGATTTTGTAGAGTAATGGGATATTCGAGTGTTAGAATTTTGTTGAGGAATAGAATATTTAGACATTCGCCGAATAATAGAACGCTTTCGTACTCCAGTTTTGGAGAACATCAATTATTCTCGATTTCTATCGATTTCCAGAGCGATCGCAGAATTAAAATGATGTATATAATAGAATCGAAAAATTCGAAGTAACGACAAATTTTGTTTTGGAAAATAGACAGATCGAAGGTTTCTGTTCCGCACTTTTTTTTTACTCTTTTCTATGCGAATAGTTAAAATTACAATATTTTTCTCTGGATTAGAATTGCAGATTCTATTATCATAGCGGGAATAGCGAATATTTGAATATTTGGATTTTGCACATAGAATAATAAAATATTCAAGTATTCGAATTTTGTGCAGCGATAGAATATTTGAATATTCATATTTCACCAAATAAACAATACTCGAATATCGGAATTTTTGGATTTCGTGAAATAATAAAATAAAAATCTTGAAAATCTTCCTTCGATCGAACTTTCCCTTCGTCGCTTGGCTTTCTCGCGAAATGTTGCAACTTCGGCAACTGTCCCTTTCATAGGAGGCATTCAGACTCTACTTTTATGCAAAATCAATGCTACAAAGTGCTCGCGAGGTTTTGGAAAAAAGATTCTTTCACACAAAGCCGTGGGAGATGTAAATATATGTTTTCTTTTTTCATAAAAAAAAGGGCTGCCCGGTATGATGCACTCCAAAGAACACACATACACACATATATATAGCTCTCGATTCTTTTTGTTTGAGGATAATAGCGTAGGGTCAAGGTTGAAATTAATTTATTAGTAGGTGGTAAAAGAAAACTGATGTAAGTTCCACGGCTTCTTTCTCCTTTCGTCTCGGACTTTCTATGAAACTTCTTTTTCGATGCTCCCGAGTTACTCGAAAGTCGAAACTTCGTTCCCTTGAAAATTGGAACTATAGAACTTCTTTCTCGTTTAATGTCACACACATTCTTTCTTGTTTTATGTTTCAAAAATTCAATTTTTTTTCATCGATAATCGAAAAATCTCGATAATTTACCTTGGCCCGATACTTTGGAATCGAAAGTTTGGGCGATATCGCAAAACATTTTCAATATTTTTTTCTTTTTAGTGAATATTTTCTATTGACTATTAAATAATAATATTATACTATATTATATGTTCACATAATATAATATAATAATAATAATAATATTATATTGATATTTTTAACTAAGTAAAAATTTTAATATCGTCAAAACGTCTACAGGAAAAGCGTCACCAAGAAGTATTGTAATAACGTTACCGAGAAGTTTGCGAAACCTCCATTTACCATATTGTTGCGAGAATGCTAGGCTTCTAAACTTTGCTTTCCTAATAAAACAAGGGGAAATCACGCTACAGAAATAATGAGTAATTTCCACTCTGAAATTGTAATTTGCTTACTTGTCACTCTCTGATTTATTTCTCGCAATTGTTCAATTCTTTGACACTCTCGAGGGAACTTTCTACGTTCGGCGCGGTTGGCTTGTATTTTTAAGATCCCGCTCGAGAGGCCGAACAATAAGTTTGTTTAACAGCCACTCTAACAATATCGAAGGACCGACCGAGAAATTTCCTTGATCCGAAGTTACGGGTACTCGAAAATCTTCCAATTTGGAGTCAAAGGTTCTTGAAAATTCCTCTTCGATGGTTTTATTTTGCTTCGAATCGTGGAGTCGGAGTTACGGTTATTTATTTAACAATTTTAATATTATTAATATCAAATATATGATATAGGAAATATTTTTAAGACGTTATAAAAATAAACAAAGAATTGGAAAACTATAATTAATTAATAGAAAATAAATTGTAGTCGAAATTTTTGATTTTGATTACTCGATAATTTGAAAATGGACGTTTCATTGAAATTTTTCTTTTTCAGCGTACGGAGTGTGATGCATAAATACCTTGAGAAGAAGAACGAAGTGAATTTCGACAAGATATTTAATCAAATGTTAGGTTTGTATTCGACGAAGGAAATTATTACCTAAATTTTCACAAGTAAAAAACAAACCGAGACCTGAAATTTCATTTTCGAGTTTTTTTAGGAAATTAAATATTGTATAATTTTACACTGAAGTTCTATTAACCCTTTGAGGAGCTTCGGAGTGAAAATATAATTTTTTTAAAAATTGAATGTTCGATACGAATATGGAAATAAATGACTCGGTGCAATTTTTTATGAGAGTCGTGCCGATACGCACTTGAAAATTGTAAAATAAATTAAAAGTATTTTCTTTTTGGCTCAATAATAATAATTGAATATTTATTCGAAAGAAAATTGCAATCGATCGATGCAATAAATATTCCAATAACTTTTGGTGGCTTTCGAGATTGAAATTTTACTGGAAACTTGGTTGTTTGTTGAAATATAGGCACTGTTTAGAAAAAGAAATTCCGTTGGGTGTTTTAGGGTACCTTCTATTTAAAGACTTTTGCGAGACCGTAGCAGAGGAACCGATACCACAGCTTAGGTTTTACGAAGAGGTTTGTACAATTTTCATCTTTGACTGTTTGTTTATTTTCATACATTCCAGCAAACCTTCTTTTTCCTCCACTTCTCTCTCTTTTTTTTTCCAAACATTCTCTGGAAATCCGATAATCGAGTGCAGGAATAAATAAAATCGAGAGTCGAGATCGAAGTGCCAAAGTCTCAATTCGACAGACTCGGGTTCCCAAAATTCTAGAATTCTTGATACTCTTTTGTTTATTCTCGATTATTGGTATTTTTTAGAATAATTGGAATTCGTTTCGAATTTATTGGAATTTTTTGTACTCGAAAATCGCAGAATTGCAAAATTGCAGAAAATTGCATTTTCATGATAAACAAATAAGTATTTATTGTTATCACACATTTTCATTTTATCTTCGGGTACCAATTTCTAAAGAGAGTGCATTAATCCGCAAATGTGAAAATGCGTAAACCGTGTCTCCGTTATTTTTCTAATCCCCCTGAAAGCAAGGGAAAAAAAAATCACTATTTTTTTTTGCATGCCTGGAATTAATCCACGTTTGAATGACTTGTTGCGGTTTTTCTTTTCAATCGTCTCCGGAAGGAGGAGAAAAACGGAAGGACTCAAATTAAAATATGATTCGCAGATTAAATCGTATGAGAAACTGGAATGCCCGGAGGAAAGGAGGAAAGTCGCGAGGGAGATATACGATAATTTCATAATGAAAGAACTACTCGCACACTCGCACGTAAGTTTGCTTTTACTTTAATTGATTTTTATCTATTTTAAGAAATATTCATGTCCTCGATGATGTTCAAACAACTCCTGTTTGTTGCTGGAATTAATAATAGTTTTTCTTTTTTTTTTCACCGTAACACGTCAGTGGATAGTTTTTTTCCATGTAAAAATGCGTTACAGTAATAGCGGAAAGTGGAATATTTTAAGCACTGACTTATTGGAAAAAAAAAATAGAGCTGGAAATTAGAAAATTCCGAGAAAAAATTCTAGGAAATTATGATATTTTTTTTTCCACTAAATATGCATGCGCTATAAATATTTCAAAATTCTCTTTTCAACTTCCGGGAAGATCTTGATTTTTTTTACATTTAAATTTTATAAACAAAGAATTTTATTAAAAAAAAAATTTTTGTATTAAAAAAAATTTTATTAAAAAAAATGTGAATATTAAAATAATTTCGGAAATTACGAAATTTTAATAAATGTATAATCGAAAATTCTGACGTTGCAGGAATACTCGGCGGACGCCGTGTCACATGTACACAAGTATCTAATGAAGAACGAGGTACCTGTTAATTTATTCGAGGTGGGTGAGGAGAAAGATCCATGCAAGTAGAGGTAGTGATAAAGTTAAGAGATACACAATTTCACGATTATCACACCGAGTCGATACGAACGATAATTCTCATTCTCCCTTACCTGATATTCATTGCAGCCTTACATCGAAGAGATTTTCAATCATCTACGGGGTGAACCGTTCAAGAAGTTCCTGGAAAGGTAAACGCCCTTCGACGAATCTTCGCAAGATCCATCGTCTCTCCAAGAAGAGTTCCACGACTCTTGTTCTTTTCCTAGAAATTAGCCAACGGAAAAGAAACTCTATTTTTTACATTCTGAGCCTCGTAGAAATTCATAATTATTCCATTTTTGCGCGAAAAGTATATTTTGCCAGAGAAAATAATTCATAGGAGAAAACAAAAATGGGAATTTTCCAGTAAATCCTGGAGTAATTTTTTATTACAATTTTTTGTTACTGTTTTTTTTGTCAAAACTACTGGAATTGAATTAAATTTAAATTTTTTGTCCACGGGAAATTTTTTTTCTATTTAGATAAAAAATAAAAATTAAAAAATTGTAAATTGGGATTTTGAAATTATTAATATATTTAAATTATTGATTTTGATTAAAAAATTGTAAGGTATAATGTTTCAAAAATGTTAAACGCTGTGTATTTTTGGGAGGAACCAAAAAGAGAGAATTTTCAAGGTAAAATTTTAGGGTTTCCTTTTTTTTCCCCCCGATGATATTTTCACTTTAGTATTTTTATATTTTTTTTTCGAAAGGCTCAGAATCAAAAATAGAGCGTAAAAAGTAACATAAAAAAAATAGTAGTCTGATCGAAACGTTAAATTTCAGCGACAAGTACACTCGGTTTTGTCAATGGAAAAACCTCGAATTAAATATTCAGGTGAGTGCCAACACGATTTTCCCTTTTTACCGAATTAAATAATATGTCATTTAAAATAAGCGAGAACCGCAAATTCAATTTATTATATATATACTATATGCAGAACCCCAAAAAATAAAAATAAAATAATATAATATTATATTATGTAATATATTATAAATGTAATATATAAATTGCGGTTTGCAAAATCGTCATTTTTTTCAAAATTCGTAAAACATAAAAAAAAGGAAGGAAAAAAAACAGAAAAACCACTTCCAGTTGCAAAAATAAAAGGTAGTACCCAAGAAACACTTGAAATTTTCTGCGCGTTTCGGGGCTACTCGAGGAAACAAAGCCCGATTGTTGCCAGAAGGACGCATTGTTTCTTCGAGTGGACTCAAAAATAGGAACCGAAACGTAGAAAATTTGTCATTTTTCTTCCTTAAAAAGAAAAAAAAATGTATATTCGCCTCATCTCGGGTTCGTGAATTTCAATTTTTACATAAATTCGCGGAAAATGAATCTTTCAAAGGGAAGGAAAAATTTCCTTTCGTGAATTTCAATTTTTACGTAAATTCGCGGAAAATTGAAATTCACGAACCCGAGATGAGGCAAATATACAATTTTTTTTTTAAGGAAAGGAAGAATTTCCTTTCCAATGAATTTCCACGAAATTCCATGACGATTTTCGCAAACTCGATTCATGGAAGAAAAAAAAAATCGACATTCGCCGAATAATCGTTTTTCCGTTTGTTCCCAACCAGTTGACAATGAACGACTTCAGCGTACATCGTATCATCGGCAGAGGAGGCTTCGGTGAAGTTTACGGCTGTCGCAAGGCGGATACCGGGAAGATGTACGCGATGAAGTGCCTCGACAAGAAACGCATTAAAATGAAACAAGGAGAAACATTGGCACTCAATGAAAGGATAATGCTTTCGTTAGTCAGCACCGGTGTCGATTGCCCGTTCATTGTCTGCATGACGTATGCGTTTCACACGCCCGATAAGCTTTGCTTCATACTGGATCTCATGAACGGCGGGGACCTCCACTATCACTTGAGTCAACACGGGGTCTTCAACGAGCCCGAAATGAAGTTCTACGCGGCCGAAGTCATACTCGGTTTGGAGCACATGCACCGCAGGTACATCGTGTACCGCGATTTGAAGCCCGCCAACATCTTGCTGGACGAGCACGGGCACGTGAGAATATCGGACCTGGGGCTGGCTTGCGATTTTTCCAAGAAGAAACCGCACGCTAGCGTGTAAGTTGTTTTTTTTTCTTTGTAAAGAAAAAAAACAGGTGCAGCGAAAAATTACTCGGGGATTTGCTGGAAAATTCCTATTTGTTTTTTGTTTTCCTACGATTATTTTCTCCGCCAAAGAATAATTGAATTTTTTACCGTTTCCCCATGGTGGCACTTCTCTTTTTTATGGGTGTCGTGGTAATTTTGATTCCCAGACGGATGAAGCAAGAAAAAAAATATATATATATAAATATCGATTTTATTTTCACTCCAGAAAAATAAAGAATATTTAATTGAGGAACAAAAAATATTTGGGCTCTAAGAAAGAGGGGAAAAAAGAGGAAAGAAACATTTTAAAGGTATCAAAGACAAGAGAAGGAAGCCTTTGGAAGGTAAAGCCCAATGGAAAGCTTTGCGAGGCGGAAGCTTAATGTTTTATTAAAATTGAACGTTACGCAAAATCGATTGACGAGTCCAACTTCGACTTCGTATT
The DNA here is from genome assembly GCA_949825005.1 of Gasteruption jaculator. NCBI lineage: Eukaryota > Metazoa > Arthropoda > Insecta > Hymenoptera > Gasteruptiidae > Gasteruption > Gasteruption jaculator. The sequence continues at coordinate 18,176,829 of OX463766.1, read as the reverse complement.
TTTTTTTTTTTTTCTTCGAGAGTAGAATTTTTTTGTGCCATAAAAGTTCAATTCAGTCTTTGATCGTGAAGTAAATTTAATTACGGGCGATTAAATGCGATATTTTTCAGTCTTTGAATATTAAAAACCGAGTAAATATTTAAAAAAAAAACGCTAAATGCGAGCAATTTTCTTCTTTTTGAAGTTTCAGTACTTTTTTTGGAGCAAAAATATAATCTGTATTTTTTTTTTAAATTTTATCTCCCTAGGAGTACAATTTCGAGAAATATTTTGGAAATTCGGGACTAGGAAGGGTAGCGAAAATTTGTACAATTTTCTACTACTCTGATTTTGTAGAATAACAGTATTTCAAAATATTCGGATTTTGTAGAATAATTTTTTATACGAAAATTGCAATTTCTTCGATTTTTGGAGCTACAATTATCCTTCCAGAGCCTATTTCGCAAAAGTTGATAATGTGGAATACTAAATTTCAATAATTTTCCCCTATTCGAAGCCCAAATATTTCTCTGGAGTAAAAATAGGGTCACTATTTTTTTAATTTTATCTCTAGGAATACAAATTCGACAAATATTTTGGAAATTCGGGAATAGGAAGGGTAGCGAAAATTTGTAGAATTTTCTACTACTCTGATTTTGTAGAATAACAGAATTTCAAAATATTCGGATTTTGTAGAATAATTTTTTATACGAAAATTGCAATTTCTTCGATTTTTGGAGCTACAATTATCCTTCCAGAGCCTATTTTGCAAAAGTTGATAATGTGGAATACTAAATTTCAATAATTTTCCCCTATTCGAAGCCCAAATATTTCTCCGGAGTAAAAATATAGTCACTATTTTTTATTTTTTTTTTTATTATTGTTTCATCTTTCTATAAATAAAAATACTGAAATGGAACTTGAATCATTGCTTTCAGAGGTACCCACGGTTATATGGCACCAGAAGTACTATCGAAAGGAACGGCGTACGACTCGAGTGCCGATTGGTTCTCGTTCGGGTGTATGCTCTATAAACTTCTGAAGGGTCACAGTCCTTTTAGGCAGCATAAAACCAAGGATAAACACGAAATCGATCGTATGACGTTGACCATGGTACGTGCAACAAATTTCTCAAAAAAAAAAAAAAAAAAAATCAATAAAAATAAATCAAAAACGTCCATCCGCTCGAAAAATAAAAATACTAATGCCCGTGTGCTCTGTGTGTGTTTAATTTAGAACGTCGAATTACCAGAGGCTTTTTCGCGCGAATTGCGTTCGCTGTTAGAGGGTTTGCTCCAACGTGATATCAACAACAGACTCGGCTGCCGCGGTGGAGGTGCCGACGAGCTGAAAGAGCATCCTTTTTTCAGCGGCATCGACTGGCAACAAGTGTATTTACAGAAATACACTCCTCCGTTAATACCACCACGTGGCGAAGTTAATGCAGCCGATGCCTTCGATATCGGTTCCTTTGATGAGGAAGACACCAAAGGCATCAAACTGACCGATGCCGATCAAGAGCTTTACAAAAATTTCCCATTAGTTATTTCCGAACGATGGCAAGCCGAAGTTGCGGAAACCGTCTTTGAGACAATCAATAGCGAAGCGGATAAGGTACGCGTCCAGGTTTTATCGCGAAGTTGGAGGATAAAACACTCGTAGTTATTTGTTATTTTTTTTTTCTTTTTTGGCGAGGGGAAATATTTTTTGCTTGGTGATTTTGGAATCGACGGGATTTCGAAATTAAGAAGATGCAAAATTAAATTATTTTCTAAATCCCCAAAAACTCAAGCAACAAATTTCGCAGAATTTTAAAACTCACCTTTCAGCTTCACTCCTTCCTTTTTGATTTTTTTTTTCTATTATTATTTTAGTCGCTAGAAATTTTTTTTTTTGGTCCGGAAGAGAAACGTATATCTTCGAAATTACTCATTCTTTATTTTTTTTCTACTACTTTCTATTTTCTTCAAGAGAAATTTTTCTTTCTATTTTTTTTATTTTTTTTATTTTTTTATTTTTTTTCATATATTTAATTTAACATTTTCTTCTTCCTATTTTTCTGTTTCTCCTTCTTTTTTCTCTTTACCCCCCTCTCTCTCTGTCTCTGTCTCTGTCCTTACGTCACGACGATGTTGGTGTTGATCTCAATGACGACAATGATAGATGATGATGATGATGATGATGATGATTGCTAACTACTGGATCTGTCATTTTGTCTTTTGCACTCCTCAAGGTGGAAAACAAGAAAAAGGCGAAACAAAAGCTGCGATTTGACGCCGACGAAAAAGGTTCGCGATATTTTCTTCCATTCTATTCGTTTGAAAATGTCTAATAACGTATTTCGTAATTGTCGAATTTTTTCAACAATTTTTTTCATTTTTATTTTTTTCAGGATCCGACTGTATTTTGCACGGGTATATCAAAAAATTGGGTGGACCATTCGCGAGCGCTTGGCAGACGCGGTACGCCAAGCTTTATCCCAATCGACTGGAACTTCATCCGGAATCCACGACGAAACCCGAACTGGTTTTCCTCGATCAGGTAAAAAAGAAAAAAGAAAAAAAGATGACGTCACAAATATCATAAAAACGCTGAGAAGGAGTAAAATAGACCTTTTGTCGATTTTTCTACGAAATAAATTCCAAAGAGAAAAAAAAAGAAAGAAATTATATCTCCAAAAAACAATTATTTGTTTAAAATAATTAGTTTGAGATTTTTCCTAATTATCATTAATTCGATTATAACATTTCTAGGATACCAATAAATACAATAATATTTTTTTATGGTTCCCCATCAGGTGGAGGAAGTCGGTGCCGATCTTCAACACGTGAAAGGGGAGCAGTGCATCGTCGTACGTACGAGGGACGCGAAAATTGTACTCACCAATCCCGTAAGTGACGTCTCAATTAAACGATCGTCGATGATAAATGTTATGGGGAATCCGATAGGAAGTTGGAAATAGGTGGGATTCGAACCCGAACGTTTAATCGTCCATTGGAAATCGGTGGAACGAATTGTCGCCTTATGACCCATTAGCAGCGGGCTCTCTCGAAGCTTTAGTGCCGGTCCATTAACGTTAATTGACATTTGTGTTTTCCATTCAGGACGAGATCAGTCTGAAGGAGTGGGCGTTTTCCCTGAGATCGGCGCACAAGTGTTCGATGGAGATGTTGGGCAACATGGCGAGAAAGGCCGGCAAGATTTACGGGACGGAGCGTGACACTGTGATTCCATCGATTCAACGATCAACGAACGGCAACTAGCCTTTTGATCAACGGCAACAATAACAACAATATCAACAACAATAGCAACGGCGGCAGCAGTAGCGGCCGTAACAACGTCAAACTGAAAAAAAAAAACAGAAGCAGCAAAAACTTCGAAAATTCAAGTCATTGTCATAAACTCCAGTCCCACTGCCGCGAAATCGAAAAAAAGAAGCAGTAGCAGGAAGGAAGGAAGATATAACGTAACGATGAGATGGGAAATAGGCGAATAAAAGTAAATTAAAGGGAAGGAAAAATAAGTTAAATTTAAAGAAAACAAAAAAAAACGTACCGGAACAAGCTGGTGCGGAAACAGTTTAAAAGAATACCATTTTTTTATACTGAAACATATTTAAAAAAAAAACATACATACACAAAAAAAAGAGAGAGAAAGATATGACAATTACACTCTTACAATTTTACAAAGTAGGCGTGACGACGAAAATTTGCGCCCGTTATTTAAAATAAGGAAGGAGGTGGATCACGACGGGGACGACGATCACGAGTATGATGGTGGAAATAATGATTTAAAATTAAGAAGGAAATCGAATTAATACCGAGAAAGAGAAAAAAAAACAATCTGTTTTATTGTTTTCGACAAAAAGAAATATTCGGAGAGATCAAAATCAAGGCGAAGCGGAATCTTCGTTCTTCCTAATCGATTAGCGAAATCGCCAAGCATTTCCATGGAATCACAACAAAACATTCGTCATTCGATTCGACAAACTCTCGGCTTTCCTTCTTTTGTTTTTTAAAAAAACGAGGAATTAGCGCCCAGTTAGTTGGTAGCGAAGAATTTTCGAAAATTAAAGGTTTATTTAATTTTCCCGTAAATTAGCAAATTTTCCAGTTTGGTTTTAATGCGTTTCCAGACTTTTAAATTTAAGAAAATTTTCAATTTCAATATTTTCGACACATTTTTAATGCAATTTTCGTATCGATATTTGTAGGAAAAATGAACGGAAATCTAGAAACTTTGAATTGCGTGAATTTCATAATTTCGCGCTGCCAAAAAATTGCCAACTGCTTCCTCGATTTTTCAAAATTTTCGTTTGATCGAGAGATCGACGAAAGAAACGAGAAAAAAAAAAAGGATAAGTTTGCATCCCTTCAACAAAAGTAAGATAAACATGAATTAAAAAAGAAAAAAAAAATTAAAAATGATAAGCCTCTTGTAATTGGCGGGTAGCGCCTCGGCTGTATAGAAAACTTTAGCTATGAATGAAAAAAGAAAAAAAAATGAAAAAACTAAATAAATAAATAAATAAATAAAAAAGTAGCCAAGTTGTAACCAAGTGAGCCTCGTTTATCTGAAATACTCGGGGACGCTTGGTGACGCTTAGCAGCGTCACGTAAATTTGTACGTTTAGAAAAAAAGGCTGTATGTGCAATTGTGACGTAGAATTAAAAAAAAAAATAGCGACTGAAGTCTAGGATGGAAAGATTTAAGGCGAAACGATACAAAATGATGATACAAAAAGAAAACATAAATACAAAATAAATTAACGCTAAAGAAATATTTGCATACACATAACGAAAATTCATTAGTAGAAGAGAGAGAGAGAGAGAGAGAGAAAAAGTAAGAACAAAAAAAACGTTGCACCACTAATTCATGAAATTCTTGGAAACCAAAAAAAAAATAAAAGAAGAAATTCTTCGAGTTCAGTTTGCGTATTTGATGAAAGTGGGTACTTATAAAAGAGAAAATTCCGAAATTAATTCGCAAAATTTCTCGAATAACAAAACTGTAAAAGAAAAATATTCAAAATTCGCGGATTTTCAATCCGGGAATAATTCGAAATTAAATTTGTATTATTTTTCGAACTGTGCCTGATAAGCGAGCGTTAAAATTTCTACAAAAATAGCGAAACTGTCCTTTTGAAAAAAAAAAAATAATTGAGAAATCCTGAATTTTCGTTTATTTCCAAAAAAAAAATCTCGTCCAAGTAAAAAAAATGGAAAATTCAAAGAAATAAGTAGATAATTCATGAAAAACCAAACTGAACGTCGAAGTTTAAATGAATCACGTTTTACCCATCGCGGAAGAGACACGGAAATCATCTAAAATATACACACAAAAAAAAGCGGAACACCATTATAAAACAGACGGTAGAATATTATTGTCGTAATGTAATAGTAAAAAAAAAATAACAAAGAAACAACAAAAGTGAGAATCCGTAACCATCTCTTTAACTATTTCAATTCTATCGATCGTTTGCTATTTGTTTACTTAATTTATTAAAAAACAGAAACTATTTCAAAGAGCGAAAGGAAGTGAGAGAAAGAGAGAGAGCGAACGAACGAACGTGTGAGAGCGAACGAGAGAGAGAGAGAACGAACGAGAAAAATAAAAAACCCACAATTTTATATTACCTTTTTCCCAAGAAAAAAAAAAAACAAAAAATGAAATGTACAACTTTTTCTTCGATATACTTATTAACAATATACATACATACAAAGAAATATGTTTACATGAAAAAGAAAAAAAGGCATCTTGCCAAAAGAGACGGGAAAAATGAGAATCGAATCGCTAAAAAAAAAACAAGCAACAGAAACATCCATGAGTTATATTTATTAAAAATTATGTTGATGAAGAAATAATTAAGAAGAAGAAGAAAAAAAAAGAAAATCGTGTCGCGGATGAGAAAACACGATCGTTTGTATATTGATGATTGAAGACGAGTAAAAAAAATAAGGGGGAAAAAAAAATCAATTGTTATAACGTTAATTGTGTACGCTTGGACAACTTTTGTCCGGCAATAAAACATACGAAAAAATATAAAAATGAAGATTATTCAAGAGCCATTGCCGTCAAAAGCTGCTTGGCCCAGGGAGATGGAGAAAAATGCGCCTGGAATTTGGGAGGAAGGACGTTTTTAAAAAAAATAGTACCTTTAATTTTGGTATTTATTTTTTATTTTTTTTATTCGTAATTTCAAAATTTTTTCTTAAAGAAAATTGATTTTTCTGAATTTTCGTGATTTCATATTTCCATTAATTTTTTCTTTTTCTTATTTTAATTTCAGGCTCCAGATTCTTCAAAGCAGCAATTTTTTTTTTTTTTTTGAGGCAGAAAGAAATGAAGTTCCCGCGATTTTTCTGAAGAAGAATTTGGATTTTCGTCTCGTTAACGATTTTTAATCGTTTTCAGCAACGTCACGAGCCTGGGATCCACCGGAAAAAGCTCCAGTCTCCTCTCGAGTGCCTGGAAATCGACCCTCTCCAGCCACACCGGAGGATCTTCATCCCTGAGTGGCAATCGTGCCAGCAATCGCTCGGCGACCGCGGAAATGCCGCAAAATTGACGGAAATCCAGTGGAACTTGAATATCGTCGAAGAAGGACGCGAAGGTTTCCTCTTGTTCCCGAGTCAGAGGCTTTCCCAGGACTTCCCCGAGAACCCGATGAACGTGGATTGCCGATATTCGTCTGGTTCCTGCCCGATCGTCCTCGCAGTATCGGCTGAAGATTTTAGCGAATACCATTTTTCTCGCGGGTGTCACGTAAACGTGCCTGCTGACGTATTCCAGCGGAGTCGTACCTGGAAGGAATTATTTACAGTCCATCTGCGAAATTGGTGAGAATTTTTTTTGAATATTTTAAAGTTTTCTGATATTTTTAAGAGTCCCCATAAATTTTGTTTCTTAAGAAGTTTCATAATTTCAGTTTCATAATTTTAAAATAATTATGAAAATTATTTTAAAATTTCCTAATTTTGAAATAAGTTTCATAATTATTTTAAATTAATTATTTTAAATAATAATTTTTTTCTCATTTTAAAATTTCATAATTTTTAAATAAGTTTCATAATTATTTGAAATTAATTATTTTTAATAATAATTTTTGTCTCATTTTAAAATTTCATAATTTTAAAATAAGTTTCATCATTTTTTTCTTAAGAAGTTTCGAAGAATCAATTATTTATCGGTACCCCTGATATTAATGCATTAGAATTTTGCTATTAATGAATTCTATAATTTTTTTAGTCCCAAAGGTTGAAATTCAAGGCTTGAATTTTGATTTTTTTTTTAAATATCAAGGGTATCCGTAAATCATCAATCTTTTTTAATAAGTTTCCAAATAATTCTTCTGGATTTTGACCTGGAATGAAAAAAAAAAATTTTCCCAATTGGAAAAAAATGTACCGTTCAAACTTTGGCTGTCCAAAAGCTCGAAACGCGCGACCTGGCGCGAAAAGACTCTTGGAATATTCGTTGCAAGAGTTTGAACGGAGGCTCCACGTTCCAGGGTTCCCTTGGGAGCGGAGGCACGGTCTCCTTTGACTCTCAGGGCCTCTTCCAATGCTATTTTTCGCTATAAAAAAAAAAAATATCATTTTGATTAATTGTTATTTTTATATTTATGTGAAAATTGGTATTATTATTTTTCGCTAATATAAAAATTGATAATTGAAAAATTCGACGTAAACAATGAAAATTTTGTCGCGCACCTTCATGGAAAATTCTGCCTCCACAGTTTCGCGGTCCAGTTCCCTGCCAAGCTGTTTGAGGAGATCGGCGTCGATGAAACTCGGAGGATACGGTTGCATTCGCTGGAAGCTGGAGATTTTTTCCGGAGGAGATTCCAGAGGCGGAAGTCCCGATTCCGTTATTGGACACATCCTACTGTGGATTTTGCGGATTATTAAGGCAAATTTTGGTATAAAAAAAATTCGTTGCTATTATTATTATTATTATTCTGGAATATTCAATTTCTGCGAATTTTAAAATTAAAATAAATAAAAAAAAATTGAAATATTCTTTCAATTTCAAAACTCAAAAATTGAATTTTTCTTTTCAATTCTTTAAAAATTGATTTTTTCTGAAGAATTTTATGGCTTAATAATAATAATAATAATATAATTGATAGAGAAAATAATAATAATATTAATGGTAGAAATTACGATCCCCTTCTGGAGCTCCCGTTTTCTTGCGAAACCTGAGTTTCCAGTGGTTCTGGAGGATCGCGAACTTCCGTTAATTGCCCGTAAATGGAACTTCGACGATTTTTCCGTTTTTTCAAACGTTTCCCGCGTCGTATTACGGGAGGACTCTCCATCCCACTGTCGTCCGTGCATTTTGGGGACTCCTTGTGAAGAAAAAAAAATAATAATTATGAGAAAATCCAAACGAGACCTTTTCGCAAGGCCAGAATAGAGAAATTTAAAAAAAAAACAATTTTTTTCTTTTTTTTTTACCACGTCGCTGATATGAACCAGTGGCAATTCCATGGGAGACACGGGTCGAAATGGGGACACGACCTTTGGTTTGGACACTTCGGCTTTTTTGGCTCCAGGGGCTGGTTCCAGAGTCATCGCGTGCCAACTCAAGGTCTCGCTTTCCTAAGAAAAAAAAAAATTTTTTTTTTTATAAATCAATTACTTCCATGCGCTTTTTAATAATAATAATAATTTAGTTTGATAGGTTTTTCTCGTACGGAAACCATGAAATTAATTTTTTTTTACCGTCTGTTCTTTAGACTCGGCCCTCAAATCCAGTACGAGTGTCGTCCGTTCACGAGGTTGGCAAGTTTTCGGTGTTTCCTCAATTGCATGACCGCCCTGCAGGGGCCCACTGGCCAAAGTCGGTGCCGGAGTCAATGGGCGCGAATCGGTTTCCGTGTATTTGCGAAAAAGCTCCTCCGGCACTGCCGTGGCATCGGTTTGGGATTCGATTCCCGTTATCGCCAAGAAATTGGCCCTTATCATTTCCATCTCCGCCGGTAAGAGCAAAGCTTTTCCCTCTGTCGCCTTTCGCGAACGATAAAATAACGTTTTAATGGGAAATAATAATTTTCTTTTTATAATTAACATAATTTTCTCGGTTAATCTTGAACAAAGTAATTCATTTATTATTTATCTTTCACCGGTGAAATGCGATTTTTTCGAAAAAATACATGAGTTCATTAATTAATTAATTAATTTATTTATTTATTTAGTCATTATTAATTTCAAATTAAGCCGAAAAACAATTTTCAATGTAATTTATGAAAGCTAAAATATATTGTAATTAACAAAAAAAAATCGTGTCTGACCGGATAGAGGAAAAATAAAAAAATAAATTGATAATTGTCGATAATATCAATAAAATTGTAAATTTTCAGGAAAAACAATCGCACCCAAGACTCCTTCGCGCGTCTGACGACTTCCTTGGCTTCGCAGTCCGCGGGATGATTGCAAAGGACCGAACATCCGTAAGGATAGGGATTGAAGAGTCCGGCAAATGGACGTAGTGTGAATGGCGCTGGTTTGCCCGAACCCGAAAGGTCCACATTCTGGGAATTGGGCAATTCAAATTCGTGGAAGCGCGTTAAGAAAAGAAAAAAGAGAGAACCAAGTAAAATCTAGGAAAAAAGTAATTTTTTCTTTTTTTCAAAAATTCTAAAATAAATTTAAAAAAAATCGCCGGTGTTTCCTGAAAAAAAAAATCCTGAATCTCAATGATATTGAATAGTACCTTTTTTTTAGGACGCGAAATTGGTTTCACTCTTGCCGAAATCAGTCCGGTGCTACTTGCGACTCCCGGCATTTTTTTTTTTTTTTACATAAATATATATATGTCTACATATGCAAATATATTGATATTTTTCTTCAGCGTCTAATCAGTTTGATAAGGCAAGAATCTTTATCACTGCCGGTTGCCACGGACGCGACGATAATACAAATGATGAATCGATTAGGCTGCAACCTCCAAAGAAAGAGGACGGCACGTGCGAGCCGAATTGCTTTGCAGATGCGCAAGAGAGGATTCCAATACACGTGAAAATTCTTTTATATATTTTTTATTCACGTTTATTTTCATTTTTTTTTCTTGGAACATTATTTTTTTTTTTTTTTCTAAAAATCGTTTCCACCGGATTATTTTGGTATTTATGAATAATCGACACTAAGAACTAATTATTGAAAATCTAAGCTCTCCGCGCAAAGTTTTAGAATTTCATTGTAAAAATCGAAATTTTTGCGTAGATTTTGAAAAATGCAGGGAGACACGTGTGTGTGTGACGCTTTTTTTATACTCTCCATGGGTCTTCTTGTTTGTGTCCAGGATACTTCTTTCTGTATTTTAACCCAGTCACTATCGTTGAACTTTTAGGGAACGCCGTTTTTCCATTGAAAAGTTGATCGGTATCTGCCAAAAAAAAAAACAAATTTTCAAAATATATCCACACACACACACACACACACATTGAAATTATTTAAAATTGACTTTCGAAATTAATTGAAATTGAAAAATAGCAAAATTTGGGAAAAATCGAATTTTTCATATTTTTTATTTTAGCCATTTTCATAATTAGAGCCACTTATCTCCTCATTTTGCAAATAAAAGAATTTTTTTTTAGATTTTTTATAATTAAAAAAAATTGTTTTTCCCCCATTGCTATGAAATGCATGGAGACACAAACCTGGATGGAACCGAATATAATCATATTGTATATGCAAATTCTTCGGTAAGTCTTCCTTGCGAAACGCGTCTAATGGAACTGTTGTGTTCACTGGAGTTTGGTAAAATGTCCTCAAATCACCTGGAGAAGAAAAAAAAAATGGAAATTTTTTTACATTTTTACTGGGTTTCTAAAAAAAAAATAAAAAATTTCAGGACAATTCTTTTTTTGTTTACACGTTTATAAAATTGGTAAATACTTATTTTATACCAGGTAGTATCTTACCGATAGTCTCGATGGTATAGAGAAGAGAATTTGGCAGCGAGTAGTCGAACTCTTTTTCGCAAGCTGTGAAAAGCTGGAACCGCTGGAGAAGATCGCTTATGCCAGTGCTATCCTCCGAAGAGATTCCTTCCTGTTGGCAAATTTTATTCAGTCGCTCGGAAGCATCTTTCGGTGGTTCGTATTGTTTCAGGGATCGAAGAAATCTGGAAAAGAATCATCCGAGTCCCAAAATCACAAGGTTCGTATCAAATTTGGAATTACATTAATATTATAATTATTATATTATATATTATGAAATTAATTTTTAATGGAATTATTATTATAATTATTATTATGGAATTACATTATATATTATTCATATTATATAAATTATATATTATAACAATTTATGTATTATTATAAATTTATTATACGTTATAATATATAGTAACATATATTTTATAATATAATATAGATTATAAAAAATATTAAATGTAGATTTGGAATAATATTATTCTGGGTATGAAAAATAATGCAAAAGGAAAATAAATAAATTGAAATTGTTAATTTATGAAATCGTTATTTTTATAAAAACGAATTTTGTGAACATTTTTTTTATTAATTTTCACTTTCTCCAAATTTTGAGTTGTTCGTTCTCTGAAAAAAAAAAAATGGATTTGTTGCAACAAAAAATTCATCACTGATTCAATTTCTAGAAGAAGAAAGGAAAAAAAGGAAGAAATTCATATTTGCTAGGGTTCAAATTTTTCCCGCTATTTATAATCGATTCGCGGGTAAACAACGCGTCAATGTTGTCAACATTCCCGTGGAGAGGGAAATCGATGGCCGTATAGTGTCGACATCTCGCAACACGAAACGACTCGCAGGGACGTAACTGGTTTTCCCCGCACCCCGAATCACCTTGAATTTTTCCCTATCTTTTATTGCATAATTCATTTCCACATTTTTCTATATTCGTATTTTCCAGCATAAATAATAACGTTGTCCATCAATATTAATATCGATTTTTAATTATATTACTAATTAGAAAAAAATATTTTTAGTTGCATAGAACATTTACGGAATTTCAAGATTTATGAATTTCAAAAAAAGGAAGAAAAGGAGTCTATTTTTTTTTTCAAGAATTTTCTTTTATCTTTCGTATCAGTTTGATGCGTAATTAACGACGATTGTTTCCAAAGCGATCATACAAAATAATCGTCGTTAATTATGCACCAACTTGAAACAATATTCGAAAAAATTACTTTCGAGTTCTAATTTTTTTTCAAAATTTTACCAAACAGCAATATCTAAAAAAAGTGACATCAGAGACCCAGAATGCGCTCGGGGATCCAAAAAAATAGGTAGATTTCCCAAAATTTCTATCCAACTCCCAATTTTTTTTTTGGTGGACCCTCATTTTCCGGAATTCTTATTTTTTTCTTTTCTTTTCTTTTTTGTAGACCATTTTTTGTCATTCGTAATAAATTTTCCAGGTCCAAAATCGGCATCCAAAAAAAGAAAAGGCCGAGATTCAAAAGTTGGGGGAACCACCGGGATCCCGGCGCGTCTCCCTACGTCCCTGGGAAAACTGTCAAAACTGGCAGATGTCGCGTTAGAAACTCCAACTTAGAAAGCGAAAGAGCCATTTCAGGGGAGGGGAGTCGGCTGAAAGGAGAGGGGGACGTTAAGAAAAGGCAATATGGCCGTAGTATGCCATCGGTCAGTTAATGAGAATTCTTCGGGGTGTGTTTTGGTTGTCGAGCGAATAACAATCGCACGTTCCACCCACGATAACAGGGGTTAGAAACGAGTTACCGAGTCACCTTAGGTACCCGCGGAGGCATATTTTGGATCGGATCGGATCGATATCTTACCCCTTCGAGGCGAGCGACAGTCGCGTTTGCTCGAAACGATCGGTCACGACGGTTTTCGGAGCGGCACTTTTCTTCCCTCTCACCACCGTCAGGTTCCACATTCCACCAGTTGGTCCCTTTTGATTCGCGTGTGATCGTCGTCGTCGTCGTCATTATTATTATCATTGCCCGCGGAGAACATGTGACCGGAAAAAAAACCAAAAAAAACAAAGATAAAATTGAAGAAACTCGGTTCGGTGCCAGGGAGGAATCGAAAAATCACAAGTACCAGGGTCCGGTGCGATTTCGGGGGGGGTGGTAAAAAAAGACGAGGGACGAGACCACGAGGGCACCGTTGGTTGGTGTACACACACTCACCCCTTGCGCGCGGCAGAAATTGGCGAACGTAGAAGAGAGACGCAGCATCAACGAGGACGATGAAGATTTGGAAACATGCTTGATGTGCGCCGCCATCTTTTTTTGTTTTTACTCGACGGTTCACGGGAGAAGAGAGAAATGCAGGAATGCCTCGTGCCCCCTCTTTCGGATACGCTTCCTCCGGGTCTGCTCCCGCCTCTGCCCCACCCCCGCTCCTTGTTTCATCTATATCAGTGAAAATGTTGAGGCGGCAGCAGCGGCAGCGGCAGCGGCAGCAAGTATTCCTACTGTTACTACTACTACTGGTACATACTACTACCACCACCACCGCTACTACTAATACAACTACAACTACTATTAGGAGGAACAACGGCGGCGGCGGCGGCATGAATAGAGGTCGCCAGTGTGAGGCTTGTTGTGTGTTCCCATATCAATCCGCCATTTTACGGTCGCCATTGAAAGGTGAAAAACCCTCTCCTCGCGACTAACTTCGTTTCTCAAATGTATTTTTCGCGTGCGAGATTTTGATACCCGCGCGCTAGGTACGATCGACCTGTGATTGCGAATTCTCGCGTTCGCGTTGTGCAGCGTTCCAAGTGATGTCAGTTGCAATGGAGAAGCCATGACGCATCCGTCGCATCAAACAAACGGCGCCAGTTTGGAGGATTGCCACACGAATTTCTTCGCACTGGTGAGTAGTATATACATTGTGTCTATATACACGTACCTCCTGAGAGAGGCCTCTCCTCTCGGATCGGGGACCGAAACCCTCATACCCTCCGTCCCTCTCCCTCTCGCTCGTACCCGTCTTTTCTATCTACCTCTATCTCTCTCTCTCTCTCTCTCTCTTTCTAAATATCTTTTCTTTTTTTTCTTCATCTTCATCCTCTCTCTCTCTCTCTCGATTTCTTTCCATCTACGATAGAAAGTCGTGCAGTTTGGAAGTCGGACCGACGATATATGTACTTATGTGGTCTCTATCTCTGTCTCTCTCGCTCTCGCACTCTACTTCTCGCTTACATCACGTTACCCACCAGCACGGTGGAAGTGTAGAAGAAGAAGTGTGTGTGTGTGAGTGTAAGTGTAGAGTCCAGACCCCGGCAGATTTATATCCTATCCCTATTTTCCAGCTGCAATTGCAAAAATAAAAAAAAATGAAAGGAAAAGAGAAAGAGAGAGAGAGAGAGAGGGAGAATATGTAGAAGGAATACCATTTCGTGCCGATGAGACCAACTCCCACGTTAACCGATGGTTCTTGATTCTGTGTATGTCTCTGTCGCTCCCCCCCCCCTCTCTCTTTCTCTCTCTCGGCTCCTTGATGTTTCTTGTCTCTGTCTCTCTCTCTCTCTCTCTGCCTAGTAAACTCGGTTCTTAACGTAAATATAAATACGAGAAATCCGAGGCAAAGTGAAGCAAAGTAACGCAACGCAATGCAAAGTAAAGTAGAGTAAAGCAAAGTAAAGTAGAGTAAAGCAAAGTAAAGTGAAGTGAAGTAAGACAAGGCAACGTAAAATGAAGTGAAGTAGGGGCCAGTTGCAGGAGCGGTGTTAGCCTGGGAAAGAAGTTGGATCTCTCACTCTGTCTCTGTCTCTGTCGTTGTTGCTTTGGGATTGTCAAGATGTTGGAAAGTGAGGATGAGGATGAAGATGAAGATCAAGATCACTGTTTTTTATTTGATTGTTTGTTTGTTTATGTCGCGATAATGACAAATAATCGCGAGTTCGACTCCTGCCACTTCCATAACATTCTTCTTCTTTTTCTTCTTCTTCTTGGGACCATTTTTCCGCTTTCTGTCGTGTTGTGGCACGAATTAGATTGCGATTCGTCGTCCTCTTCTATCTCACTCGCTGGTGAACTAGAGCTGGTTGCTTGCACTATGGTCATTGTCTCTTTTTTTTTTCCTTCTCTCTTTCTTTTGCATTTCGCAAAGAGTAAGAACAGAGTCATTCTCGGAGTGTATCTTTGATTCTCTGCATCTCCTTTCTTCTTCTTTATCTTTATCTTTATCTTTTATTAACCCCTTTCGATTCTTCTGTCTCCCTCTCTTTCTATTTACTTTCTCTCTCGTCTCTCTCTATTTACCGTCTTTCCATTCTGTCTCTTTTTCTCTCTTTCTTTATTCTTTGCTTTATCTATCTTTTCCCCTTTGCGGAGGTTCCATCCTCTTTCTGTTTTTTTTATTTACTTTCTGTCTCTCTCTCTCTTTCTACTCTATTTTATTCTACTTTATTTAGTTCTGTCTCATTATTGCGCTCTCCCTCTCTCTTTTCTTCCTTCTTTCCTTTATTTTTCTCTTTCTTTCTCTCTCTTCTCTTGCTCTATTTTCTCTGTCTCTCTCTCTCTCCTCTCTTTTTCCACTTCCCCCTATTCTTCACCCTCTTCCTTCTTCCCCATTCCTATTTCTTTTTCATTTCAATCCCATATTTTTTTTTCTTTTTCAATTTCAATCCCATATTTTTTTTCTTTTTCAATTTCAATCCCATATTTTTTTTCTTTTTCAATTTCATTTTCCACCATCTTCGCCTCCCCCCTTCCCCCTTCTTCTCTATCACTCTCCAACTTGGGGCCAACTTCACACACACACACACACACACACACACACACACACACACACACACACACACACACACACACACACACACACACACACACACACACATTTTCTCTACTTCTCTCCTTCACTCCCTGGTTGTTCTTCTCCCTCGCTCCTCCGATACTTCTTCTCTCCAACGCGGGTGCGTCAGTGTATCCGTGTACTTCATGTACACACATACACACACCACACACACATATACGAGAGTTTCGCTCATGCACGAGAGCAGCCTACATGCGTTGCATAGGATGCATTTGAGAAATGCATACTTATAACATAAACGTTTACGGCGTTTGTTCGTATTCAACGTATTTGAAGTTTGCGAGCGAACGAAGGAGAGGGAGAGAGAGAGAGAAAACCAATGTCACGCCTGATTCACGTCACACAAACGGTCGTTATATATGTGTTCCGTGTTTGCTGCCGTCGTCGTCGCGAAAGAGAGACAGACACGGAAAGATGGTAGCCGCGCTCGGGTGTGAGACGGAGAAAGATAGACGGAGGGACTGAGAGAGAGAGAGAAAGAAAAAAAAAGAGAAGAATTACACGCCGCCACCATGGAAGAAACAAGGACGGTTGGCTTGTGTACTAAAACTGTAATGTGTTTCGTGATTGTAACCTTACATCGAGTACTTAGTTGTAAAGGATTAAGACACTGCTCTTCTACACGCGTAACTCCAAGTGCCTTGGGTGTGTGTGTGTGTATAGGTTTCTTGAGTTATGCACACGCGTGTGCCGGGTACCCGTGTATTTACATACATACATACACACATACATGGTTTCGAAGTTGCGTAGGGATCATCCGCGCATGTATGGGTACGATCGTGCAGATGTATAGGTAGGTGGGGGATCCGTGCATAGAGGATCGCGATGACGATAATGTACGCACGTATATACATATACGTGCGTACGTGTAGGTGCGCGAATGCGAAGTTAGTTACTTGTTGTGTGTATTTATATTAAGTTATAAAACGTAAAATGGCGAAGACAGTTCGGGTTTTCTGTCTTTGTTTCTTTACTTTGTAGTTCCTTCGATACACACACATATGCGTACGGATGGACGTGCGAGAGAGAATGAGGTTATGTTTGGTAGCTCAAAACATCACATACTTTCTTTTCTCTAGATCATTTTTCTTTTTCTTCCAAGGAATTATTTGCTGCTCTCCTACTTTCTGTCCTTTTCTCTGATTCTTCTCTTTTTTTTTTAAAAAAAATGATAAATTTATTTGTTCAAACTTAATTTAATATTCATACACACTCATTCCAACAAATTCTCAAGGAAATGGAGTAGAAGTGTAAGTGTATCTGAAAGTAGGGTGTGTGTGTGTGTACACAATAGTAGTAGTAGTAGTGTGGCAATGTAGCCTCGTCAGTGTGTAGTAGTAGTAGCGTAGCAGTATCAGTGTGTAGTAGCAGTAGTATCTATGTGTGCGTACGATAAATCCACGACAATGTATGTATATGTTGATGTAACTACTGTATGTATGCGTACCCATGTAGGTACACGAGAATCAGTAGAAATATGGATGTATAGGGTACAACATCGTCGACGAGAATCCGATGCATGTATGCGTGCACTGTCGTCGAGTATAACACACGTTTATAATCGAGAACGTGCGTCTACTCTACGTCAAGGAACTGTGTCACGCTGACGTTTCCTTTTAGCCCAAACCTAAGCTTGTGGTATTTCTTCTTTCTTATGTAGAGTGATAGTCGTTGGGAAAAAAAAACCATTTTATTTTATTTTTTTTTACTTATACGCGGTGTGGACTCACGGTTTACATGAAATGCATATCAATGAGGGAGGGGAGGAAACTAACTCACTCGGAATCTCACGAATCCGATTCGAAATTTCTTTTCGAAAAAATTACGAAGCTTTCTCTCTCTCTCTCTTTCTCTCTCTCTCTCGCTCTCTCTCTCTCTCTCGCTCACTCTCTCGCTCTCGCTCTTGCTCTTGCTCGCTCCCTCTCGCTTTAATAATTGTTTTGAATTATTCCAATTTGGAAAAAAAAATTTCATTTTACTTTCCTTCTATATTATTATTATTGTTGTTGTTGTTGTTGTTGTTGTTGTTGTTATTATTACATTTAAAAAACGATAGTTTACTTTGAACCGATTTTGGGGGAAATTTGAATCCGGCAGGAGTTGGAGGGAGGGATTCTATGGATTTGCGAAATTTGGAAATTATTCGTTAGCCATTAATAAAATAATCCTCGAGAAATGGGTGAATATTGCTTGGAGGCAAAAATTGTCGTTGTTTTTCTTTTTCTTCTCCAGAAAATGAAACTGAAAGGAAAGTGTCAAAAATGGGGTCGGCAAACTCATTTCTAGCGCTAATTTGGCACGTGGGATCGATTGCGCGGGTCAGTTATAACGAAATCACGACGCGGGCTAATGGTACTCGAAGAAAAACACTCTGCGTAATTCGCTAATGTAACAAAAAATAAGGAATAGTGAAGTTGACGGTCGTGAAAAGAAAAACAAACTTGAGTGATTATCATTTCGAAACTATTGAATTGAAATTGAAGTCATGCCCAAAAAAATTGACTTTTCGAAAAGTTTTTTTAGAATTTCCGGGAGACCCATATCCGATGTGTTTTTTTCCGAGGAATCCATTTTCATTGTCAAAATTTCCAAAATATCAACAGAAATGCGATTTTTCCTCAAAAAACCTACTTTTCTTCAACTTCCGCTGGCATTTTGTCAAATTTGACCTTGGGAATCGATTCTACGGGAAAAATTACCCCTAGAAATGACTTGTCCAACCCCATTTTTAAAACTTTAATTTTTACCCCATTTTGAGGGGAAGGGGTAGGTGTACCCAAAAAATCGACTTTTGGAAAAATCTTTTTTGAACTTTCGGGAGACCCATATCCGATGTATTTTTTCCCGAGGAATCCAATTCTGTTATTAAAATTCCAGAAATCCCACGGGAAATGCGATTTTTCCTCAAAAAACCTACTTTTTTCCAACTTCCGCTAGGATTTTATCAAATTTGACCTTGGGAATCGATTCTACGGGAAAAATTACCCCTAGAAACGACTTGTCCAACCCCATTTTTGAAACTTTAATTTTTACCCCATTTTTGGGGGAAGGGGTAGGTGTGCCCAAAAAATCGACTTTTGGAAAAATTTTTTTGAACTTTCGGAAGACCCATATCCGATGTATTTTTTTCCGAGGAATCCATTTTCGTTGTCAAAATCCCCAAAATCCAACGGGAAATGCGATTTTTCCTCAAAAAACCTACTTTTTTCCAACTTTCGCTAGGATTTTGTCAAATTTGACCCCGGAAATCGATTCTACGGGAAAAATTACCCCTAGAAATGACTTGTCCAACGCCATTTTCGAAACGTTAATTATGACCCTATTTTTGAAAATTTTCGATTCCAAAATTCGAGAGGATTCATTGCCTCGCCTCTGAATCTCCCTAGAATGGTCACGAATGGCGAGAAAGAAAAAAAGGTACCGACCGATAAACGTCACCAGTCCAGATCCGAGCAATAGTTTGGTGTCAATATTGGCGTGTCCCGAAAGTTTTTTCCGCTCCACGCTATGCACGAGCTCGAGCCGGAAAGGAAGAAACTTATGGGACACCCTGATATAAATAAAAGGTGGAGTAGAGTGAAATGTAGCAGGACAGACACACGGACAAATAGACATACGGACGGACAGATATGCAGACATGCATACATGCAGTTGCTGTTGCTGTTGCAATTGCAATTGCAGTTTCCCAAGAGTGGTAAGACCGGAGAAGCGAGTGAGCGCCTTCCTATAGTCTTTTAACGCGTCGCGTCCTCGGTGCCAAGGCTTTCACCATCCGACTTAGGTGTTCTTTCTGCCCATACTTTCCGTCACTATTCCCCGCGGCATCCAGCAGCAGCAGCAACAGCAGCAGCAGTAGTAGTAGGTTGTTCTAACTTCGAGTAGGTAACCAAGAGTGAGGTGAAGTTGAAGTTGCACCAGCAGCGGCAAGAGCAACCACAGGAGTACGGTAAACTTCAATGAGTGCAAGTAGAAGACCCTCCCCCTCCTCCCCCTGCCCCTCTTAGGACACATTCTGGACCATGCAACCGATACCATGCAAGGAGAAACGACGTCGACCTCTGTCGTCGTCAGCGAGACGAGGCATTGACTCCTGGCTTGCAACGACGTTGCAAGGAGCCTCGGTGCGAGAGGCAACGTTGTTGCAACGTTGATGCAAGGAGTCGCCGTTGCATCCGTGGATTTTTTTTTTAGCAAAAAGTTCAATTTTTTTGTTTTGGGGTAAAAAAATAGAAATTACATTTTTTGGCAAAAATAGAAATCCCACTTTTTTTGGCGAAAATAGAAACTCCATTTTTTTGGGAAAAATGAAAGTACATTTTTGGGTAAAAATGGAAATTCCACTTTTTGGCAAAAATAAAAATCCCATTTTTTTGGGGGGGCGAAAATAGAAACTCCTTTTTTTGGGCCAACACAGAAACTCCACTTTTTGGTAAAAACGGCAAACCAAATTCTCCCAATTCGATTTTTGAGCCCCGGAAAATTTCCATTTTTTTTTGGTAAAAAATAAAAACTACATTTTTTAGCAAAAATAGAAATTCCATTTTTTTTTTTTTAAATAGAAACTCCACTTTTTGGTAAAAATGGCAAAGCAAATTCTCCCAATTCGATTTTTGAGTCCCGGAAAATTTCCATAGAAAAAATTCCATTTTTTGGTAAAAATAGAAATCCCATTTTTTTTTTGGCAAAAATAGAAACTCCACTTTTTGGTAAAAATGACAAACCAAATTCTCCCAATTGGATTTTTGAGCGCCCGGGGAATTTCCATAGAAGTGGTCTCACGCTGCAGATTAGCGTGCAATTAGTAGAAGAGTGATTGATATACATGCAATTAATACGAACTCGTCGTCATCGGCGTCTTCGCCGGGTATCCGGTGACAGGGTACGTGGGTATACAATGCTTGGATTAATTGCGAACTCCCAGGAAGCTATTACTGAATGAAGCCGAGCAGCAGCATCCATTCATAGGAATAAGAGGAACTCGACTCCTCTCATTGAAGTCAACTGGATGTTATGGTATCCAGATTTAAGACAACTTGATCGATAATCGCGTGTGGATGATCCGAACAATGCAGGGGGGGGGGGGGGGGGGGGCTAGAGGCGAACTAGGTCAGAAATTATTACCCCAGAGCCAAATCGGGTTCACCTGAATTTCCCGGCAGGTCCTTGCGAATAAAAAAAAATTGATAATAAATATTTTTAAAAAATTGCATAATTTTGAAAAATTGTATTTAATTTTTTTGGATAATTTGTATAATTTTGAAATTGAATGGAAAAAACTTGAAATCAATTTTTTAAATGAAAATTGCATGAAGGAATTGCATAAATAATCGCTTGGAGGACCATGAAGAAAAATTCCTGCTAACAATTGAAAAAAAAATGAAAAATTTTAAATAAATATTGTAAGAATTTTTTTTTTTAATAATATTTATACATACAATTATTTTGAAATTCGAATTTTTTTTAAATGCAGGGGTCTGTCAGACCCCGTGGGATTAAAATCGAAGCAGAAATGTAAAAAAAAATTCGAACTTTTCTTTAAAAAAAAGCGCGTGCCTCAAAGGACTAAACATTTTCTGTCTCTCTCTCCCTCCCACCCCACCCCTCCCCCTTCCCCTCCCCCTTCCCCTCCCTTTGGTTCCCATTACCGCGGCGCGTACACGTGTACCCTTTCTTATCTATTAAAAGAACGGACCCGATACGTACAACGTACGTGCTTACGTCGGTACGTACTTACGTACTGACGTACATACGCAATGGCTATTAAAGAGCGGCCGGTTGGCCATTTAATCGTTTGACGGGATAAGAGGTTTAACGTGATCCGTGAAAATCGGAGATAATCGATGCACAAAGTGCGAAAGAGCTTGCGAGACGAGGGAACCCTACCAATCCAACGCGAAGGAAAGAAAGAAATAGAAGAGAGAAAGAGAGAGATGGAGATAGAGAGACACCGAGAAAAGGAAGAAGGAGGAGAAGAAAGAGACAGAGAAGGAAAGAGGTCGAATGGCAACACTGATTCGGGACAGTGGCATGGAAAGGAAAGGAAAGGAAAGGAGATGAACGAAAGGAAGGGAAGGGAGAGGAAAGGAAAGGAAAGGAAAGCGAAGCAAAGCAAAGCAAGGAAGGATAGATAGGATAGGGGGGTTCCAGGGGGGGTTTCAGCTAGGGGGTTTTGCTTCCACGAGAGTCGAACCCACGCGGACGGCCTTGCACGTCGCCTTGCTTGTATTGATCAGCAAAAGCTACCCACCCGACAGCCCCGTAACGTTACCGTGCGCGTTTTTGGTCTTCTCTCCTTCTGTCTACGAACAAGCATTCGTAATAGGATGCCTGCCTGCCTGGTCGGTCGCTCGCTCGCTAGCTGGCTCTCGCTATCACCCTTCTTTCTTTCTTTCTTTTTTTCCCCCCTTTTTTTCCCTCGTTCCTATCTATCACACACTCCCTTAGGCTCGCTAGCTAGGCTCTCTCCCTCGCTTCTAGGGGAGATCCAGCAGCCGTGCGTGGGACTACTCTAGATAGATGGGTAGGTAGGAGGTACACATGTAGGCTCTCGCAGGACATGACACGAGGAATCCAAAGTTTCGGACACTTTGAGTTCTTCCATTTCATCCTCGGTCTTCTCTTTGTCTCTCTCTTTCTCTTGTTCGTTTTTTTTCTGTCCTTTTCTCTCTTTCTGTATTCTTCTTCCTTGCACTCCCTCTTTTTTCTAGGTTTCTAACCTCTCTCGCTCTTCTTTCCCTTTCTTTCTCAGTTTTTCTCTTTCTTTTGTATTCTTTCTCATTCGTTATCTTTCTTTCTTCGATTCTCTCTGTCAGGAAAGAAGCGTCTCGTTGTTGCTAAGCATCTCCCAGTGTCTCTAATCTAGTCCAAAGTACAGGAGGGAAGAATGAAGGGTTGGGATTGGAATATGGAGGAATGGAGGGAAATGGTCACACTCCCGGCGGTCCTTTTCTTCTTTTCTCTCTCTCTCTCTCTCACCTCCCCTCCCTCCCTCCCTCTATCCTTTTCTCTCTTTATTCTCTTTTTCTTTCTCTATTTTTCTCGCTGCGTTTTTTTTTCTTGAAATTAGAATATAACTTATTATAGAAATTTATTGATGGATCAATTGATTGATTGATTGATTGATTGATTTTTACGATTCCTACGAATTGCTAAAAATGTTAAAAAAATGCGACAGAAATTATGCAACGACCTTATTGATAACAATAAGGACAGGGATGATATTAATGCTGTTGTTGATAATGATAATGATATTGATATTGATATTGACAATGCGAGTGACAGTGACAATAATAATGACAATGACAATTACAATGATATTGAAATTGATAATGATAATGATAATGAGATTGCTAATGACAATGCGAGTGACAGTGACAATAATAATGACAATGGCAATTACAATGATATTGAAATTGATAATGATAATGATATTGATTATGACAATGACAATGACAGTGACAGTTACAATAATAATGACAATTACAATGATATTGATATTGATAATGATCATGATATTGATATTGATATTGACAATGGGAGTGACAATGACAATTACAATGGTATTGAAATTGATATTGATAATGATATTGATAATGATAGTGATAGTGATAACGATAACGATAATGATGACCACTAACGAATGAATTGGATCTATGTGATTTGCAGACGGACCTTTGCGGTATTAAATGGAGGAAGCTCGTGTGGGGAGAGGTCCACGGTGGTTTTGGGGGCACCCCATTGGAAGATCCGGTACTGTCAAGTTTCTCGCGGTGTCTCGCGGGTGACATTCTCTGCGTGTGGCGAAGGGTTGCCGCCTCCGCCACACCGAGTACCGCCGGGATCCCCGGAGCCGGAGGTGGGAGTCTGTTCGACCTGGGCATTGCACCCTCACCGGCGCCGCCACCCCTCTCGTTAACCGCCGCGAAGGAACTCTGGATCTTTTGGTACGGCGAGGAACCCGATCTCTCGGGTTTGGTATCGCCGGAGCTCATAACATGTGGTAAGCAAATTTTTCCACCTCTTAACCCCCCGCCCTCCCCCCTCTCTTTCTCTTCATCTCGAGCCGCCGCTACGCTTCTTTTCTTTTTCCCGACCGTGCGTTCGGTTCGTCGTCGTTGTCATCTTTCATCTTTCATCTTCCAGTCACTCTCTCCGCCAGCCACTTTTTCCCCTTTTGCTACATTCGAGCTAGACACCGTCGACGGTGACGGTACCGGATTGTGAAATTTTGACAATTTCAAAATTGGACTCCGGGGTCAATTGGAAAATTTGTCGGTCGCGTCTATTATTATTATTATTATTTGCATTATTATTATTATTATTATTATTATTATTATTATTAATTTTTATCAGATATATAAAAACTCCATTACTGAGGATATTTTTTTGGTTCAAATTCCTCGTTTTTTTGGAGAACTAAAAATTTCCATTTTTAAGCAAATTTTTTTTTAGAAAATTCCCCAGTATTTTTGCGAAACCAAAATCCCAATTTTGAAGTACCTTTTCTTGGAAAATTCCTCAATATTTTTGCGAAAATCATAATCCAAATTTTCAAGGATCTTTGTTTTCAAAAAATTTCTCAATATTTTTGCCAAATTAAAATTCCAATTTTGAGGTACTTTCTCTTAGAAAGTTCCTCGATATTTTTTTCGCGAAACCAAAATCCCAATTTTTGAATGTAATTTTTTTTTTAATGCCCCAGTGTTCATTTTGCGCGCAAGCAAAGTTCCAATTTAGAAGCACATTTTTTTGTTGTTGAGAAATTGCCCAGTAATTTCGCGAAAATAAAAAAAACTGGAAGTTTCGATAAATTCGCAAAAAAAATAAAAGTGTCAGAAAGTATCTAAAGTTTCGGAAAATTCCAGAAATTGATAGACGCGGGGAGGAAATAAAAATGCTGATACGAAAAAAAAATTCTACCTAGCTTGGAAATTCAAGCGGAAGCGTTTTGATTTCGTTTCCATTTGGAAAACTGCAATTGTTGGCGGGACAATTTGCGAAAATTGGGTCGCTAATAGGAAAATGTGAAAAGCAGAAAGCGGCGCGGAAAGTCGATCGGAACTGTCGCCGCCGCCTGAACTCTCTCGCGGATGCACTCGATTGCACTGGATGACAAAAGTCGATGATCGAAGTTGATAAAAAAAAAGAGAGAAAAAAGAAAAGAAAAGGAAAGAAAAGAGAAAATAGAAAAGAAGAAAGGGAACGAAGGAAAGGAAAGGAAAAAAATGGGATTCGCGAAAAGATAGGAAAGATAGAGGAAGATGCGTCAGTGATTTCCAGTCGAGGTCAATGAACCGTAGCACCTTGCAACGAACGAACGAACCAACGAACGAACGAACGATGGAACGATGGAACGATGGAACGCTAGCTCGCATCTGCCGCGCCGGCGACCAACTCAAACCAAGCCACCAAGGCGGTTTGGGTGGGAGAGAAAATGTGGAGTGACTGAACGAGCGAAAGAGAAAGAGAAAGAGAGAGAGAGAGAGAAGCAAGAGGATTCACCGTTCTACGTTCCGTGGTCGGTTGCACCGATTGCGGAACCGTACCGCTACCGTTAGATCCTCAAAAGGACCAGCTTTCAACGAATCGGTTGCAAGGATGCCTGCGTTTTTCCTTTTGTTTTTTTTTTTTGTCGTTTTGCCTTTGCGGGGGGGAAAAAGGCACATTTTTGCCGTTAATTTGGGGAGGTTCAAGGTCCCAGTCGTTGCACATATATATGTGTATATATATTTTATTTTCTATTTTTTTTAATAGGGGAAGTTCTGAGGGGAATTTTATTATTATTATTATTAATAAACCCTAGCAAAATCCTAGGGGAAAATCTGGGATTTTCTTATTATTATTTATTATTATTATTATTATTATTATTATTAACTGCTAGGGGAAATAATTGCTAGTGTAAAAAAAATTTTTGGTGAAAAAAATTGCTAGGGGAAAAATTGCTAAGGGGAAAAAATGCTAGTGTAAAAAAATTTCTGGTGAAAAAAATTGTTAGTGGAAACAAAATTGGCTAGGGGAAAAAATTGCTAGTGTAAAAAAATTGCTAGCAGAAAAATTACCAAGGGGAAAAATCGCTAGTGTAAAAAAAATTTCTGGTGAAATAAATTGCTAGGGGAAATAAATTGCTAGGGTAAAAAAATTGCTAGCAGAAAAATTACCAAGGGGAAAAATCGCTAGTGTAAAAAAAATTTCTGGTGAAAAAAATTGCTAGGGGAAAAAATTGCTAGTGTAAAAAAATTGCTAGCGAAAAAATTGCTAGCGAAAAAATTGCCAAGGGGAAAAATTGCTAGTGTAAAAAAATTGCTGGCGAAAAAATTGCTGAGGGGAAAAATTGCTAGTGTAAAAAAAATTGCTAAGGGGAAAAATCGCTAGGGTAAAAAAAATGTCTGGCAAAAAAAAAATTGATAGCGGAAAAAAAATTGGCTAGGGGAAAAAAAAAGCTAGGGAAGAAAGAAAGAAAGAATCGCAGGTGGATGGGAAAATCGACAAGTGGATTTCTTTGCTCCCGTGACAGTCAGTTGGAGCGCATTTGTCCGTGGATTTTCGCTTGGGGAGTGCACGAAGGAAACCACGAAATCTTCGTCGGATGAAATAGATAATAATGCTGTACTGGAAGGACAAGTAAAGTAAGACAACGGCAAAGCGAAGTAAAATAACAACGGCAGCGTGAGAAACGGTGAACGTAATAATGCTCCCTACTACCAACG
The DNA here is from genome assembly GCA_949825005.1 of Gasteruption jaculator. Lineage (NCBI taxonomy): Eukaryota > Metazoa > Arthropoda > Insecta > Hymenoptera > Gasteruptiidae > Gasteruption > Gasteruption jaculator. The sequence goes on along the minus strand of OX463766.1, from coordinate 18,150,369 downwards.
TCAAACCACTGAGGCGAGAACAAAACCAAGGGAAAGCTACGCTGCTATTTCGTTCTGGAAATTTTTCAGCTCGCTTTTCAGTTTTCTCAGCGTCCTACATTTTAATTAATCCGTTGCTCTTATTTTTCTATCCGCGACGTTGCCGATATCGTCTCGGATATCACAGCAAAGCGTTTTCAAGGCGAACCTGCAGTTTTTAGAAAATTTTCGAATTTGCAATTTCATCAACTTTCTCGAAATTATAACATATTTAAAGTTCCTTGAAAATTTCCCAAAAATTCCATAGTATCGAAAAACATGTATATTTTTTATTTAATTATATATTAAAATTTTTATAATAAACTTTTAATATATTATATTGAAAAAAAAAAATTTGTTGGTCACAGAAATTTTTCTTTTTTCTGGTTCTGATACCTTATTTTTCTATATTTACAGAAAGCGAACACGGCTCGTGGGAAGGTGGTTTATCTTACGAATGCAGATCACTGCTCTTTAAAGCTCTACACAACTTAATCGAGCGTTGTCTCCTCTCCCGTGATTTTGTTCGATTAGGAAAGTGGTTCGTGCAACCTTACGATGGCCTCGAGAAACACCGTTGTTCCAGGTACAAAAGCAGATTTTTACATATTCTAATGCCTACCCGAGAACCGCTTATTTGCAATTTCGATATTCAATGAAATTCTCCTCTCTTTGCACAATTTCTTAGAATCCTGGGAAATTTCCTGATTTTTCATAGAAAGAAATTAATTTCGGATTTTTTTATAATCGGGTTTTTAGTCAATTTAAAAAAATTTGAATTAATTTTCAATTGGGAAGAAACTGGGAATTTTATTATTATTATTATTATTATTATTATTAAACCGTAGCAAAACCCTAGGGGAGAAACTGGGGATTTTCTTATTATTATTGTTTTTATTATTATTAATTGCTAGGGGAAATAATTGCTAGGGAAAAGATTGCTAGTGTAAAAAAAATTTCTGGTGACAAAAATTGGCTAGGGGAAAAATTGCTAAGGGGCAAAATTGCTGGTGTAAAAAAAATTGCTAGGGGAAGAATTGCTGGTGTAAAAAAAATGTCTGGTGATAAGAATTGTTAGTGGAAAAAAAATTAGCTAGGGGAAAAAATTGTTGTTTACTAAAAACGAAATGAAAAGATTTCTATGGAAAGTGAGGCTTCGATCGAAGGCCGGAAGTATTGGAAATATCCGCAATTTTCATTCCCTGGAATTTCAAAAAATTCACGAAATCACCACCCGACTCGCAATTTGCCCGGATCCTCGGCCCTCGAGTTTGAGATTATATCCTTCTTTCCAAAGTTCGGTAAACACTCGCGGGGAGAAAAGCTTCATTGACTTTCACTGCCGTCAAATGAGTAATCCCGAAGATTGCTCATTTCGCGTAATGAAAAGTTTCGAAAAGTTGCATTTCTACCTCGAATGTGTATTTTCCAAAACTGTGGGAATGAAAATTACCAAAAAAAAAAGGCAAATTGCGATTCTCTTGGAAATTTCGAAATACGGGCAATGCCTCCAATAATTTGCTTTGAATTTATTGAAAAAAATTTTTTTTTCCATCAACTTTTTCTAAATTAGAGATTTTTAATTTTCCTTGAAAAATTCTCCAAATTTTCTACAAAATCGAAAAAAAAGGGAATGTACTATATTTTATTTTGACACTCAAAAAAAATATATTATGTTGATTTTGTAATTTCCCGGATTTTTTATTTTTTAAATTTATAATAAATTCAAATTCATAATATTTTCGCTTTAAAAAAGACTTGTCCCTCAATGCTTTTTTTATTATTATTATTATTATTACTATTATTAATATTATTACTTTTATTTTATTATTATTATTATTATTATTATTATTATTATTATTAAAAAATTATAATAATATTCTAATGCATTTTCTTTTTCGAAATTTCAGTAGCCACCTTTCGTTCTCCTTCGCCTTCTTCGTTCACGGAGACAGCACCGTTTGCACCAGTGTGGATGTCAGGCAGCATCCCGCGGTTCGACATCTCACGCGAAATTGTTTGCAACGATCCCAAACATCCCAATCCGGCGTCAAGGGTACGGAAAATTACTTGCATTCTCTGCGAATCGGAAACACACGAAATTCGCAAACCATCGAGCTTGCATTTTCCTGCCAAAAATATCCCAAAACACCCAAGATTCCCTTTGCACTCTCCAATTTTTTTTTAACACCAGAACCTCTGTCCGATTCGCCAATTTTGGTGTTAAGAAAAAAAAATGCCGATAAATCTGGTGTTAAAAACCCCATTTCCACGAATTTTCTCTCCCTTTCCACTCTCCACTTAATTTCCCAATTTTTTTTTAATTTTAACACCAGAACCTCTGTCCGATTCGCCAATTTTGGTGTTAAGAAAAAAAAATGCCAATAAATGTGGTGTTAAAAACCCCATTTCCACGATTTTTTTTTTGCCAACTTCTCTAATTTTCTTCGTCGCTTTTTTACAGTGATCCTCGCGCCTTACGGCCTGGCGGGCACCCTGACGGGCCAAGTGGCACGCGCCGATAGTCAGCTGCTGGAGGAATGGAAACATTTCTACCCCATAAATGGCAACAACGTGGAATCCGGGCTGCCGCCTCTCGTGGAGGTGCTCGTGGGTGGAGTTCGAATGCGTTACCCGTCCTGCTACGTCCTTGTCACCGACATGGACGACATGCCGTGCGATGGCACGCCGCCCTCGCCACCGGCCAGTCCCCTGAGCTACGACCACCCGCTGCGATACGACTCCAAGGCGGCCGCCGAATTGCCGGAACGCGTTTGGGCGGAATGCACCGCCGGTTCGCCCATACCGCCCCCGAGCGTCTCCAAAACATTAGCGACCACCACGTCCCCGACCACCACCGCCACCACCACGACGACGACCACCGGCGACGGCAATCCGGCTGCTGCAAACACCCCCGGGACCACCCCCGCGACCGTCGCCGTCTCGTCGGCGGACAACACTTGCTGGACTTTTGTCGATCCGACTCAAAAGTCGTCTTGTAGCTGTTCCAAGTACGTGTCTCCGACGTTCCAACGCCACCTCCGAATTTTTCCTCACCTTCTTTCTCTCGAGTGAAAGTTGTCGCAGTCGAATGGAGCGTTTTCCTTCTTTTCCTTTTATTTTTTTTAATTTATTTATTTATTTTTTTTTTATGTGGAAAGTGGAAATTGCAAAGGGGATTCCAGTTCCTGGTACAAACCAGGGGTTTTTTTTGTTTTATCTTCCTTTTCCATTTCCACCCACGAAAATGGAAAAGAAGGAAAACTCGAATGAAAAGTATCTCGTTTAAGGTGGTTCTCCCGCGAAAGCATTTTTTTTGAGGTTTTTCGGAAATTTTTGTTGAGCTGTTGAATATATTTTTTTTATAGATTAGCAAAATTTGAGCTCGATCGTCGGTTTAACACTATTTCTAATTGTAAGAAAGGCGTTAAAAAACACATTTTAGGATTTTAATTTCGAATTTTTTGCCGAGGTTTAATTCAATTATTTTTCGAAATCTGAATTTTGAAAAATCTGAAATTTGAATTATGCACCTGTGAAAAATTTTGCGAGCTGTTGAATATATTTTTTTATAAATTAGCAAAATTTGAGCTGGATCGTCGGTTTAACACTATTTCTAATCGTAAGAAAGGTGTTAAAAGCCACATTTTAGGATTTTAATTTCGAATTTTTTGTCGAGGTTTAATTTAATCATTTTTCGAAATCCGAATTTTGAAAAATCTGAAATTTCAATTATGCATCCGTGAGAAAATTTGGTATTAATTTAGAAAATCTATTTTCTTATAATTCCGTATTTTTACGCGGTAAAAATGGTGTTAAAAGTCAGCGTATACAAAATTTTGTGCACACTCGGTGAAAAATGTTATAATTAAAAGGGCGAGTCAATCTTTTATGGCGTGGAGTAAATATTTTCGAAATTAATTGTAACGGGAGAGCTACCTTGAATTGAAATTGAATCTTACTGTTGCATGGCTACGAAACGAAATCGAGAAAGTCCATAAGACTTCGATTCGGTAGATACTTTTTCTGGACGAGTATATTTGACTTTTGGTTTACCGCTGTTGTTGTTGTTGCTGTTGTTGTTGTTGTTGTTGCGAACGAGATTTGGAAGAATGACGTAAATACTTGCGTTAGGAAAACGATTTCCTCGCAATTAGAAGTAGAGAGGAAGTAGGATTTCTCAGATTTCCTATTTTTATTTATTTTTTTTATTTATTTATTATTTTTTTTTTATCAAGTATCGATCTACTCGATTAATTTACCTAGACTTTGTTTTTTTTTTAGATATTACTGAAGTAGTAGTTGCGTTGTATGCATGTTTAGATATTTTTGAATTTCAAACGAAGCTTGGTTCGACTCGATGGAAATTTCCCCGCAACTTTACCGATTTATTTATTTATTGATTTATTTTTTGTCTTTTTACCGATACCGAATTTCGATTTGCGGGTGAATTCCCAACGGGGACGACGGTCGTCGATTTCCAGTAATTAGAAGCTTACCCACGAACTCGAGAAAGAAAAGAAATACCGATACGTGCCGATTTCGAGGTGAAAAATGAATGAAAGGACGATTAATAACTCACCACTCTATATTTTTTTTTTTCTTGTAATGTTGAAAATCAACAGAGAAGGATTTTCTTTTTGTTACCAACGCCATCGGTTACAGGTGTACGACCCCTGGGGGTTGGAAGTCTTTGAGTTCTTCAGCTCAGGTTCAGAGGGAAAGAGTAGAAAAAGGTGGACGCAGGGTGGTACCCTTCCACCGTCGATCCACTGCTCACTGGGACAACAATACTTGTCCCTCTGTCCCTGCCATTGCCCCCAGGTGGGTAATAATTTTTACCCCGGGTTATAACATCAACGAGAATAATAATAACCACCACCACCAATAATAATAATAATAATTATAATAATGATGATGATGATAATCAATAATCAGAAATCATCGATCATATCGATAATCATCAATCATTGCCACGAATGTTCATTCAAGTGCGAGCGCAACGGGCAGCAGCGGCGTTTCTTCGGGAAAAAAAAAATATATTTTTGCAAAAGAAAGAGATAATAATCTTCTTCTTTTTTTTTTTAATCAATTGGTTATTGGCCTCGAATTTGGATTTGAAATTAATTGTCAATGAACGTAACGTGGATGTGTAAGCGATTACGGATTTTTCTTCTGCTCGTCGTACGTAGCTCAGCATGTCGTTCTCTCTTAGATTCGTTGACGCTCGTACGGATTCTCAGTTTCCCTATTTTTTTTTTATCATTTTTTTTTCGTCCCCGATCAGCTTCAGTAGTATCGCCTTCTCACGCCATCCTGTCATTGCATGGATATTAAATTAAATTGGGTTTTCATCATAATTTATATCGATGCATTTTTCCTCGTAGCTTTCAACATCAACGTGTCGTCGTGAGCATCTAGAAATTTTTTTCTCGAAATTTTAGGGGAATTTCCGGATCCCTCCAATATGGAACCACTAAGAAAAATTAAAAAATTAAAAAAAAAATTTTCTAAACCATGAAATCATTGAATTTTCAAATTTTTTGTCTTCCGGAAATTTCCCAAGAATTTCGAGAAACCGCGACGACACTGATTTTTTTGCACGTTTAACGCTTCTCACACTAGCTTTGTTTCTCATCTTCGCGTCGCTAGAAAAAAAAATAATAATAATAAACAATCAAATTCCACCGGAAATCACTACTAATATTTTCTATTTTTATCCCCCCCAAAAAAATCTAGATCGGTACCGAGCAGGACAGAAGCGCCGAGCACGCCACCGGGAGGGCCACCGTCGTATTCGAGGGGGCCACCGACGGGCGGGGATTGCCTGCCGGTACCTTCGGTGGGATCGCCGAGTTCCCCGGTACCGTCGCCGTTGCCAACGCCTCACTCGGAACCGGCCTCGGTGCCACCGGCGGAGCCCACGATGCCGACACTGAGCCCGCAGCCACCGCCGAGTCATCCGAACACTGCCCCACCGTTAACGCCATCTCAAGGTCCAAAGTCGAGTTCCTCGGTGTCAAATAATCAAATTCCAAGTCCCGTCGCGACGGCCGCGTCGACGACGACGACGAGCAACGGCGGCAACAACGGGAGCAACGTCGGGACGTCGCTGAAGAGACCGATACTCGTGTCCCGCGAGTACGAGGGGGCCTTGCTCGAGGACGAGCAACCCCTGTCGTGGCTCTACGATTATTCCACGCAGGAGGCGTGGCTCAACCACCCCGTGAAGCGATTCAAGGGCTCGCCCGCGGTCCCGACGAATCTTAGGAACAATAGTCTCTACCCACCGATGAACTCCTTGGTCCAGAACAGCCTCGTCGCGAAAATCGAAATCAAGCAGGAACCCGGTACCAATCCGGTGAGTATCGGTTAGGAGAAGAGAAAAAAAAATAGTTTATTTTGATAAATGCCATTTTTGAAAAAATTCGAGAAAAAAAAGTGTAGATTTTTTTTTGATTTTGAAACGCGATTTTTGATTCTTAGGGGGAATGTATCGGCGGCCGGACGGATCCTTACGAATTCGATGCCACGGGAGAGGAGACCGGCGTCGACGGACTCAGGCGTCAGAGAGACGACGCGCCCGAACCCGGGTCTCTTTTTACCAGTAAAGGACTTCAAGCGTCTTACAAAGATCTTGATCAAATTTTCGATAATTCCGATCCTGACACGTCCAGCGACGAAACGGTAATTCCTCGGTTTTTTAAATTTTTTATTCAATTATTTATTTATTTACTTATTTAGTAAGAATTGACGAAGAGAAAAGAAAAAACCCTTTTCGTACAAAGAAAGAAATCGTATGTAATTTGGGAAAATCAATTTGAGAGAAAAAAAAACCAAAAAAAAAAAATTAAAAAAAAATCTATATACACAAAATTTTCCAAATGAACGAACAATTATCAGTGACTGATAACTAATAACGACGAATCCCCCACAGAATTTGAATCAGCTCCAAGTACAAACGCCGCCGGGTTCGAACAAATCCGGCGGGCTCCACGAAGAGACTCGACTGGACAACGCGAGCAAACACAACGGCAGGGGCGTCGGCGTGCTGCGACCCGAGGAACTGTCGAAGATGTTCCCGACGCCGCCTTCGCTCGAGCACAACCCCGTGGCGTCGCCCTGCCAGCCGAACGACCCGATGATCGACCAGACGGATCTCACGGGATCGCAGAGAACGCTGAGGAACCACCACCCGGACATCTACCCGAACATGGGATCGCCGCAGGAGGATCCGATCGACGATTGGTCGTACGTCTTCAAGCCGGCGGTGATCTGCAAGCTCGTGGGCTCGTCCAAGTACGCCCCGCTGACGAATCTGCCGAGTCAGTCCCTGCCACCCGTCACGCTACCGCCTCACTACGTCTATCGACCATCCTGGCAATGCAACCAGAGCAACAGTAACGGCAACAGCGGCGGCAGTAGCAACAACAACAACAACAATAGCAACAGCAGCGGCAACAACAACAACAACAACAATCAGGAGAAATCTCTGCCCCCCGCGAGACCCGGAAGTGTACTGCAGCAACAGCAACCCCAGCAATTGCAGCAACCTCTCCAACCCCAACCGCAGCAGCAACAACCTCAATCTCAGCCTCAACCGCAGCAGCAACAACAACAACAGCAACAGCAGCAACAACAAACTCCCTTACCACCGAGTCCCGCTCCCGTTGGGACCCCTTACAGGACCTCGGCCCTTTCCGTGAGACCTCCCCCGCCTCCTTACGACCAACCGAGTCCCGCCACGTCGACGACGTCGTCCTACTTGAACAAGAACCTGAACAGCATCGAGGCGGACACGCCCGGGCCGACTCGCGCCCCGGAGTCGAATTCCCTGGTGGTGAACATCCTCCTCGGGGACACGGCGTTGAACATCTTCCGGGACCACAACTTCGACAGCTGCAGCCTGTGCGTGTGCAACGCCGGGCCCAAGGTGGTGGGCAATATCAAGGGCGCCGACGCGGGGGTGTACTTGACCAACTCCTGGTCGTCGGGAGGAGGAGGAGGAGGAGGAGGAGGCAGCGGGAACGTGGCGGTGACCGGGAACGGCGCGGGTGTCGGTGGTAGCGGAGGCGGTGGCGGCGGCGGCGCCGGTGGCAACGCCGGTAACAACGCCCTGTACCAGGACGACGATCAAATACGTTGCAACTGTGGATTTAGCGCGGTTGTGAATCGTCGCTTGGCGCACGGCGCCGGGTTGTTCTACGAGGACGAGATGGAGATCACCGGGATCGCCGAGGACCCGTCCGACAAGAGGAAGGGCTCGCTGGTGGCCGTGGCCTGCGGCGGTGGGAAAACCCCCGAGGGCCTGGACGTCGTGCCCTCGAACGTGCTGGAGCTGCTTCGCGACCAGTGTCTGATCGTGCAGAGCTCGGCGAGCAGTTTGTACAGAGCGGCGAGGTTATACGCGAGCACGAAGAGTTATCCGTCTTCCCTGATACCGTCGATCAACACGTTGGAGTTCAACGACGGCAACGAGGTGTCCCTGGCGGCGCTGGACCAAGGCAAGATCGACGGCGCGCACCAGGAGAGGCCGAACCGCGTCAACGGCGTGCACCGGTGGGCCTTCCTCAAAGCCCGGGGCCCCAGGTGCAGCGGGGACATCATCCGAATGATGAGGTCCTTGCAGCCGCTGCTGCAGGACGCCGTGCAGAAGAAGTGCACCACCCGGATGTGGGAGGCCCCGTACACCGTGGCCGGGCCGCTCACGTGGAGGCAATTCCATCGGTTGGCGGGTCGCGGCACCGACGATCGTTGCGAGCCGCAGCCGATCCCGGCTTTGGTGGTCGGCTACGATCGGGATTGGCTCTCGCTGTCGCCCTACGCCCTCAGTTACTGGGAAAAGCTTCTGCTGGAACCTTACGCCGGGCCCAGGGACGTCGCCTATATCGTCGTGGCTCCCGACAGCGATTGCGTCGTTGGCAAAGTGAAGTCGTTCTTCAGGGAGCTCTCGACGACGTACGAGGTGAGGCTAGAGTTCGGTTCGGTTCGGTTCCTTTGCGAGGAGGAGAGGAGAATAAAAAGAAATCGATAGGGAGAGTGAGTCTAATGCCGATTTTGCATTATTTTTTTTTTTCTTCCAGATTTGTCGATTGGGAAGGCACACGCCGATAGCGAAGGCCTTGCGTGACGGGATCCTGCGTGTCGGTAAATCGACGGTGCAGAAGTTGCCGAAACAACAGCCGATCGACGAGTGGTTCAAGCTCTTGGGGGAGAACCAATTAGGGGAATTGTTGAGGCTTTACGCTCAAACTTGTAATCATAGATTGGCGCCGTATTTAACGCAGGTTATACAAGACCGTAGTTTGCTGGATCCCGGTGACACGCAATTAAGCGGGAAACAGCAAAACCAACAGGCACAACAGGCAACTTTGCCGGTTAACGAGTCCATGCCACCTACACCCGACGGCACCGCGATGACTATCAAAACCGAACCAGTCGGTTAGTAATTTTGGCTGTATTCGAAATTTTTCATAAAATATCTTACAAATTTAATTTTTAATTCCTTAATCTTCAATTAATTCGAAATTAATTTTCAAATAATTTTATGTAAATTTCCATCGATTTTCAATGAATCTTGAGTTTCTTAATTTTCGCAAATTTTTATTAAATTTTCCATTAATTTAATAAATTTTCTACAAATTTAATTTTAAATTTCTTAATCTTTAATCAATTCAAAATTAATTTTCAAATAATTTTATATAAATTTCCATCGATTTTCAATGAATCTTGAGTTTCCTAATTTTCGCCTACTTTTATTAAATTTTCTATTAATTTAAATTTTGGTTATTTTCGCAGCCTTGAAATAATTTTCAATTTCTTGATTTTCGCAGACGGGGAAAACACGAGGAGCGACACTCCGTCGAATGCGTCGAACGTGACGAACGCAAATTCGGCGAACCTGGGCAACACCACCCCCAACGCCCAAACCACCAACACGAATACGAATGCGACGGTGGGTCCGGACGAGGAGGAAGTCGAACCTCCAGCGATAATCGTTTACTTGGTGGAGCCTTTTTCGCTAGGAGGTGCGGAGAATCCAGATCGTAGACGTCTCGCCATTCTTGCACTGCTGCGAGCCTATTCGGCCGCACTCAACAGTATGCCCGAAAACGTTCGGTCCAATATCAACGTTCAGGTATTATTGAAAATCAAATTATTCAAATTATTAATAATCGGAAACGCGTGGAAACTTTTACTTTTTCTTTTTTTTTTCGACCGCGTTTCCTCGGGGACGAGGCTTGGATGGTAACGATGTACTCGATTTTCAGTTAATCTCGCTGGAAAGTATTATGGAACTCGGGCGTGCTCGCGAAAGGCGAAAGATCCAAGATGAAATGAGAGCACTGGCACTTAATGTCTTCCTACAAGGCCGTCGTCTTCTTAATCATAATTCAACTGTGAAAAGTTTGACTGGTTTTGGTACCGCTGCAGCCGCCGATCTCTTTCTCAAAGGCAAAGACGTAAGGGACCAACGTCTTTTTTTTTTATTTATTCAATTTTTCATTTTCACTAACATTTCCACGTTTCAAATATATTCGATGAAATTTCAACTTCCAAATTTAAATAATGAAATTTTTCATTCTCAAATATTTTATATTTCATTTCTATTCTCTCGTCGAGTTTCTTCTTTCATTAAAAAAAAGAAACTTCATTTTTATTTAACGAAAATCATTTGGTTTCTCTAATTTAACACGTTCACGACGGGGCCTGAATTTAACAATGAAAAATGTACCACCGGTGGTATACCCCGTCGCGAACGTGTTAAATTAATATTCAAAAGGTAATTATTATTAAAAAATTAATATTAAAAAATTAATATTACAAAATTAACTATTATTAAAAGTTAATTATTATTAAAAAAATTAATATTCAAATTTAAATTAATATTCAAAGAAAAGAAATATTATTTATTAAAAATCGATCCGAGTGATTTTCGTGCGTTTAAAAAAAAAAGTCAAAATTATACGAGAAGAAAAGAAAAAAAAAAAGAAAAGGCCATTTGACTGGCAAATCCTTTTCAGTCGTTTAATACTGTTCCAACTCTACACCATCAGGAACGTAATCGTGCACCTTATCGACTATACGCACCTGCCTATGTATTGGCACCGTTAAGAGCGAAAAGTGAAGCACCAGAATCCTTTGGTATCGCTGGGCCTGAAGAATGCGCTGTTCTTTATCTCAGCTATTGCCTAAGCGAAGATCAATCCTGGTTACTGGCAGTCGCCACCGACGATCGCGGCGAGATTTTCGAAACCACCACCATCAATATCGATGTGCCAAATCGCAAGAGGAGAAAACGAGCCTCTGCCAGACGCGTCGGGCTCCAAAAACTCATGGATTTTATCCTTAGCGTCATGTCTCAAGGTGTAAGTTACGAAATCTTCCTTTACCCCTGTGTCTTAGCTTTTATCGACACTATACCGTCCGGTGGCACCACGTTGGTGCCACGCGAAAACTATCGGGCAGGCAAGCGCCGGTGACACCACGTTGGTGTCTTACAATAAAGATTTATACCGGCACCAAACGAAATTTTCCAAAAAATTCCTCGTTAATAATTATTTGGAGAAAAAATCGGAATCAATCGATCGATCGATCGATCGATCAATTAATTACTTAATTCCTCCTCTTTTTCAAGCAAGCGCCGGTGACACCACATTGGTGTCGTACCTAAAGATTCATACCGGCGCCAAACGAAATTCTCAAAAAATCGGATTCGATCAATCGATCGATCAATTAATTAATTCCTCCTCTTTTTCCAGGTCCAACCGTGGAGATTGGTCGTCGGCAGAGTCGGTCGAATCGGTCACGGCGAATTGAAAGGCTGGAGCTGGCTGTTGTCGCGAAAAGCTTTGCTGAAGGCGTCGAAACACCTGAAGGAAATCTGCGGTCAATGCAGTTTGCTTTATCCAACGGCTGCGCCTTGTGTGCTTAGCGCTTGCCTGGTATCGCTCGAGCCGGACTCGACCCTTCGTTTGATGGCCGATCAATTCACGCCCGACGAGCGGTTCAGTCAGGCATCGGTCAATTGTCAGCTTTCCACGCCGCAGGATGTCACGTGCACGCATATTCTTGTCTTCCCCACGTCCGCCACTACCCAGGTTGGTTGGTTTGCGATTCGAGCGAAACTTTCACTGAAAAAAGAAATCCAAATTTCACCGACCGTTTTCCTTTTTCTATTTTTTTTTTATTTTTCCAGTCGGCGCAAACTGCATTCCAGGAGCAGCATATTAATGGACCAGAACTCGGCGACGAGGAGCTCTTTTCCGTGATAAACGACGACATGCCGGAGGGAATGGAAGGCATGGGGGATTTCAACGACATCTTCAACAACATGTGGCCGGAATCCGGTGCCGGCGGTGGCCAGAGTCCGGGGGCCAGTCCTCATCGACAGGAGGGGTCGCCCCTCGGTGGAGAAGGAGGTGGCTCGGGGTTGGGCAACCACGACGGTCCCGGAAGTCCCTTTCCTTGCAGCAACACTCCAAGGGTGGGTTTCGTTTTTTTTTTATTATTATTATTTTAATTATTAATATTTTTTATTTGGGATCGTAAGGGATTTAATTAATTTGGTAAGGAATTTTTCTAAGATTTTGCTTTTCATCAGGTGGCGGTGTCGGAACAAACGGAGGAAGTCGGAACGTTGTTGCAACAACCGTTGGCTCTCGGTTACTTGGTATCGACCGCGCCTACGGGACGAATGCCATCCTGGTTCTGGGCGGCTTGTCCCCATCTGGAGGACGTGTGCCCGGTGTTTCTGAAGAACGCGTTGCACCTTCACAGTCCGGCGATCCAGCAGAACAGCGACGATTTGCTGCAACAGCAAAGCGCACTCACGGCACATCCGCTCGATTCACAATTCACCACGGATCCACTCAGGTTCGTTGTCTCATTTATTTATTTATTTTTTTTTAATAATTTTTTCAAAGCGTTTGAATCTTAGGAAAAATACTGCCAATGTAATTTTCCTTAATTTTATAAAATTTCGACAATTCTAGGTCAAGATCGAAAAATTACTCGCAGGAAAACTTTTTTTTTGTTTTTTACCATTTTTTTTTCATAGACTATAAGTTGTATCGGGGTGTCCCATAAGTTTCTTCCCCTCCGGCTCGGGGTGATGCATAGCGCGGCGCGGAAGAAACTTATGGGACAGCCTAATATTGGCTTGGCAATTAAGTAATTGCGGGTTTTGTCATTCATTCGCATTGAAAAATCGGCAATCACTTAGTTGCCAAGCCAATACAATTGCAACAAAAAAAAAATGCAAAATATTGTAAAATCTTTTCCGAGAAGGTAATGCACTTGTATGATGCGTTAATTCAACGTTTTGCAATTGCTGCAGATACGTTTTGGAAGGATACAACGCATTGTCTTGGCTGGCAGTGGACGCGAACACGAAAGACCGGTTGTCCTGTTTACCGGTACACGTGCAGGCACTTATGCAGCTGTACCATGCAACAGCGGCTCTCGTCTGACCCAGACTCTCTCCCTTTATATTAATTCAACATGTGCACCTCTCACGCGCACTCAGTATAACATACGTACACTTGAGGGCTCCGCGAGAGCGCGTCGTCGACATTTTCGATGCCCGTAACTACTATTATTACTACTACTACTATTACTACTACTACTACAACTACAACAATTACAATTTATTATCATCATCATCATCAACGTCATCAACAGCAACAACAGAAACAACAACAACAACAACAACGACGACGACGTTTAACCCATTTTCTTCAACGAAAGGAGAAGAAACCGGAAGAACTGCATCGTTCAGGGAAATATGTGTTTTCTAGAAGAAAAAAAAAAACAAAACGCGTTAAACGTCGACTCGGAAAATCTCTTCACAGATCTCTCTTCCAATAAGAAAGGAACCGCCTTGTTTTAACGATTTAATGTTGACACGTTGAAGAAAGACAGAAAGAATTGCATAAATAAATTTGAGAGTCAGGTAAGGGACGAATTGTTTGTTAAAACAAGGTACCGATTTTCAAAACACACACACATTTCAAGAAATATAAGAAACAAAGGAACACATTAACGCGAACTCTTCTTCATGAGGAAAGTCACTGGGTTTTTACCATCCAAACGGACCACGTAGTTTTTAATTGTAAAACTCTCTTGTGTTCGTAGAATGTAATTAGTAAAAAAAGAAAAAAAAGGAGGAAAAAAGAAAAACGTAAGAGGGGGGAGGGAGAATAAACAAAGAAAAAAAAATGCGGTGGAACGAAACGACGCTCGAATATATAAAAAAAGTGAAAGGAGGTGGTTTTAGGTAAAATGAAATAATAATGAATTATTAGTTGTATAAAATAATGAAGAAAATGGTCCGAGAAGATGGGCAAAAAACCATCACTCGTGTGTGTGTGTCGTTAAGGCTTTTTACGTGACGTCACGGTGAACAAAAGAGGAAGAAAAAGTAAAAATAATGTACGAGGAATTAACGAGTTGCAGAGGAAACGTAACTCGCGTGAATGACGTATGTGTGAATGTAATAACTATTATAAGTTTCTCCCACGTGACAAAAAAAAAATAATAATATGGAAAGCAAAGCGAAGCAAGCATGAGACAAAAGGAACTCTCTTTCTCTCTCTCTCTCTGAAGTTATGTTTAGATAGTCGAATTTTATGATGATTGAGAATCTCTAGATAATTTTTTATTGTGGGATGTAAAACCGATAAGGGCGTGAAAGAGACGAAAAAAAAGAGGCCAAGGGCGTGTTTTCCTCTTTTCTTTATTGTACAGAGTCTTGGAAGAAGGAATTCCTTTGAGTTCAATCGCGGGGAAAGCGGAGAAAGGGCTTTGAGAGGCCGAGAAGTCGGCGAATTTCGAGGAAACTTTCGCTTTCAATGCAAATTCCGAAAATTCGAATATTTCTCTAATGGAGGAATTATTGGGATTTTTTTTATGTTTTTTTTTTCTCGAAAAGTTTTCGCGAAATTCGAGGATTTTTGGGTTCCTCGAGTGAGTGTCTTTGGTTATTACGATTATTAAAATAATATTGTGTACAGTAAGAAAATAGGATTATTGTAAAGATTTAACTGCCATTGAATAAGGATTGGGTTTCGTTTTATGAGTCAATTTCCAAAAAGTTCGCAGCTTTTTTTTTTTTGGATCGAAGGGGAAAACGTAATTATTTTGACTGATTTCGCGCGTTTTTCATTTTCAAAATTTCATTCTCTCGGAATTGAAATATTTTGGCATTGAAATTTTTCGATATTTTTATTTAATTGCGTTTTTTAATTGAACGAATGCTTTTACTTCGATCGCAAATTTATGCCTGGAAAATTGGCGTGAAATTATAGTGAAAATTTGTTTGGCTCATTATTATTTTTCCGGAAAATAAAATGTCGCGTCCCTCGAATCCAATTTCCGCGAGACTCGAAAATGAAACTCGATCGTGTGATGATTATAGAGCGAAAGATTGATTTTAAAACCTTAGAACGAAGAAAGAAAAAAAAAATAGGAAGAATTTCTCAAATTATTTTCTTCTGATTAAAAACAAAACGCTGATCGAGAACATCAAATTATATAATAACGAATAGTGTAAAGGAGGAAACGGGGAGGAAGACAAAAAAAATATGAGACGAAAAGTTGAGTCGCGGATTTCGAAAATCGTCTTACATCAAAATAGAATTTAATGCGTAGCTAAATGATATTTCAAAGCAAATGTGTTTCTTAATGTCACTGAAAAAATTCCTAATCGTTCGAAGGAGAAGCAAGAAAATATATAAATTTGAATTTGATGAATTTTTAACGCGAACTTTTTAGAAAAAAAAAAAAAGTTGGTGTTCGAAATTCATCCTGGTTTTCAAAATTCATTAAAGGCATTGATTGAGAATATTTGTAAAATTTGTAAAAAAAGAAATTGAAAAGTTTTACCGGCGTATCATCGTGACGGAGTTTTTCCGATAAAAATAACGATTTTCCCGAAATTTGAAAATATATAGATTCAAAATTTTTGCAATTGCAACGAAAAAATCGGTAACAAGCAAACGCGTACTTTTTTTTGGCTGTAAGTTGGAATTTGTGAACAATTTTTTGTGTGTAAAAAAAAATGGTAACATTTACTATGCTTCTAGAGAAAAAGGATTTTTTTGTTTTGTTTTAGTTGGTAATTTTATTTTCTAAACTCGCAAAATGCCAAAACAAATTTGATTTTGCTGAGTGGTAAGAAATAACGAACCCTCGTTTATTTTTAGAAATAGGAAAATTGTAATTGTAAAGTAAAAATTGCTACTATCTTACATCTTTTCTTTCTTCGATATTTTAATTTATGCCTTTAATGTTTTTATTATTATTATTATTATTATTAAGCGAAAATAAAAATAAAAGACAGGAATCGCATCGAATTTGGTTACAAAGTAAATTTTTCCAATTTTCAGTTTTATATCCAAATTTATGATTTTCTTGAATCTTTTATTTTTACTTTTACTCCGTTTCTATTTTTTTTTTAAATAAATTTTCTTTTTTTGAGTAAAAAATATTAATAAAAAATTAGTGACGCTCTCAACTACATTTTTTAAAATCCTCCAACGTTTTTATCAAGATTGATTTCATTCCCTCATTTTATCGTGACGTTAATTTTATTAGAAATTTTATCCTTTCTCGGTAGCAACATTTTTTTTTTAAAAAAAGAGGATGAAATTGTTGAAACACATTTGTTTTGGGATTTGTGGGAAGAGGTACTTTTAAAAGAACGATAAAACAGAAAAATTCCAAAAAATTGCCGTTCGATAATAGTTGGATAGACAATGGTCGGATAGACAAATAGAAAGCGAAGGAGAAGGAGAGTAATCTCGAGGGATGGAAAATTCCTTTGAATTTCCGTCGATTTTCAAATTTTTGTGGCGAGAATTTTTGGAGAAATTCAAGAATTTATGTTCATTCCCTGGGGATTTATAATTCTCTGGCGAAAATAATTGTCTTTTATGTTTCCAGAAAATAATAATAATAATAAAAAATAAAATACAATTATCAAAAATTCACTAAGATTTCAAAAAATATCCACAAATATTTTGGAGAAAATTCGAAGAAACGTTTGGAGAAATTTTGGAAATTTTTTTTAACTTAATTTCCCGGAAAATTTGTATAAAAAAAAAATTCAATTGACTTCGAAATTTTTTGGCGATCAACGAATAAATGAATTGGATGAAAAAATAAAAAATAAAAATGAAAGAGAGGAGGAGCTTTAGTCGGAAATTTGAAAATCGAATTTTTCCAATTTTGATAAAAATGAGGAAAAAAAGGGAGAAAGGAAGGAAATAAATAAGTAAATAAATAAATAAATAATTATATAAATAGGAAAAAAAACGAGAAAAAGCGAAATGACAAGAAAGCCGACAGAGATAAAAAGAATTAACTACTATTTACTATTATTGCATATTATATATAGATATATATCGACATATAGATATATATAAAAAGAAAAATGAATTATTAAGACAATGATTATTATTATGAATAATTATGAATTATGAATCATTATTATTATTATTATTATTATTATTATTATTATTATTAATTATTATTAATTATTATTATTATTATTATTCATTATTATGCTGGCGCGGCATTTTGGGTCGATTTATTGTTATTGCATCAAGTTTGTTATCTGGACCCAAGAGCGCAAAAAAAAAATACAAATAATAATACAAAAACAAACAAACAAACAAATGATTAATGAAAATAGCGAAAAGAAGGGAAGACGAAGAAGAAAAAAAATAATATTGATAACTCGTTTTTTTTCTGCAATTACCTAGGCACTGTTTAATAAATTCTATTGCACTTAGGTGAAGTGAGATGATAAACGAATAATATCAAATCCGTTCTCTATTGAAATGAAAGGAATAAAAAAAAAAGAAACGAATTCGTTTATTGAGAAAAAGTAAATAAATAAATAAATAAGGATTCGTGGAATATAAATGAGTAGCGATGGTGAGGAAGAGAAAGAGAAAGAGGGAGAAAGAAAGAAAGAAAGAAAGAGAATTTCTTTTTTGTCGATGAATGAATCAATGAATCAATCAATGAATCGCCGAGGTTACAAATTACGAAGATTCTTAGGTCGAGAATTTTGTAAAATGTAGAGAAAGAGAGAGAGGGAGAGAGAGAGAAAGAGAGAGAATTTCTTTTTCAAAATGTAGATTTTTTTCGAAAGAGGAAGAGGCAGAAAAAAAAATAAGTAATTTAAAAAATAAAATTGGATAATTGAAAAAAAAAATTAATAATTTTGAGTTTTCTGGGAAATCGATGAAAAACAAACAAAGACAGATACATTAAATAATTGGACAACTCCGGTGCTATGGACGCACTTCCGCGTTTTGTAAATGTTAAGGACGCACATATGCGTCCACGCAATAGTCCTGGGGATGGAAAAGAAAGTCCCCGGGACGTGTATATGCGTCCGTAGCGTCTGGGGGTGGTTTTCAATTTGAACTTTTTCTTTTTTTTTTCAATATTTTCTATTTAATTTTTTGTTTTCTTCTGCCTCTTCCCACCCTCGTTTGAAAAAATTTAAAAAAAAAACGGGGTTAAAAAAAAGTCGGAGGAAGAAGGCAAGCGCGTCTGAGAAAAGCCAAAGGGGCAGAAAGGGGCCAAAAAAAGGGAACAAAGCAACGGGGAAGCTCGCGACGGTTGTTGTTGGTGTTGTAGTGGTGGTTGTTGCTGCTGTTGTTGTTGTTGTTGTTGCTGTTTTTTGGCGCTTTTTGTCCGCGAAGAAAGGAGAGGAACCCGCGACTCGCGGATTCGACGACTTAATATTTAAGGGAAAAATATGAAGAAAAAAAAAAGAAAATGAAAATGAAAGGAATCAATGGCAATGGTTGGCGTCAGTCGCATAGTACAAATATGACACCTGTACATAGGCAAAAAATGAAAAAACGAAAAAGAAAAAAAAACAAAAGCACCCTCTGATGAAAAAAAAAATGATAAAAGATTTATCCTCCCCCTCGAGGGGCAAGGAAATTTAAGGAAAAAGAAAAAACAAATAAGAAATATAAAAAAAAGGGTTTGCTACCCTGCCCCTCCCACACCCATGCCCCGGAAACCCGAAAAAAAAAGAAAAGAAAACCCACCCCACCCCCTCCCCCCTCCTCCCCCCCTTCGAAATATATAATACGATCGGTTAATTTACTCACACACGCCCATAAAAAAAAAAAACTCACTCTGTATCTATAGTATTTATTACTTGGGTAGTACGTCATTATTGGGATTACTATTACTATTATTATATTAATATTACGAAATACAGTTTCACGTGTATATAATACATACTTCCGCCTCTGGTTGGTAATTTTTTTCTTTCCCCCCCCCCCGTATCATGGGACACCATGTCCACCACACCCCATCCTTTTGTGTCACCGACCAACAATATCCCATAGAAAAAAAAAAGAAGAATCCCTTGGACCCCCCCCCCCCCAAAATCTCACTTTCATCCCCTAGAAATTAAGCCTCTTGTTGGAAATACCTTTTTCTTTTTTTTAATTTTTCAGAAAATACTGTACAATTATATTTAGTTATGTATAGTTATTAAAAAAAAAGAAACCAGAATTTTTTTAGAGGAATTAAAATTCCTAGAGAATCATTTATATTTTTTTTTAGAGAAATTTGTTTTTTTTTTAAATTATTTTCTAGTTTATTTCATTATTTATTTAATTATCCGGATCAAACCGGTTTAAACCGGATTTTTCCAAATAAATATTTGGAAACAAATTCTAGAAATTGGTTCCCTAATTTTTCACTTTTAACCGGATGAAACCGGATTAAACCGGTTTTCATTAAAAAAAACAAAAATTAAAATTAACTAACAAGCGAAATTTTCAATTTTCGGCGAGCACTTTTTATTGTTAAAAATAATTCAAATTCCCGGAATTTCAAAAATTTGAAAGATTGATAATATAATTTATGTTTTTGAAAATTTGAAAGATTGATAATATATTTTTTTATTAGAATTAGAGATACTGAGATAAATAAATAAATACACATTTTTTTTAGTGAAGTCAAATTTTATTTTGGATGAGTACAAGAAGGTGATTTTGCTTTTTGTGACGATTTATTATGCAAAATTTGATGCAATGAGGCACATGGAATTTTAATAATTCACAACATTGATATGAAAATTCGTACTTAATTAATTGGACACTTATTATGCTAGATTTGTAGAAAACTTGTATAAATGAATTTTCCTGATGCGTGGAAATTTTTTTTCTTTTTTTTTGGTACTATATTTTTTACATGGGAAGTCAAAAAGCAATTTGTTATTTAATATTTTTGAAGATACAAGTAATCTCGCGAGTGTCTTCAAAAAAATAGTATTTTTCGAAAATTTGCAAACATCAAATTTTAAAAGAGAATATTTGGAAATATCAAAAGAATCAAAATTTCTTTGCGATTGCAAATTGCACTCATGCAAGTTTTCCATCGACATCGTCTTACCTAAACTTATTAAAATAATACAAAATGGAATGTAATGACAAAAAAAAGTATAAGAGAAGTAGCATTTTGCAAAAAGGCCAAAGTGCAGGGTAACTGATTAATTTCCCCTTCGTGGGATTTCAGTTTTTGAAAATTCCCAAATTTTTTTGAGATCCGAAAATCACGGGATCTAATTTTTTTTTAGAGTTTTCGATTTTATAAAATTCGAAAGAAAAGGTAGAATAATGAATAAACTGGAAATTTCGAATTTTCCTGGAACTCTCGTGATTTTCAAAATCCAACAAAATCATGAAAAAAAAAATTTGGGATTTTCAAAGATCCCGATCGAAAAATGATCCTTCTGCAAAATACTATTCTTTACAAAGTTATCGACAATATTAAAAATATTGAATAGTACTTTGGTAATTTTTTTTTCTATAATATATAGAAAGTAAATACAAACTTCTATAGTATTTTTTGCCGTCGTTATACAAAGGAAAGAGTTTCGAGAAAACTGGAAACTGAGTTTAAATTAAATGAATATAAAAAAATTGTTGATACCACAAAATTCTATAAAAAAAAAAGAAAAGAAAAATCGATATTTTGTAGTTTCTCAAAAAATTCCGGATAAACTCAAATTACAGATTCTCGAAATAGTTTTCTGTCACACAGAATAATATGAGCAACTTAAAAATTACGAATAATTAACAAATACGTAATTAAATGACACTTTCAAGTACTTTTACAGCTCCTTCTATTTTTCTTTTAAAAAAAAAGAGAGAGAGAGAGTACGTTAACGTAAAATTACCCCACCGAGAACAAAATATTTCCGTATCAAAAATTGTTATATAAAATTCGAAAAATTGTTTTTCGATAAAAAAAGATTTTTTTCTCAGTGATATGTACTCGACGAAAAAAAATTCTTGGCCCACACTGACTAGTAACATTATTTTTTCCACCTTTTTTTTTTGGAAAAGAGACATTGCCAATTTTTCCCGAATTTTATCTTTTCATTCGAAATTCGCCGTTTGCAAAGAAAAAAAAATATCCTAAAGAAAAAAAAAAAATAAAAACTGAATTTCAAAATTTCGCTAGTGACAATTTTTAAAATTCCTGCGACTGTCAATTTTTGTTTTCCTACTTTATTCTTGGTTTTGTCGCGTTTCAGCAAAAAGGAAAAAACCCTATCATGATAAAGTGGCAATTACGTGAACGTTCCCTATAAATAGTAATGGTGTAAATGTTTCCCGGCAATGTACAATTTTTACAAAATTTCTTTTTGCGTCAATTTTTCCAGTTTTCTTGCTTTCTACCGGTGACAATCGTTATCGTGAAAAATTGAATCGGAATATATCGAAACACAATTTTTTTTTTTAATTTTTGGCACTCGAAGCAGAGGAAAGGAAATTCCATATTTTTGTTTTCCTCCATTTTCTTTTCGTTAACCAAAAAAAAAAAAATAGAAAATAGAGGAAAATTTCCCCTGCTGCTGTACTTGCAATCGAATTTCAATTTTAATATCCGACATTTTTTAAAACATTTTTTCATGTTTTCTCATTTTTTTTTCTCACTGGAAAGCATCTCACTGAATTGAAAAATCGATCAGAGATATCACACGTTATCGCTTCGCTGAATTAATTTTCACTAGAAAACAAATAAATAAATACTGGATCAACTTAATAATCAAATAATAATAATAATAATATTATTATTAATAATAATAAAAAAATAATAATAATAATGATAATGATAATAATCGCCCGTTTTCAAAAAAACCGGAAAATATTTTCGATTGTCTCCCAATTTTTACGCCTTTCCCGTGTAACTTTTCTACCAAATTTGAGATTTCTCGATTATTTTCTATACGCAACTGAACTGACAAAAATAAATTTCTCCTTAAAACGTGGAAAAAAGTCGACAATTTTTAAGGAAACAATAAATTCCGTTGTTTTTTTTCCCCATACTTTAAAGGGAAATTTATTTTAATATATTTCTATATATATTTTTCTAAATCATTACTGGTTTTTGCGGGATTTCAATTTTCCTTTTTCTCATTATTTCTTTGAATCCCCCTCTTATTGCTAAAATCGAGTCGGTACCTTTCGCAGAATCTGAATACATCCAAAAAAAAGCATCAATTTTTTTTTATTCTTTTAAAAACGATGTATCGTTTTTTCGAAAGATTTTCAGATTTCCTTTGAACTCTGATATTTTTTTTTTTAAGTACGTTCGTAAGATTCCTCCAAGAGTCTATCGACATTTTTTCAGTTCCAATTTTTTTTACAGATTTCAAAAAACGGAACTTTTTTTTTTTAAGGAAATGCTATTTTTTCAAAAACATATTCAGATCGTTATTTATGGGGCCGAATATATTTTCGCTGTGAATATATTTCGGTGTAACAATTTTCTAAGTGTTGAGAGAAAAAAGAAATGGAAAAAAAAAAAATTATAAATTTTTAAAAGCGCAATCGAGGTGATGCTGGAACTAAATTTCGAAGATTCGAAAAAGGAATTTTTCCCTTTTTTTTTCTTTTTCAAAAATCTCTCCGCATTTTTAAAATCGAGTCACACCGTTCCCTTTCGATTATCGGTACCGGTGTTACCGGTATTTCTCCAATTCCTGCCCCATTTCGGAAAATTTCGACACTTTCGAAAATTAGTCTCCTTTAAAAAAAAAAGAAAAAAAAAAATAGCCGCAGAGAATAAAATCTAAATTAGGACTAGTAATCACTCGGCGTGGAATGTTGCTCGTCCGTGCTCGGATCCTCGATCCCGTGGGAGATGCCGTAAGGTCTTAGGTGGTAGATCAGGTACTCGAGCACGTACATCATGTTCGGGGACACGTAATGGAACGAGATGGCGCTATCCGAGCAACAATCCAAGCCGTCTTTGGTTTCGTAGTAAATGTACTTCCAGTACCAGAAGTTCTTGTCCACGTGATTGGGTATGAGATGGTGTTCCGGCACGAAGGGGAAAAATCGGCCGCGACCGTGCGGGTCCCTCGTGTCCATGGCTTTCACGTTTATCCGTTCCAGGCATTTGCCCATTTCCACGTCCTCGGCGCCGCCGTTATCGCCCCGGCACTTGCTCTTATCGGGCAGTCCCTCCTCCACGAATTTCCGGACGCCTTCTTTGCTCAAAACGTATCCCGCACCGCCGCTCATGTATCCTTGCTTCACGAATTGCTTGAATCGACAGCCGAAGTAGAGAGGCGACTTGGGGTCGTACGAGGACAACATGTACCTCAGGTTTTCCACCACCACGTATCTGCAAATTTCAGAAAATTTAATACGTCATTTTGATACATCGAATTTTCTTATAGGTTTTTAACTTTTTTGAATTTTTCAAAATTGATTTTTATTAATTTGTATATTTTAAACGATATATTTCGAATCAACAATATTTGAACTCGAACGATATGTGAAATTTTTAGGATTTTCAAGTGCAAAAAAAATGTTCGAATTTTTAGGAATTTTTTTTTTAGAAATCGTTAAATTTTGCGAATTTCCGCCACTTTTTTGCATTAAAAATAATGGAATCGAATAAATTCTAAAATTTTCAATTTCAAAGAAAATGTTCAATTTTTAGGAAATTCTTTTTCTTTTCTTTTTGTGAGACCATTAAATTTTGCCAATTTCTCATAATTTTTGTTATTATTAAAATCCCGAAAAAGAATAAATCCCATTATTTTCAATTTCAAAAAAGTTTTCGAAATTTTAGGAAATTCTTTTTCCCCTTTTTTTGGGGAGAAACCATTAAATTTTGCCAATTTCTACCACTTTTTTGTATTAAAAATAATGGAATTGAATAAATTCTAAAATTTTCAATTTAAAAAAAATTTTCCAATTTTTAGGAGATTCTTTTTCTTTTTCTTTTTTTTCAGAAACTATAACATTTTGCCGATTTCTCATAATTTTTGTTATTAATAAAATCCCCCCCAAAAAATAAATCTCATTATTTTCAATTTCAAAAATACTTCTTATATTTGGGTTGTTTCCTTTAGTCCTGAAATTAATATATGAAATATTTACATATTTAATTCTTGGCTCGACACTTTTATTAATTGAGACTATTCCTAAAATAATTCCTAATTCCATAAAAATACTTTTTATGAAATTCTTCTTCCTCTTTTCCGTGAAACTACTGTAAAACCAATTTGCGAGGTTGTTCTCCGTCGAATTTACATACGTTAGCTATTTCTTTGGCTTATCGGACACGCCACGAGGGAAGAATCGTATTCTCCGAACGTAATCTTTCGCTTGTTATTCAAATATACTAACGTGTCGTCATCAGCTTTCATGAACCAATCGACCTCGTCTTTGTACTTTTCGTATGCATATTTGAAAGCTTCTTTGGTCTTTGCCCAGAGATTATCGCGTCCCTCTTTCACCGGTAGCACCACGGTCGGCAAACTCGTGTCTGCGGAAAAGCAAACGAAAAATGTTATATCATGGAGTTTACATAATAAACGAATAAATAAAGAAAGAAAAAAAAAGGTCGACACGGCATATTTATTTAAACCGGCAGCTCGTCTTTTTGTAAACAGCAACAATGCGGCCATTAATCAACGGGATGATAGATAAGAGATAATAACAAACACAGTTGTAGTTATGGAAATATTGACGGTGCGAATAAAAGCGCTGGAAATTGCAACGTTGGCTCGTTTCCATTCTTCCTTTTCAATGGAATTAATCGATCGATGCCAGGAAGTTAAATAATGGAACGAAAAAAAAACTATTAAAATATAAAGATGTAAAAAAAAATATTAAAATAAATATAATTGAAAAATAAATTATATTTATTTTTTAATTATATTTACAATTTTTTAATTATATTTATAATTTTTTAAAAAATATACAAATTATATTATCAATTATATTATTAATTAAATAAATTATATCAATTTTTTCAAAAAAAAAATAAATATAATTAATTCTTTTTTAAATTAAATTTATTTTTTTGTCTCAAATCAAAATTTTGGAATTCCTTAATTTAGGAATTAAAATATCCAGGAAAGAAAAAAAAAGAAGAGAGATACCTTCGGTGGAACTCATGAAAAGAAGAATATTACATCTTTTGCCCCAGGTGGCTTTTACGTGACGGGCTTTGGTTTGGTGATTCTTTGGACCGGTCATCACCCAGCACAGAACTCGAATCTTCTTTGCCAATTCTTGAGCAACTTTGTCCTCGCCTCTGTGAAAATCTTCGCTTTCGCCGTGGAATTTCACATCCGCGTCCGGTCCCAGCTGAACACCAAAGATTATTTCATCAACACTGTGCCTAATTGATGATTTTTGAGAAATTTAGGCAACACCGAGGGTCGGTAGGAAAAAAAAAGCAAATCCAAAATTTTACCACTGCATCCAAATCGGAGTAATGATGGGGATCCCTCGAAGCCACCAAACTGTTGGGAAACCAGTTGAACACATGCGGAGAGTCCCGGGCGGCTTTTATGAGCAAACACGCCGAGAGAAACCCAAAAACCATCCCAGTGGCAAGAGTGAAGATGCATCTCCGGCTTCCTCGACTTCCTGAAAAATTTCGAAACAATTCCTTCGTATGAAATTTTTCGCTCGAGGAAAATTTTATTCGCGACTCGATGCGTTCCGTTAACACCTGGTCGCGAAGCAATGTCGATTAACACCGACGACAACGACTCGATAATATCTCATTGGAAAAATGTATTTGAATGATTGTTTGAAAAATAAAGAATGACAGGTTCCACTTGTAATTTGTTTTATAACAAAGTTGCAGTTTGAATGTGGAAGGAATCTTTTTTTGTTTAAATTTTGTTCGTTCGACCTCTGCGAAATGAAGTAGAAAAAGTGTCGACAAGATTAAATTCGTATTTGTTCGTAAATAAATGAGAGTCTGGTTTTACCGTCGAGTCCTGGTATTCGCTGTTGCACCATACTAGCTCGCCTATTTCCATTGAACTAAAGAATCGTAGAGTACAAGCATTGGGAAAGACTTCGGATCTTCTTATCAACGACACTCAATAGGTAATTTCTAGGTCCCTGGATAAGAACAGATAAGAACGTGCGAAGTTAGAACTATTACTAGTCCCCGCTGTGGGATCGCCAAGAGCTCGGCTGGGAAGTCAAACGCTAAAGATTGTAAGATTCCTCTGCGAACCTTCGTTTGGATCCACCCACAATTTGTCGTATCGCAAATTCATGAGTGTCGAATTGATACACCACGAGAGAAACGAATGATTATTGAAATGAAATTATCATTCGAACCCTAATTAAATTTCAAATCATTGAATTAAATATTATATTATTGCATTAATCATTACGTCATTGAATGAAATTTCCTTTTAATACACTTATATTTATTAACAATATAAAAATAGAATTCGGTGAAGGAAAAAGTCTTTATACTGTATTTTTATTATTATTATTAGTTTCTGCAATTACCACTACCACCACTATTGCAGTAACAGTAACAACAATGATAACGATCGTAACATTGGTATTAGTAATAGTAACGACAACGAGAACATAATAATTGTCTTTATCTTTGTCGCTATCGCTATCATCGTTGTCACTTTTATCCTAATTATCATTATCTGGTCTCTTTGAAAATCATACGGGACAGAATCGTAGAAAAAAAAGGAATTAGACGCGGAAAAAAATGCGACGTAACAATTGAGCGATAGGATAAATCATTGTTTAGTTCCCAATGTCTTTTCCGACGCGATAATTGTATATTCCTCCATCGCTTTTAGTTCTCGAGTCGCCTCGTATGCACGCGTATGTTTATAATTTAGCATTTTTACAATTCTAATTCTAATTGTATTCGAATGTTGTTATTAACTTTAATTATATACGAATTTGCATTCGATCGTTTTTCGTTTAGAGGTTCGACGTCAATAATTATAATATTCCAAATTATTTTAATTTGTTCTTTGACGTGTGCAATTATTATACCGAGGTTCCCTTGCCCTTATTGTCGATAATGATGATAATAATAATAATAATAATAATAATAATAATAACAATAACAACAACAAAAACAAGAATAATATATAATATCTAATTATAATAATATATATAGGACCTTATTTTTCATAATTAATGAAATAAATAAACAAATTAACCCCCCCCCCCCCCACACCCCTCACTTTCTTAACCGGTTCCCGATAATTAATGAAGAAGCGTTGTGCTCCATTTGATGGAATAAACAAACAAAGCCAAGCTGCAAAAATATTTATATGTTATTCATAAAAATGCGATTCCACGACAAATATCATTAATTAATTATCAAATTATTGTTTACAACCAATGACGTTTGTGGTAGAATTTCAAAAAAAGGAAGGAATGATGGAAGGTAGAAAGAGAGACAAAGAAGAAAAATGTAAGAGAAGGAGAGAGAGAGAAAGAGAGAGAGAGAGAGAGATATTAGGAACAACAAAATATCAATCAATTATAAACACAGCGAGATCTGGAGTCGCGTATTACCATAATTAACGCGTCCACGTGTTTCGATGAGTCACGCCGATACGATCGCGTCCCCCCCGAATGTACGAAGTGTAACGCCAAGTCAAACAATCACAACCCGATAAAGTTATCTCGGCGACGATAAGGAGTAGGACGAGAGCGGAGAGCCAAAGGCGGACGCACTAGAGCGAACGAATGATTTAGGTTATAATATCGCGACAACTGTGACAACGAAGAACAGAGAGAAGGACTGGGTGGAATGGGGATCTGGGGATCGGGAGTGGGACCTTCCTCCCCTCCCTTGACGATACTAATAGCGCTGCACTGCCCTAACCCCTCCGATTCCCCTATTGCGCTTCGCTATTGTGTACTACTAATAATCTAGTACCCACACTAACGCATTACTACTACTACTACTACTACTGCTATTACTAATCCTATCCATGGTACATACAAATCCAAAGGTACACTCGAACGCAGTTCGCATAAAAAAAAATGTAGTCTGCGCCATATGACGTCACAGACTACGAGCGCCAAATTTAAATAGAGGTATTTTCGTTGGTAGTATAAAATAACAATAAATATGGTAATACTATATAAGAATAATAAGTATAATAATAATAATAATAATAATACATTTTTCCTGAGAAAGAAACTGAATTTTCAAATTATTTTCGAAAATTTTCCCTCGCGAATTACAAATTTCAGATTGATTCTCAATTTTTCGAAAATCGTAATATGAAGAGTATCGAATTTATTTAGTTTCTTATAATAATAATAGTAATAACAATAATAATAATAATAATAACATCGATAATAATTGGATATTAGTAGTGACATAAATCGGTGCGTTTATGAACACACTGGATTTTGCGCACAAGCAAGTACAGTTGTATACGTACAGATGTCGCTGAGGGTAAAAGACTGTTAAAAAAAGGAAATTGTTAGGGATTTTCCTAGGGTTATTCTATTATAAACTAACCTACAAATATATATTTGAAACCTAATAACCTAAGTACATAACCTAAAATAAACAATTTTTTTTTATAAACAAGTTATGTGGAAGTAAATGTTCTCCACGGAAATTTGCAATTCCATTTTGCAACAGAAATTTGAAACCGTGCGGGCAAAGGTGGAAATCTAAAATCTATGGGAAAATGAAGAAAGAAAAGACGGCTGATAACAGCCGCACCTTTAAATTATAAGTATTTTTTTAACCAATAACCTTTTTTTGAGGTTATGTTTATGAAGTTTGTTTACCGAAAATTTCATACCCAATTTTCTGAAATTTTCTACTTTCTTTCCTAACAGAATGCATTTTTTTTTTGGTGATCCCTTGGATGTGGGAGAAATCTGTTTAATTCGATTTTCGTTCCTTCACAGCGCATCAAACCGTGGGACTAACGGGGATTAGTTTCCAAAGAAAGAGCATCATCGTGAGTATCGGGTTTCGAATTGTTACATTTTGTCATTATTCGAATGTCTATATTATTCGACTCGTCTTCTCTGGTTTCCATTAATCGTTCGTCTTTTTTCAACGGAGACCCTCGGTCCAAAATATAATTCGCCCATGAACGATTCAATTACATCCTTTTGGAATTTATTTTCAACTTCTTCTCTTTTTTGCCTTCCAGGGTTTCGTGGAATTGATGATCGTACCTTTAAAAGACTCCTTACGTTTGATTAAATTGAACGCAAAGCAATGTAGAATTTACCGAGTGAGTTTGAACGATACGTTCGAAGCGCCGTTCCAGTACTTCGACCCTTTCCTGGATATTTGTCAAGGGGACAATAAACAGTAATTAACTTTTACTCAGGAAATTTAAATTATTTATTCTGTTTTCCGTTCGACTCTATTTCCTTACGGAACATTTCGACATTCGAAAATACGTCAGGGAAAAATAAATCTTTATTCTAGACGATCTTTGGAATTTTTCTCGACCCACCATTTGGCAGCGGCGCAGAAGGTCGACGCCGACAACAACGCCGGAGAATTGATGATACAGATCCCTCCGGACGCTTCGCATTTGGTTTGCGAGGGAAAACCTCTCAAGGTCGGGATTGAGTTTTCCTTGGAACAACCCCAAGGGGGAGTTCATTTCGTCGTACCCAACTGCGAAGGCACTCTCGCGGAGGTAATACTTCGAGAAGCGACTTTCCAAATTTATTTACAATTTATTTTGGGATCACGAGAATTGCGAAAATATAGGAATTTTTCGTTTATCAAAATCCCGCGTTTTCAGAGAGGGGCGCATATGTACACCTACAGTTACGAAAATTCCTCGAGATTGTGGTTTCCCTGCGTGGACAGTTTCGCGGAACCATGCACGTGGAAACTGGAATTCACCGTCGACGAATCCATGACGGCAGTTTCTTGCGGAGACCTCGTGGATATCGTTTTCACTCCAGATATGCGACGAAAAACTTTCCATTACGTTCTCAACACTCCGGCTTGCGCTCCCAATATCGCTTTGGCTGTCGGGTGGGTAGCGAATACCGAATCGATGCAGTTTTTACATCGTTCGAGTCTCGAAACCTAAAGTCGAGCTTGATTTTGGACCGAGTAGTAAGTGTCGGTAACTCGATGTCTCGTTTTATTGATTTTTCAGACCATTCGAAATCTTCGTGGATCCTTATATGCACGAAGTGACGCATTTTTGTCTTCCGCAATTGTTACCGTCCTTGAAGATCTCTGCGAAATACATGCACGAAGCTTTCGAGTTCTACGAGGAAACTTTGTCCAATCGCTACCCCTATTCTTGTTACAAACAAGTGTTCGTGGATGAAATCGACGAAGACATCAATGCCTACGCCACGATGAGCATTCTCAAGTAAGCGAGCGATCGATTCGAAATGGGAAATTTGTGTTTCAGAATTTTCGTCATTCGATAAATGAAAATTATGATTTTCCAATTACGAAAAATACGAATTTCAAAATGTAGAAAATTGATTTAATGCTAATTTATTTATGTAAGGACTTTATCGAGGAAATTTATTTTTCCTTCCAGCACTAATTTATTGCACTCGTCTCCGATTATCGACCAAGTTTACATCACGAAGAAAGCTATGGCTCAAGCGATCGCCGAGCAATTCTTCGGTTGCTTCATTTCCATGCAAAATTGGTCCGACATGTGGCTGCCGAAAGGTATCTCGACATATTTAACCGGACTTTATGCGAAGAAGTGTTTTGGAAACAATGAGTATCGGGAATGGATTCAGTCGGTAACTATTTATTTAATCTATTAAAAAAAATCTTTTTTTTGTTTTAAATACGCACTACCCTGATTTTAATTTTTTTAAAAATGAAACCTATTTCCAGGAACTGCAACAAGTTGTGAAATACGAGGAACAGTTCGGTGGAATTATTTTAGATCCTTCGCAACCACCGGCACCTTTGCCGATCGCCGCCAATACCCCGGCACCGACACCGAGAGTCCCGGATCCGGGATTCTACTTCCCCATACGCAACTTGCACACCATGTCGCCGAAGTATATCGAAGTTTTGCGGAAAAAGGCGCACCTCGTTATTCGAATGTTGGAGCACAGAATCGGACAGGAATTGTTGCTTCAGGTAATGAGGCGTAAAAAGGAATTTTTTTTTTTTTCGATTTTCTTGCTCCCCCTTTGGAGTCAAAAAAACTTTTGAAGGAACAAGAATTTGAGAATTTCTTTATCTTTTTTTCCTTTCACCAGGTGTTCAATAAACAACTCTCTTTGGCCGCTAACGCCGCTCAGCAAAAAATGGAAACCGGCTTGTGGTCGCATATGTTGATCAGCACTAACGTCTTCACCAAAGCCATTTTTACCGTTACCGGCAAGGACATGGCGGTTTTTATAGATCAGTGGGTCCGAACTGGAGGACACGCCAAGTTCAGCCTCGGGTTCGTCTTTAATCGCAAAAGGTACAATTTCGAAATTTTTTTTTCCTAATTTTCCTAATAAAAAAAATTAAATTCTTTTCTCTTTCGTATTAATAATTTTTTTGAGGGATTTCAATTAATCCCTCGGGGTACGCATTTGTTTAAAATAAAATGTTGCAAATGGAAAAGATTGAATTTTTGGTGCAATCAAATTTCTATCGCAATTAATCAAATTTACCCCATTTCCGAAAATACCGAAACATTGATATTTTTTTTTTCTTTTTCAGAAACACGGTCGAATTGGAAATACGTCAAGACACGACTCATCAACGTGGAATTCGAAAATACGTCGGACCTTTGCTGGTGAACATTCAAGAGCTGGACGGCACTTTCAAGCATACCCTTCAAATCGAGGGCACTCTCGCGAGGGCCGACATCACTTGTCACAGCAAAAGTCGACGGAATAAGAAAAAGAAAATTCCTCTTTGCACCGGCGAAGAGGTCGACATGGATCTTTCAGCCATGGAGTCAGTATTTTTCCCCAAACATAATTTCTCATTTTTTTCTCTTTAATTAAAAATGGATTTTTAATTTTTTAATTTTTTGCGAACAGAAATTGGAAGTGAAACAAATAAACAAAAAATATTTCCCTAATCTCTTTCATTTTGTCTTGTAGCGACTCTCCGGTTTTATGGATCCGCTTGGACCCGGAGATGACGCTGATGCGAGCGGTCCAAATCGAGCAACCGGATTACCAGTGGCAATACCAGTTGAGGCACGAAAGGGACGTCACGGCGCAATTGGAAGCCATCGAGGCCCTTCAGAATCATTCGACTCCAGCAACTCGACTCGCTTTGACCGATACCATCGAAAACGAGCATTGTTACTATAAAGTGCGACTTCGAGCCGCTCATTGTTTAACGAAAGTCGCCAATGCCATGGTAGCCACCTGGGCCGGACCCCCAGCCATGCTGGCAATTTTCCGCAAACTCTACGGATCCGCCTCCTGCAGGCGAATCATCAAACAAAATAATTTCACTAATTTCCAGCATTATTTTCTACAAAAAGTGAGTCGATCGCCTCTTTCGGATGATTATCAATTAAAAATTTTATGTAACTTTTTTTTTTGTCGTAGACGATTCCAGTGGCTATGGCGGGGTTGAGAAACGCTCACGGAATTTGCCCACCCGAAGTCCTGGCCTTCCTAATGGATCTTTTTAAATATAACGATAATAGTAAAAATCGCTACTCGGACAATTATTATCGAGCTGCCTTGATCGAAGCCTTGGGAGCCACGGTTACCCCGGTTATAAGCGTTCAGCAAGGGTAGGATTTTTTTTTCTTTTAGGGAATTTGAAAAATATCGAGATTCAGTTTTTTCCACTCGAGTTTCAATATTTTTTATTTGAAATGCAATTATTTTCACTCGACACTCAATTTTGTCCATTCGGGGTTCGATTTCCAAAGCTCGACTCGGTAGACGAAGGGTTCGCTGTGGCTATTTTCCACTCGATTAATTTTTGCCTCGACAAATACTTCGAATTTGATTACAAAATATTGTAATAGATGAAAAAATGGAAGAAGGGTATATTTGTTATTCGAGGAAGTTAATATTTATTTACTCGCAGGACTGCGATTACAGCCGAGTCCCTATCGACCGATACCAAAGCGATCCTGGAAGAAGTGACTCGGAACTTGAACCTCGAGAAATTATTACCCTGTTACAAGTATACCGTCAGCGTGGCGTGTCTCAAAGTCATAAGGATCCTGCAAAAGTACGGACACCTGCCGAGCAATCCAAATTTGTTCCGTGCTTATGCAGCTTATGGACAATTTATCGGTGAGACATTCGACTTTTATTTTTCTTTTTCCCTAATCAATTTCAAATAAATTCTCCACAATTAACAAGAATTTTTCTGGATGTACCCTCTATTTCAATAATAACATTTTTCTAAATATAATTATTTATTTATATTTATAAAAATAAAAGTAGTTCGATCGAATGCTCTTTCTCACTTCAGATATACGAGTCGCAGCACTGGAAGCTTTGGTGGATTTCACGAGAGTCGATGGCAAATGGGAAGACTTGGAATTCCTGCTCGACATGGCAGAGACGGACCCACATCCAGGGGTTCGCCATAGATTGGTTCGACTGATGGTGGAAAACCCACCATTCGAAAGGGCCCAAAAGCATCGACTGGACAAACCGGAATTGACCGATCGGATTTGGAATCTGTTTAAGTAAGATCGCTCTCCTTTTCGGGTCGAATGCAAAATTTGCAAATTACTACCTACT
Organism: Gasteruption jaculator; assembly: GCA_949825005.1. NCBI lineage: Eukaryota > Metazoa > Arthropoda > Insecta > Hymenoptera > Gasteruptiidae > Gasteruption > Gasteruption jaculator. The sequence continues at coordinate 18,116,338 of OX463766.1, read as the reverse complement.
AAAGGTAGAAAATTAGATAAATAACGAATTAATTAATATTGAATATTGATTTGGTCGTTGCAGTGGAATGTTGTCTCACGACGCTAAGCTACGCTGCGATTTGGTGGACCTTTACTACACTTTGTACGGCTCGAAGAGGCCCTTGTGTTTGCCAATACCCGAATTGGCGATGCTGTCGCAGAAACCAAGGAAAGCTGGCCCGCAGGGGGCCAACAGTCCCGAAAGAGACGTATGTTAGGAATTTTTTATTGACCCACGATTGGAATATTAACGTATTAGATAAAAACAAAACAAAAATCTTCCTTTTTCGAATTTAAAAAGATGGAAACCAAGACTAATTTCAAAATTAACGATTCTCTGCAGGTAAAACCAAGTATTACGCAACAGCAGCAACAGCAACAGCAAGAGCATCAACAACAGCAGAAGCAGCAACAGCTGCAACAGCAGCAGCAGCAGGAGCAACAACAGCAGAAGCAACAGCAGCAACAACAACAACAAACTATAAAAACCGAGCCAAATGCTACCGAAGTGGAGGTTAACAGCAACCCACCCACACCGGGGGCAGTGAAACGAAAAGTTTCCCCTAGTAAAGAAATCCAGGGAAATTCTGCGAACTCTGAATACAACGGGAGAGACGCCAAGCGTCCGAAACAACAACATTCGGTAATAAAAATTGAAATTTTTCTGTTTAACAAAAAATTTCCATATTTAAAAAAAATATAACGTCGACATACTTGTGACTAATTTTTTGATAATTGAATATTTTTTAATTAACAGGAAGAACGTGGGAATGCGAGCAACGCCTCGAATTCCGGCGATGGCAAAGTCAAATCGGAGTATTACAGCGACAATTCTGCCTCGTTACCGGGTTTAATGGGTACTCAGGGACCTGTCGGTTTCGAACCAGGAATGTTTAAGAAGGAAGGAGAGGAACACAAGCAAAAGAACGATCCCTCTTCGAATAAAGTAGGATTTTCTCGAAATTTTTTTTTTGTTAATATCTTTGAAATTTCTTCGAAATTTTTCTAAAGATTCTGTATTTTCTATTTTTTTTTTTTGGAATTCCACTAAAATGTATGACGCAAATAAGTATTTTCGAAAAATTGTTTCAGGGCAAAAAGAAGAAAAAGGATAAGAAGAAACACAAGCACAAGCATAAACACAAACACGATCACAAGCATAACAAAGAGAAGAAAGAGAAGGAAAAAGACAAAGGAAAGGAGAAAGATAACAAAGATAAGGAAAAACTGAAAGACTCCAAGGATTCGAAGGATTCGAAGGATTCTAAGGACTCGACTTTGAAAATCAAAGAAGAAACGTTAAGTTCCGCCAGTTCCAGTCCAAGTCCGGACGCTAACACCGACACTAATGAATTTACTTTCCCATAAAAATGTTTTTAAAAAAAATGTAAATTTTTTCTACCATTTCATATATACTGAAAAATTATGAAATTTCCTGTGATTAGTCGCATCGACGATAAGCTCGAGAACTGGAAAAAAAATACGTGAAATAATTCTAACGATAAATGAAATTTTCTTTCTTTTTTTACTTCTTTTTAATTTATCCGATTTTTATGTTTCGCTTTAAACAAAAGAAATGTATAAATTCTCCGAATATATAATTTGTCAATTTTCCTAAAATTCTATAAGCTTAAATTTCGTTAATTGATACAAAGTGTCCTAAAAATGAAATTCCAGTCACGACCTTATCATTAAATCCATCCCTTTATTAAAACAAAACGACGAAAAAGAACAAAAAACTATTCGTAATAATGTAAAATGTAAATTAATATTTGGATAACATTTTTTTTTATTGTTTCAATCAAAATTGAACGTAAAAAGAGAAGAAAGGAAAAAAACATATATATAAAAAAAACAAAACATTGAATTTTTTTCAGAATTATCGCGTAAATTTCTAGATATGCTCCAAAGAAAAAAAGATATTTTTATATAACATTTTTTTTATATACATTCGCTTTTTTTTTTGCATTTGTCTTCGCCCATTAATACTTTGTTGCTTACCTACTTGTTACTCAATCTGTTGCAATGTACAAAAAAAATTTGCATTTCAAACTTTTTTTACAGTAAAAAAAATTCAGTTTGTCCATTTTATTACAAAGTGAACTTTTTTTTTTCGTTATCATTTGGTTGCGATATCGAACAAGTCGCAAATCCCTTCGTGTTCGCTTAAATTAAATTGGTAATCTTTGTCTCCTGGAGGTGGACTTAAACTTATTAATGGCCCGCAGACTAAAAAAAAAATTGATTTTTTTAAAGAATCGTTATTTTTTTTGTCTGGTAGTTTTGCTTTTTTTTTTAAAATAAGAGATCGTTGTTATTTTTAATGAAATAGAAAATGGAAAACTTACCACCGGAACAGAATCCATCGAGAATATCCAGATCGTTCCTCCCGATATCTGGAAAAAACGAAGAAATTTCAAAAATCTGTCAATTAAAAAGCAGTAAAAAACCAAATTTGAATCGAAAATAAATCTTACCCGAAGCGGAAGTGTTGAGACCGCTCAAGATGATTTTGGCTTCGATCAATTCCGGGTCGTCTTCCTCATCCTCGTCATCCGACAAAACTGGGTCCAGTCGACTGACATTTCTTGGAGGTCTGGAAATAAATCGAGACGACAGAGAATTAAGAACCGCATAAAAAATAAATATAATACATATTAATTCCAACAAATAATATTCTTTGATTATTTCCATTATTTTTTCTCGAATTTTCTGTACAATTTATTTTCCATGAAAATTGAAAAATATAAATTCGTGTGAGATTTCTACCAAACAGGAGTATCTTGTCTCTCAGATACTTCATCCCCGCAGAAATCGATTTACAGAAAATCCATAAATTTACTGTTCGCTCCTTGCAAATTGGGAACAAGAGCTCGATATTCCCACAGCGATAGGAGCAATTATAGTATATTTCGATCGATCATCGACTCCATGCTGAAAATTGACTCTCGAAAAGAATCGATACCTTCCGACTTTCCTCTTTGGCTTGGATTCTTTCTTCTCCTCGTCTTCGTTAATCCTTTTAACCCCCCTGGTGTCTTCCTCCAACCACATTTCTAGCAACTTATTGTCGTAAGTCTCAGCCAACTGTGGTTCGATCACGTACACCTTAATCTCATCCGAATTACTTTTCAAGAACATTTCGTAATTCGATTCCTTCTCATCCTTCTTCGTTGCCTGGAAAGGAAGAGTTCGATTACAAGATTTTTCCTACCCGAATTTCCTGCGGACTGAGAAACTTCATTTTTTTTCAAAAATTTTATATTCGAATTTTCAGAAATCACGTTAAACTTAAAATAATCGAATTAAAATTCCTGAAAAAATAATAATTAAATACAGTATAAAAAAAAATCTCTAAAAACCTTGGTGAGATTTGGAACTCCCAGCTGCGTATCCTGCGGCGCGTGGATTCCGAGAGCAAAGTCGTCTTTGAAGAACTCCTTGATGTCCTCGTAGGTGATGTAGGCGAATTTCTTGTTCATAAAATCCGATCTGATGTTTTTAATGCTCTGGTGAATCCACTGCGTGTGAAGGTCCAGCGTTTTCTCGTGATCCTCCAACAGTTTTATGTCGTCCTTCAAGTCCGTCAGCTTTTCGCTAACTTCCTGGGAATTACAACCCGGACCTTCGCCTCTGCAACAGAGTTCGCATCGGTTCCGCTTTAAAACAAAAAATAGAGAAAAATTCGCTCTCGAACCTACGGGAAATTTGGATCTCGAATTTGGATTAAACGAGTAAATCTGGAATTTGGGTAATTAAGGTAATTTCTTATATTTGGGTTCCAAGTTTTTCAAATAAATTAGGTTTTCTTTTGAATTTCTTTTGAATTTGTGCGTAAATAAATAGAAAGGAAATAAATAGAAATCTTTGAAAATAAGTAGAAACCTTGATGCACTTATTGTACTTTCGATAAGATCTTATAATCTGATTATTTCCTTGAGATAAAGAACGAATAAGAAAAAATGTAGAATTTTATATGTTCGATATTGCATCGATAAAAATAAATCATACGTACTTCCATTGAATACTATTTTTACTTTTTTTCTCTATAAGCCCGATTCCTTCCAAGACATTTGTTATATCGTAAATCCGTCTCTTTTGACGAACTTCTAAGACATCTGCCGCCTAATGAAACGAAAAAACACAACGAAATCAATTAGCTTTCTTGAAAACATCAATTTTCCTAATTTATTTCAACATCCTAGTACCGAAGAGCAACAAAAATTGAACATCGGAGAAGATATTTTTTGGAAATTCTTATCTAAAATTATGGGTTATTAATTTTATTAATAACTAACAAAAAATAGAGAAATTAGAAAAATAGAGAAAAATAGTCTTATAGCCTCGCCAAGAAAAAAAAAATATTTCGCTCTTGGGGAGCGTGTTCAAAAAAAAAATCGCCGTCTCGAATGGTTTAAATGTTGGCGACAAAAAGCCGATTAATAGGCTGGTGGTCGGTAAAGCGTTAATATAACATCGTCTCGATGAAAACATTGATACTCTGTGAAAAATAAAATACTTTTTGTTTTCGGCTCGATCTCGTTAGGAAAAATTACAAAACTCGTATCAAATCTCCAATTATTATCGGAATTTCGAATAAAATTTTCCAAAAAAATGTTCTCCCACGTCAAATTCTGGTTCCTTTTCATAAAAAAAAAAGGAGAATCAAAACAATAGTAATAATAACAATAGTAACGTTGATAACAATAACAATAGCGATAATAATAACAATTCGTAATAATATTCATGAATAAATAAAAAAAAAACAAGGAAATGACATAACCTCAAAACAAAATGCAAAAAAAAAAAAAGAATAATCAAAATAAATAAAGGTTTTTCTTTTGGCTGCGGATGCGGGAAATGGGATACAAACGAAGGAGAGGGAATTTGAAGGTTAGCTTTCCAATGATTTGGCGTACTTACGACTTTAAGATCGAGGACACCATCCTTAGCTTTTTGCAAGAGCGAAACGAAACGGGTAGCCAGCAAACCGAGCGATTTTTCAAACCGGCTCTGCTGTATATCGGCCATTCTTCGAAAAAAATCCTATTACAAGCAGCAGCGAACGCCTCGATGGAATGGATTATGCGTTTGTCAAAATTTCAAACGAGAAACGACTTCCACCACCTTTCCTGTGCTCCAGTCTACCAACGCACGGGACTCTTCGAAATTGCCGCACGCGACGCCATAATTGCGACGCTCGCGTTCCGCTAGTTGGGGCGAGTTTACAAGTTCTCTAGTTTTGTTTTTTTTTATTTACGACAGTCGACGCGTCTAGGGATTTCGAATTTTCAATTTCCAACTTCGAATTTCCAATTTCGAATGTCCCATTTCGAATTTCAAAGAACTCGAAGATTAATAATTGAATTATTTCGAATTTCGAAAATTCGAAAATTTTAAGAAATAAAGAAAATGATTTTCCAAAACTGAGAATTTTGTTAAAAAAGAAAATTGTAATTCCAAGAATTCCAAAATTATAGTGATTTCAAAATATCCATAATCTCATTTGGAATTCTCGAAATCTACCAATTTTTAGCGTGAAATGTCGAAAATTTCGAAAAATCCACATTTTTTCTAAATTTCTAGTTCCAAATTCCTAGAGTACTAGATTTTACAAATTCCCAGAGTAAAATTACAAAATTATTCTAATTTCAGAATTCCCGAAACAATTCCAAAATCCCTAATTTGGTAACTAGTAATTTTCAATTACATTTCATTCCAAACGCAAAAATACCCTAATTCGTAAAATGAAATAATTGAAAATTTTAATCGTAAATTAGAATAGTATAAATTCAAAAATAGAAATTGAAATTAGAAAATAATAAACATTTCGACGTCATACGATAATTTTTCCCTAGAAACATCCTTTCCAATTTATTTCCCAGAGGTTGGCAACGAATCTCTCGCTCTGTGATTATTTCCCTATTCGACTTTCGACGGTTGGCAACAGTGTCAACGACGAACCTTCTTTCGCCGATAGGAAATTGCGGTGAACGATCGTAAAAGGTTCGTTTATGAAATTAATCCATCCGTATCTTTGACATCCCCGTAATTAATTAAAAACGAGGGTTGTCCCGTTAATTAGTGTCCCCTTTGGCAGCGAAATTTCGAAATATTCTTGGGAGCGAGCGCCGTTCCAGGCTTTCATCGAAATTGGAAGATCCGTGACATAACCTAACCTCAATCATTTGTGTTTTTTTGGCAGAATGGCACCGAGGTACGAGCTGGCCGTGGGCCTCAACAAGGGCCATAAAACCACGAAGATCCGCGTCGCCAAAAACAAAACCGAGAAGGAGAAGACCATCGCTCTTCGTCCCTCCAGGTTGAAGGGGGTAAGTCGATCCTTATCTAGTGCCAAATAAAAAAAAAATTTGTGAAACTGAAATTTATTTTTTTGAAGTGAAACTTTGGAACCTATTTTTTCTTTCTTTCTTTCTTTCTTTGTCGTGGTCCTACTTTGTTATTTCAATATTATTTTGCAGCAAGTGGACCCACACGACTACATATAAATTGCCCGCGCTCGTCCTGTATGTGTGAGCGAGGGTGTATTAACAAATTCTGAAACTCTCGAATCTCTAAAATTTTGAAATTCATCAAATTCCCCGAAGGCTAGAAAAATTTATCATTTTGAAATTGTATGAAATCAATAATATTTAGAAGTATACAAATTTCTACGATCGTGAACTTCAAAGAAAATTCCAAAAGAATAATAATGACGTTATAATAATTCGTTACTTACCCGTCAAAGAGGCGATAATTAAAAAAATATTTTCTATTTTGGGTAAATAACGTTTGTGAATTTCTGCGTGTTCCAGCGTCAAACGAAACACAGCAAATTCGTTCGCGATTTAATTCGTGAAGTCACCGGACATGCTCCTTACGAGAAGCGCGCTATGGAATTGTTGAAGGTGTCCAAGGACAAACGTGCTCTCAAATTCCTGAAGAGGAGGGTGAGTGGTTTTTTCATTTTCCTCATTTCATCATTTTTTCACAGAATCTTCATTTATTTATAATATACACTTATACGCTATTACCATTTCAATTCTTTCTGTAAAATTTGCAGTTCCTTCGTTTCGATTCTTTTCGCAAAATTTGCAATTTTTTTTTATTCGACTTTTTTCTGCAAAATTTGCATTTTTCGCTTATTTTTCTGCAATACGGTAAAAGTGACTTTTAGTAAAAAAAAAAAGTTTGCAATTTTGAATGTTTTCATTTTCATACCCCTCGTGTCGAAATAGTCACCGTTATTTTCGCAAAAAGAAATTAAAAGAAAAAAAAGCCCTTATTTTTCTGCGATACTCCGATTTTCAGAATAAACATCCTAAAAATGACTTCGAAAATTCTATTTTCTATTTTTTTTGTATCACGCGCATTGTTTTTGATTACGTGTTTCAAACAAAATCGATACATTTTTCCCAGAATTGCGATTTTGCTTTAAAATTTCTCGTTTTATTTTTACATTTTATTGCCAATTTATTTTTTCTGCTACAAAAATGACCTTTATTTTATACACGATAAAAATCTTTGCAGCTTTAAAAATTTTATTTCCATCAATTGTGTATAAACAAATATTTGTTATTTGAATTTTCTGTATTTCATTTTTTCATAATAACTCGTGCACAAGAAATTCCAGTTTGCGAAACCTCAGCGATTTTTGTTTAATTAGTTATTAATAATTTTTTTATAAAACCAAATGTTCGATCGCCATGAAGTTTTTGTACCGGTCGTATTGAATATCCGTGGAAGAAAAAAATGAAATTTTGGAATTGAAAATCCTAGCATTCGTGATTTCGCCAATTCTTCATTTAAATTCTGTTCGACAAAAAACAATATTTTTCATATAAAAAAAAGTTAACATGTACCGATATTTTTTAATTATTTTTCAAAATATTTGTTTATATTTTCTGATAATAATATTTATTAATTTCTCGTTATCATTCCTTAATTGAGAGACCTCTTTGATTTTTTAATCAAATTTTTGTGTTTCGCTCATTCCGAGAGCTTTCGACTCATCTCATGATCGTCATAGAATTAGGATAAAATTAGCGTTTAAGTAAAAAATCGATTTCTTCTTGTTGTTCAACAGTTGGGAACTCACATTCGTGCTAAGAGGAAGCGTGAAGAGTTAGGAAACATCCTGGTACAAATGAGAAAGGCAGCGGCTCACCATTAAGCGCTCAAAATACCACGTCTACTACTGTCTTTTATTTGTAAGAAATTTGGTGTTAAATCAATAAAGGGATTTAACATTATTTTTCAAAGACCCACACGTCCTTATTGAACTTCCCCCTTAGCTCGATTCAAATCCAATTGGGTTCCATCCCTTTTTTTTTACCCTCCGGTCTAACGTTTCCTCGATACGATCCTTCGACAAATCCTCCCAGTGGCAGAGGCAAAATACAGCCTTGCATCGATTTCAAATAGACATTGTAGTTTAATAAGGCGGGGTTGGCTTGAATTCGAATCAGGATTTTAATCTAATGGGTTTTGGCAAAAACATCGGCCTCGAATAATTTCCAAAAATTCAGAAACGTTTTATAACGTAATTTTTGTTTGAATTTCTGTATTTTATTTTATTCGTTATTGTGCATTAAAAAAATTATTTTGATGCTTTTTCCATTTAGTAATTTTGGGCGTAGAAAATCGTAAATTGCAAAAATTGAGAAAAAAGTGGATTTTAATTGAAAAGATTCGATTTCTTTGCCAATTCTGTTTCAAGGGGATCATTTGTTACTAAGGATTATTCGATATTTCCGAATTTTTGAATTCAGCAAACGAAAAATGGAAAAATAATTTCAACGATTCGCTACAAAAATATAATTGGCTAATTAGAGGTTCGAAAGAGAAAGGAACCGAGTTCGAGGGAAAGAAAGAAAATAAATTTGTATTATTATAAGTATTACCCTTATTGGATTCGATTGTCGAACACGAAATACCATTTTTGAAAATTGTTTACGGAGACCGGAATCGATTTTTCGATTTTTTCAAATTCTGAAAATGAAAAAGAGCAATATAATTGAAACGGAATGGGTGCAAAAATATTATTTGCCTGTTCGAGACTCGCAAGAGAAAGAGAATGAGTTCGATGGGCCCAAAGAAAATAAATAAATAAATGTACTATTATTTATTTATATTATTATTACCAGTAATGTCACTCGAATTCGATCATCGAACTCGAAATACCATTGAAAAAAATATTTTTCGAAGACTCTGGATTGGATCTTTCGAGTTTCCTCGATTCAAAAAATGAAAAATAGGAAAATAATTAAAACAAAATGGGTACAAAAATATAATTTGACTATTCGCAAAAGAAACCGAATGAGTTCGATGGATCCAAAGAAAATAAATAAATAAATGTACTATTATTTATTTATATTATTACTACCAGTAATGTCACTCGACTCGATCATCGAACTCGAAATACCATTGAAAAAAATATTTTTCGAAGACTCTCGAATGGATCTTTCGAGTTTCCCAATTCAAAAAATGAGAAATAGGGAAATAATTGAGACATAATTTGCAAATTTAAAATTCGCAAGGGGACAAAGGGTGGGATTGAAAAAAAAAGTATTGTCAAACCCTGCGTTTGTTGGGATGTGAAATCCAAGAGGGATGGAAATTTCGGGAAGGGTTTAATGTCAAAGTCAGGCGGTGACTTCAAAGCCATCGTCTCGTGGTTACCGGGGGAAGCTCTTTCCGCTTTCTAATTTCATCAATTAGCGATAACGAGAGTAGAGAAAGAACGGGATGAAATGATGTAGAAAAAGGAAGCGCGGGGGAGGGAAGAAGAAACGCGAGTGATAAGGTAACGCGGAGTAATAATGTGTTAGTATCTTATTGAAAGGAAGTATGAAGCTGCAATTATCTTGGCATAGTTTTCCGTGACTGTATGTAAATTTAGTTTAAGTAACTTTGGAAGTTTCTACATTGGGTGAAGCCTCCCTTGCCAGGTACAACACACACACCTGTATACGTATACACACGTACAAAGTAGGGCTGGGAAGAGGGTAACAAAACAGCTTAGTCCCTTCTCTTGATATCAAGTCCTATTCTGTTACCGTCTCAAGTTGGGTAATTTCGCTTAGAACCTGGTTTCCACATCTACATTCCGTTTAAGTTATTTCACAGCGTAACTGACGCCCTTATCGCATTCAAATTGTGTTAGATTGGCATAGCAGATGTCGGAATTCTCCTACATTAATGTGTACTTGTGTATAATGCTATCTCCTGTAATTTAAGGGTTCCATTTTTTACCTCCATCCGAAACTTCTGCTCTTCCTACTCTTGAATTTTAAGGTTTACGCTTCTTCTTTTTTTTTTCTTAATTTTTTTTCCCCAATTTTTAATTGAGCTGATTTAAAAATGGAAAATTCGAATCTCAGTAGGAGTCTGCAATTTTTGAGCTTTTACCAAAATTCGAATTTCATAGAAATGTATTTGGAAAAAATATAGAATTCTGTAAAAATTCGAATTTTTGTTTTCAATTTTTAATTAAGCAAATTGAAAAATTGAAAATTCGAATTTCAGTAGGAGCCTACGATTTTCGAGTTTTTACCAAAAGTCGAAAATTGAAAATTCGAAAATTTTTTTTCAAATTTTTAATTAAGCTAATTTAAAAATAGAAAATTCGAATTCCAGTAGGAATCTTAAATTTTCTTATTTTCTACAATTTCCAAAATTCGAATTTCAAAACCTACATTCTCCCAGTTCACGCTTGGAAGCCTCCCTCTTCCTTCTTATCATTTTCTCTACGTTTCTTGCTTTTATTGATTAATTGTTATAGCTTCTCTTTTCTTTTCTTTACTTTCTTGTATTTCCAATTATACCCCAAACCTTGATTCGAGTCCAATTCAATAAAAAAAAAATTCCTCAAATTTCATCCAACCAGGCCAATGTCTACAAAATTTCTGTATTCACTGCTATTATTAAATAACATTTTTTTTTAATAAATACCAAAAACTATTAAAAAAATTTATGAAAATTTTACCATAAGATGAACTTTTTACATTTTTGTTATAAATTAACTATTTCTAATGGCTTCCTATTTCCTTCCTAAAAAAAAGCTCTTAATTCCTACCACGTAGAGATCCACTTTTAGGGCAAATTGCAAAATCTACACTCTTCATTCCAGTTCGAAATTTGCTTAATTAAAAATTGGAAAAAAAGTTAAGAAAAAAAAAATTCGAATTTATACAGAATTCTATATTTTTCTAAGTGAATTTCCATTAAATTCGAATTTTGGTAAAAACTCGAAAAGGCTCCTATTGAAATTCAAATTTTCCATTTTCAAATTTGCTTGATTAAAAATTGGAAAAAAAGTTAAGAAAAAAAGAAAAAAATAATTTTCTTTCTCTTTCCTCCCCCCAAAAAAAGCTCTTAATTCCTACCACGTAGAGATCCACTTTTAGGACCAATTGCAAAATCTACACTCTTCATTCGCTCCACTTTGCCTCCCATTACCCACTTTCTATAATTTCCTTGTTTCCAATTCTACAAACAATACCGATGCCAACAAATAGCCGAGCCCCGAGGTACAATGGAATCAACGTGAAAATACACCCGCTCCATACATGGGACATAAAGAAACAAACATACACTCACACACACCCACACATACACACACAAGGAGGATCTTAGCACAATACCGTCTAATGATCAATAGATTGAAGTTGCAGGAAAAGGAAGGATCGATACACAATCAAGAGGATGTCAATCATAGCGATTACACATTTGGAGGAGGAATACTGCCACTTCTCGTTCCCGATGTTGCCTCTTTGCCATCCAGAGACGACACGGGTCGTACAAGAGTGTATGTATGTCGTCCCCATATGTACCACAGGGAGTTGGGAAGGTCCCGGAGAAAGAGAAGAGACGAGAAGAAACGAGAAGAGACACGAAGGATGTGTCGCGAGGAGCTTCTTCCTTGGAAAAGTAGGTGTAGGTGTGCGCCTGGCCTGGCTTGGCTACTACCTTTACCTGGGAAGGGAGTAGGTTATAGGTAGCAGAGGTATAACGGATGGGAGATCGATACTTCCGACAACGAACTACGTTTCGTTCCTTGGGGCGAAAAAACCTGACACTTATCTCTTATCATCGAACCCGTTTGCGAGATCAAACGAGGGAGAGATTGGCCAGTGGCTAAATTAGAAAGGAATCGAGAGGAATTTGTTTTGGAAATTTCTGAACATTCGAATTTCCGGGGAAATGAGAAAATTGTAGGGTCATACGGGAATTCTAGATTTTTACCAAGTTCTGGAAATTCATTCCTACTGGTTATACAATTTTTCTAGTAAATTGGAGATTTTGGTAAAATTTGGAAAATTCGAATTTAGTAGAAATTGACTTAGGAAAAATTCGAATTAGACTCCTACTGAAATTTTCATGTTTACCAAATCCTACATTTTTCTAAATTAATTCCTACCAAATATACAATTTTTCTATCAATTTCCAATTTTGGTAAAAGTTAGAAAATTCTAATTCAGCAGAAATTGTCAAATTCACCAAATCCTACATTTTTCTATATTAATTCCTACTAAATTATACAATTTTTCTATTAAATTAGAATTTCGGTCAAAGTTAGTGCAAGCTTCCTTCCATCTGCTAAGAATCCACCCCCTCCTCCCTCTCCCCTGGATTCTCACCCCCCCTCCGTGTCTCCGATAACTCGAAATTCTCCTTGAGCAGCTAAAAATGTTGCAAACGATGCAAAACGAGGGAGGGAAAGAACAGAGCAAGGGAAAACCATATGTGCTCCTCTCATTCAGGTACATCGGAAGGTGGCTGTTGGATTAGAGGGTGAAAGCCTGCCTGGCGCAGCGCGCGCTTTCTATGGTATTGATTACAGCCTCCTATCCAGGTGCACACAAGCAGGGTCAAATCTCCCACTACCCTCTTTTTTCCTCTTTTCCTCTTTTCCTCTTCTTTTTCCATCCCCTGCTTTTCTACCGTTTACCTTCTCCCCCCCCCCCCCCCCACTTCTTTTTTTTCCACCTGAACGTCGTCCTTTGCCCTTTCTGTCCCTGAATCGTCCACCACTATCTCCTTTCTGGACCGTGGAAACTGCAATTGCAACTTAGCGTGAAAGCAAAAATAAAAAAAATAAAAAAAAAAGATAAAATAGCATCCGAGCTCCTTCCGGTTTGAATCCTCCCGCTCCACTTGTGCCAGGAACTTTGATAGATTTAACTCGAGTTGGAATGTCGAAACCCTCGCCCATAATGATTTTAACGGCAGTGATGAGCAAGAGGAAGTATGTAGTAACTTTGCTTTTGCATCGAAACCAACCCCCTTCTGGGTTCAAGGGTCGCTCGTCGGTCCGGCTTCGATTCCCACCCATTTCGAATCGGCTACATCCTGAATTTACATCCACTCCATTTCTATATAACAAATCTCATCTCTTCTCTTCACTTCACTTCACTTCAGTTCGCTTCTCTCCTTTCCTTTCCTTTCCTTTACTTTCCCATCCTGGCGCTCTTCTTTTTTGGGTTCTTTCATTTTTTTTTTCCCTCTTCCCACCACTCCTGCCAATTTTCCTTTCCTGCAGATCCTCCAAACCAGGCTCTCGGCTCTTTTTCCTCCCTTTTCCTCTGTTCCGCGTATACATACATATTTAGTGAAATCAGGATTGAAAAGAGGGTACTTTCGTTGCCATTCAATATTAGCGCATGTAGATCCTCGTAGAATCGCGAAAAAAAAAAGAAATTGAGGATTACGGGAAAATGGGAGCAGAAAAAAAGGAGAGAGAAAAAAAAGAGCAGACCGATGAAAACTGTTGAAGATTCGAGCCACGGAGAGTGCAGGAAAATGCGGGATAGTGGGTTTTTTTAAGAGGTTTTCTCGGCAAGCTTGCGCCAGACTTGAGGATTTTGTGGGAAATGTTTGGGCAAAGTTGGAAAAAAAATTGTTGGTTTTGGGAAATTAATTTTTTTTTTTGGTAGGTTTTTGGGTAATTTTTTTCCACGGCAACATTATTTATTTATTTATTTATTTATTTAGGTAAATATTATGTGCATTAAATTTTGAGAATCGGGGAAATTAGTCTTGAGTTTCCAAGAATCCCCCCATTTTTCTTGTATTTAATCCCGAAAAATTTAGAAAAAATAATTAAGAAAGAATTTGAAAATTTTCTCGAAAAGAAAGAAACCTCAATTTTTCTCCCCGCATTAAATTCGACAAATATTTCTCGAGCAATTTCAATAAAAAAAGAAAATTCAAAAAAAATCCTTTGTCCTAGAATCACTTATTAACCATTAATACACTACTTAGGGAAAAATAGGGAACAAAGTGAAAGTGGGACAAGGAATAAAAATATTCAAATACCAAAAATTAATAAAACTATTAGTAAAAAAATAGTTACATAGTTGCTATTCATACATTTAATTTGTTACCAAACGAACCGAAAGTACTTAAGACTAGTAAAAAAAAATATAAAAAATAAATTAAAAAATTGGATCAAAGAAAATCTGTAATATTTAAATATATATAAAAATTATATTCATCTCGTTTTGATAATGATCTCGTTATAAAAATAAAAATAATATATTTAGTTATTAAGATTAGCGTGTAAGTTTAGTCCCAAATGTGTTTGGACCAAGGTGGGAGGCAATTCGAACATCTTTGAACTTTTTTTAAACATAACTTTGAAACGGTAGCAGGTATAAAAAAATGTTTCAAACAAAAATTAGCTTCTTTTCAAAAGTTCTATCTAATGATATCAAATTTGAACTATGTTCCCATTGAAAATTCCATACCTAATCCCGGTTTCTCCCGTTTCCCGGATTGGAGTGCCACCATTCGATTCCTCACTAGTGGTTTTATAATACAAATTTTTTCCCCCAAAAAGCTCCGATACACCGTTCTCGAAAAAAAAAAAGCCTGGTACGGGTGCTCTGAAGAACCACGTATAAGCATAAACCACACCTACGTACAGGTAAGTTAATTCACCTCTATAGGAATTGCACGTGTATCTGTGATAGTACTATGTAATTTTATTCTGGTTAAATAAATAAAAAAAAATAAACAAATAAACTGGAAAAATAAACGGTATCAAAATTTCCCCAGGTCCTGGAACCCCGGTATTTTTGATCCCCGACTTTCTCAGTCAAAGTGATAAAGTTTTCACGGTTGCATGGGGGGAAAAAGAGGGAGACCTGTCGCGGCGATATTTTTTAAATAATGATAATGGTGGGAATTGATGAAGTTGACAGGGTCGACGTGAAAGAGTTTGTGAAGAGAAACGGTATAGATAGTGAAAAATAAAAACACAATGAGAGTAACAAAAAAAAAAGCGGGGATGGAAACGTTCAAAAGATATAATAGATAGCGGAATGTCACAACAATAGATTATTCAAAAGCCCGATGTTTTAGATAACTTTATAACGCCTTTGTAACAACTTTTTGACGTTTCGTTATTACGTTCTTCATAAATTTCAAACACCTTTTGCCAACGTTTCAGTCAACGATACACGGCGCACTTGAAGTTCTTTATCGCGGGTTAAACTTCCCGTTTTTTTCCCTAACGCTTTTGTTTGTTTTAGCTCGCCCGGTGTCTTTTAACGACTCAAACCTAAAATCCTATAATTGATGGTAATATTTGTCAGCGTTATTTACTTCCTCTTTTAGCGAATCCATTATGTCCTGTCTTTTTCGTTGTCGCTCCGGTAAAATAAAACAAACTTTCCGACAAAGAGTTCAAATAAAATGGGGTCAAAATTAAAGTTTCAAAAACGGGGTTGGACAAGTCGTTTCTAGGGGTAATTTTCCCCGTAGAATCGATTCCAAATGTCAAATTTGACAAAATCCCAACGCAAGTTGGAAAAAAGTAGGTTTTTTGAGGAAAAATCCTTTTTCCCGTTCGATTTTGAGAATTTTGACAATGAAAATGGATTCCTCGGAAAAAAATACATCGGATATGGGTCTCCCGAAAGTTAAAGAAAAAGTTTCCAAAAGTCGAAAATTTTAGGCATACCTTCCCCTTCCCCCAAAAATAGGGTCAAAATTAAAGTTTCAAAAATGGGGTTGGACAAGTCATTTTTAGGGGTAATTTTTCCCGTAGAATCGATTCCAAATGTCAAATTTGACAAAATCCCAGCGCAAGTTGGAAAAAAGTAGGTTTTTTGAGGAAAAATCCTATTTCCCGTTCGATTTTGAGAATTTTGACAATGAAAATGGATTCCTCGGAAAAAAATACATCGGATATGGGTCTCCCGAAAGTTAAAAAAAAAGTTTCCAAAAGTCGATAATTTTAGGTATACCTTCCCCTTCCCCCAAAAATAGGGTCAAAATTAAAGTTTCGAAAATGGGGTTGGACAAGTCATTTTTAGGGGTAATTTTTCCCGTAGAATCGATTCCAAATGTCAAATTTGACAAAATCCCAGCGCAAGTTGGAAAAAAGTAGGTTTTTTGAGGAAAAGTCCTATTTCCCGTTCGATTTTGAGAATTTTGATAATGAAAATGGATTCCTCGGAAAAAAATACATCAGATATGGGTCTCCCAAAAGTTAAAAAAAAAGTTTCCAAAAGTCGAAAATTTTTGGCATGCCTACCCCTTCCCCCAAAAATAGGGTCAAAATTAAAGTTTCAAAAACGGGGTTGGACAAGTCATTTTTAGGGGTAATTTTTCCCGTAGAATCGATTCCAAATGTCAAATTTGACAAAATCCCAGCGCAAGTTGGAAAAAAGTAGGTTTTTTGAGGAAAAATCGCATTTCCCGTTAGATTTTGAGAATTTTGACAACGAAAATGGATTCCTCGGAAAAAAATACATCGGATATGGGTCTCCCGAAAGTTCAAAAAAGATTTTTCCAAAAGTCCATTTTTTTGGGCATCGTCCCCCTTCTCCAAAAATAGGTTAAAAATCGATAGGAACTTTAAAGAAAATTGTTGAAGTCCATAAAGCTACCGAAAATCCTTCTCTCATGACTGACGAAGTTACGAAAAGTGCATACACGCGTTAAAAGTTGTAAGAACAATATTAATAGCGACTCCAAATGACACGTTCCCTGAAAATCTAGCAACAATTGCAACAAATGTACCTACTCCTTGAATAAGTGTTAACGATGAAAGTCATTTTCCTGCAGACAGTTGAACTTTGTGAAACATCTCTAGCAATTACTAGTTATCGTTTTACAGCTGAAAGGATGTCTATATTTGAAGAGATGTATCTCCACTGAATCACCTTATCACCATTTAATGGTGATAAACGTTTTGAACACTTAACCGGGTGTAAATGGTTGACATAGAGGATAATAATGATACTTAACAGTAACTACTCGAAAATACTATACTACTACTATTACTATCGCTACTACCACCGCCACTATTATTAAACTCCATTTTAACTTTCGCAGGAAAATGGAATTTGAGATAATATCGAAGAAATCATTAAAGAAACGCCTTCCCTTAACGACACGGAGATACTACCCCTTTTGTACCAAAATTTATCTACTTTTAAGCTACTCGGGGAGGGAAATACTTTTTGCGGAGGAAATATTACCATTTTCTAAAAAAAAAAATAATAAATACTAGATTTTATCACACCAGAAATTTGGTATTTTCAAATTTATAATTTTTTTTGGGGATTTGTCTTTTCCCAGAAATTGAATTCCAACACAGAAATTGATGGATCTGCAATTGTTGATTTTATTCTTTAAATAAATATGTAATTTCTTCAGTCTTTCGGTCTTAAATTTTTTTAATAATAAATTTGTTGTGTTTTTTTCAGTTATAATTTTTTCTAAAATTTTATTCTGTGTAATTTTAAATTTTTCTAATATATTATTGGGTAAGCTATTAAATAATGCAATATTTGTAAAATATATTTCTCTTTTTAATTTGTAAATTTGTAAACGTTTTTCATTAATTTCCAGTCTTAAAATTTTATTTTTATAATTTAAATTATGTTTTTCAAACGATTTCTTAAATTTACCTTTAAAAACTGTGCTAGTACTGTGTAAAAATTTAAATGGTTAGGTATAATATTATTATTTCTACATTTTACTAAAAAGGTTAATCGTTCTTTGGAAATTGTTAATTTTTTTTCTACAATGTTCAAAATGTTTTAAATTCAATTTGGTTTGTAATCCAAATCGATTATATATGAATTGATAAAAACTTTTTTCTTGATTGATGTATCCTCCTTCCCTTTTTATCGACTATTCTTATTTTTTGGATTCCAAATTTTCAAATATTTCATCGGGATTGGGGAAGACGAAAAAAAGAATAATAGAATACTTTGAAATTTCGAATGGAGCATTTCCTAAATGGAAAGAGTATTAAAAGGAAGTCTCTTTTTATAATCCCGCGAATGTTCCATCAAAAACGCGGGATTTTATTAAAAAATAATAGCGTTTAATTTGCAAACATTCGTGGGGGCATAATTCTTTCATTTTTATGCGCCAATGCGGTACTTTGCAACGGGTTGTTATTTAATCCCTGTGATTTAAATCAGTCGCTTCAATTGTACACTCGAAAAACCAAAATAAAAAAAAAGTAGGCCAGGTATTTGACGTCGTTCGGGAATCGGTTATCAGTTGAAACTGGTTGAAACGGGAGAGGCTGGAAAAAAATAGCAGACCGAAGAGGAATTATTAAAAAGGAAGGAAAAACATTTTTCCTTTTTTTTTTTGCGAAAAAAAGGAATCGGTGATCACGTGACTCGATGCTTGCCCGTCTAAATCATTTCCGGTCTAATCTTAACTGCAGTTTTTCCCATTTTATCCGCGCATATCACTATACTATTTCTCACGCTGGACGGAAAAAATTGAAAAGAGGCGGATTTGAGAAAAGGAAAGAATGTGCTTCCATCAAAGAAAGGGTTCTTTGGATGATTAATATTTTTTTTTCTTTTTTTGAGTGGAGACTGATTAAAATTTTACAAAAGGACCATTTTTTTGAGGGAAAATTGGTAGCCCTTATTTTTAATGATGCAGTCTTTTTTCTCCATTTTTTTTTTGGAAAATGTGAATTGTAATTTGGAAATTATGGATTTTGCTTTCAAGGAAAATTTAGAATTTTTTGTTTTAATGATAGGGTCTTTTTTTTCTTTAATTTTTGATTTGGAGAATTTGAATTTCAAAATTGAAATTAAAAATTATGCTTTTTAGGGAAATTCCGAATTTTCATTTTCAATCATCTTTTTTGTTAATTTTATATTTTCCAATAAAATGAATATCAACACAGAAATTTCAGGAGCCGCGACTGTTCATTTTATTATTATTATTATTATTATTATTATTTTACATAAGTTCAATATTTTCGAAATTTCACGGTAAAAAAAAGTACTTCGAAAATCGAAATCCAAAAATCCCCAAATTTATTTTTCGTCGTCGGAAAAATTGCGTTTCCAAAATTTCCGTTCCTTCGAAAAAAGAGTTTCCCTCGCGACGCGCGTAAATTCGAAATTCATAAAAATTCCCCGGGGAATCCTGGAAATAAATTACAAACCCGGACAAGCTTCGCCGGGAAAACGGCAAATTGACTACAAAAGCTTCGACAAAAGTAAGAAAAATTATGGGATAAAAACGAGTGTTGGAACAAATGAAATTGTGTCAACTAAAAACAAAAACACAAAAGGATGAAAAAAAAAAGAAAAAAAAAGGGAAGGAAAAAGAGAGACATGAAGAGTAACAAGAGCGTGAAATTAGTATCCATTACTGTAGCAAGGCTCAGCATTCTTCTCTTTTGCAACTAGGGGGTGTAATCCTTCATTTATAAAAGTGCTGAGGGCTCTACAGGATAAATCTCTCTCTCTCTCCCTTTCGTTTCCCCTACTTTTGCCTATTTTTTTGAGCTTTGCCGTGTAGCAAAAAACGCGATAAAAAAATGTTTTTTAATTAAATTGTTAATAATTCAAATTCTTGCTGCGTTCCAATTATTTCTTCTTTTTTTTTCTCATTATTTTTCCCAGCGAAATATTGAAAATCAGAGAGAGTGAGGGTGTGTGTGTGAGTGTGTGTGATTAAAATTACGGTGCAACTCAGCAAAAAAATGCATTTTCTATCGCTTACTTGGAAATAATAACATTTAAAAAAATATATATATTGAGAAAATTTGAGTGATAATGATTTCGCGTTTTTATTAAAAATAAAATTAGCTAAAAAAAAAGAAAAAGGCAATTTTCGGAATTTCGAAATGACCAGATTCGAATCGACGGTTCGTCGCGGAATCGATTGAAACTTCGCTCTCGCAATTTCCTGCCAATTTCGGTTATTCCTGGAACCAATTTTCCCATTTTTCCGTCGCGATTTTCGGAAAATCTTTTTTTTTTTTTCCATTCGCGTTTGCACATTTTTTTCATCGCGCTTCCCGACCGCACCGATGCACTTGAATGCAATTCCGCGCAGATAATTCCACGCCATGGGCATATAAGTATGTTACCCCCCCCCTTTTTTTTTTTTGCCCGGTATCAGCCATGGCGCCGCGGGAAACGCGTGAATAAATAAAATCGTATTACGGGGAAAAAGGGAGAGAGAGATGGACATTTTTTAAAATTATCTTTCCCAGTCTCCGGGGACTCCACGGTATCCGTTTCCAATGGAATCAGGACACTCAAGATTTTTGAGATACGGGAAAAAGTGTGATTCCGACATTTGTCAGAGTCAGGCAGAGAGAGAGAGAGAGAATAAAAAAAAAGAAGGGGCCGAAATGGTCATGAAAAATTCATGAAAATTATGAATAAGTAAAATTTCGATGTCAATAAATGTAGTACCGATGTATGGTTTATGTATGCGGTTATGAAGCGGGTTACTAATTTTATTATGTTACTAATTACTTCAATTGGTAATCAAGAAAAATGGGAAAAATGGTACCATTGGCTAAACAAAAAAATTTATGGGGGAGTACCTAGGTTTTTTTTGGGTTTTTTGAATTTTTTGATTTTGGAAAATTTGAATTTTAGTTGAAATTTAATTTTGTACGTCTTCAAATGTGAAATTCAAAATGTTGAAAAATTAAACTTTTTCTATTTTTCCTCCGTTATTAGAATTACATTAGAATTTTACGAAAAGACCTTTTTTGCGTTAAAATTAATGAGAGAGTATCCAGGTATTTTTGGTTTTTCAATTTTTACATTTTGAAAAATCTGAATTTTAATTTTGTAGGTCTTCAAATGTGAAATTCAAAAAGGTATGAATTTTTTTGTAGAAAAATCAAACTTTTTCTATTTTTTCCCCGTTATTAGAATCACATTAGAATTTCCCAAAAGGACCTTTTTTTCTTTTTAAAGGAAATTAGCCTCAGCCTATTTTTCGAAATTTCAAAGAAATCGCTCCAAAAAATATATACTTGCTCCCGCTTCCGATAATTATCGGTAAAATCCGTCGCACCTCGAATTACCTAAATTACCTGAAATTTCCCACCCTTCCTTCTTCCTTTTTCGCGGTGGCGAGTAAAAAAAAAAGAGGTGATACATCCTTAATGAAGATTTCCCTAATTATCCAACTACTGAGTCTTTGTATGTAATTAATCTTTGTTAAAGGGAGGGTTAAGTTTGCATGATTAATCGAAGCTGAAATAAAAAGATCACCGGGAGTAGATAATTCAAGGGGTTGATTTTCTATAATAGTTTCCTTTTTTATTTTCTCATCTCGGTCTCCATTTTTTTCCCCCGCTCTCCTTTCATCCCTAAAAGGGATTATTATATTTCCCGGGAGTGTATCTTCTTCTTTTCCCGTACACGGCGCGCTAAAGTTTGAGAAATTTTCCATTTATGGTGATTAATTAATCCTTTTAAAAGGCTACCGTGGTCGCAGATTATTATTTTACTCACGGAAACAATACGTGCGTTTCAGTCTCCCCGTGTCATTAGAGCAAACCTACGTTCCCTTTTGTTACTAATTTTTTTTATTTTTTTATTTCGAATATATTTATTCCCTTCAGTGTCCGCGGGAAGTATGGGGAGTTTCCCACAAGTCTCCCTCGCACCGATATTTCACGACCCAAATTTTTTAATTCAACCGATATAATCGCATTTTTCATTTTCTTCTTTTTTTCATTCCCAAATATTTACGGTATTTTCACGATTTCACGCCCTTTCGATTGTTATTAATTATTCGTGACGGATTAAAATTGACAAAAACACAATTTTTTGGCGAAAACGTTGGATTTCCAGGGTAACAATTGACGCAAGGCGTTGAAAATTCCACTAGAAATTTTCCACGAGTTGCAAAATCAATTTCTAAAATTCTCCATAAATTGCAAATTTTTGTGCAGTATTTTTTGCTATCAAGTTTTTTTTTTTTAAATTTTGTAATAAATGAATTATGTTTCATTGGAATCCAGGAAATTTTTGAAGTTTTCAATTTTGTGTTATTTCTAGTTCTTTGTTATTTTACATTCTCTTCGAGAAAAAAATCAAAATAATAATAATAATAATAATAGTTGACTCTCGAATTTCCAAATTTTGAGACCAGGATTCCAACTTTTTGGAAATTCGATTTCAATAAATTTGAAAAAAATTCCAATTTTTCTACTTTCATAATAATAATAATAATAATAATAATAATAATAATAATAATAATAATTTGAATTCTATTTTTTGCACCCCCCCAAAAAATAAAAATAACATCCCATTTTTTTTCCAATTCCAAAGAAATTCAAAATTGACTAAAATTGAGGTTTCGTTGCAAGCAAAATTTAGGATCAATATTTTTTTTTTTTACAAAGGCTCCTATTTTGCTACAAAAAAAATTCGGTGTTTCTAAGAATTGCGCCGATTTTTTTTTTATACCAGATTTTCCCACTTTTCCGGCGAAAGTTTTGTCGGTTACGAGCGAGTGACGATTCGTAATTTGATCGCGACGGCACAGAAAAGTGCTTTTTCAAGAGGAGCTTTCCTTCGGGCGGGAACTAATGTAGGGAAAAATTGTTGCGGTGTTAAAGTGTTAAAATACAGGCGATAAAGGGGAAAAGGAGCGGCTCCGGCGGCGGCGGTGTAAGTTATAGTGCATTTGGAGTGTTCAATAGCCAATCGAAGCGTGAGAGAACAAGCGCCCGAAGAACGGGAAACCAATGGTAGTAGATTACGTCGGAGAAACTATGAGGGATGGATTAATCGCTCGACCATTAGTTTAACAATAGAGAATTCCGCAAAATTCCTTCTATCTCGTTTGTTCCTAATACATCTGTAAAATAGCAACCCTTTAATTTCACCACTTTTTCATATCACTAACCCCCCCCCCCCCTCCTCTCTTTTCAACCACTCCTTCCCTCTTCGTTTCTTTCTAGTGGTTTTTATCATTTTTCTATTATCTTCCCTCCTCATTCCCCCTCGGATGGGGACCTTTTAGCTCCTCCTTGCAAAATCTCCAGGTTTTCTTAAACCCCTTAACCTCTCCCATTTTATGTTCCCTTTTTAATTTTATAGTTTTCTTTTGGAATTTTACGACTTTCTTGATTTTTCTTTTTTGTATTTTCGCGAAGAAATGAAATTTCGAGAGGTCGTTTTCGAAGTCGAAAGAAAAAATTCTAATTCCATAATTTTTCGAAATTTTATAATTGTCATGGTAACTTCGTAACTCCCCAATTTGGAAATTTCGTAATTTTTCCAAATTTCGTGTTTCTATAATTTTTCTAAATTTTGTAATTGTGGAAAATTCGTAACTTCCTCATTTTTCGGATTTTCTTCATTGTATTTTTGTAATTTCGCGATTTCCCAATTTCCCCAAATTTCGCAACTTCCTAAATTTAATTTCCTCATTTTTTCAAATATCGTAATTTTTCAAAATTTCGTGTTTCTATAATTTATCTAAATTTTGTAATTGTGGAAAAGTCGTAACTTCCTCATTTTTCGGATTTTCTTCATTGTATTTTTGTAATTTCGCGATTTCCCAATTTCCCCAAATTTCGCAACTTCCTAAATTTAATTTCCTCATTTTTTCAAATTTCGTAATTTTTCCAAATTTCGTGTTCCCATAATTTTTCCAAATTTTGCAATTGTCGTGGAAATTTCGTAACTTCCCAATTTTCCCGATTTTCTTCATTGTATTTTTGTAAATTCGCGATTGTCCAATTTTCCCAAATTTCGCAATTTCCTAAATTTCATTTCCTCATTGTTTTTCAAATCTCGTAATTTTTCTATTCCCCCCCCCCTCAACATGAAAAAAAAAAATTCGGCACAGGTCAAGGGGGCTCGTAATTTTGGAAATCCCGAAATCGTTACAAACGACTTACATATTTCCGTGCTTTGAAGCTTTTCAAGTGGTTTTGTCCTTTTTTTTTGTTTTTGTTTTTTTCATGCAATAACACCACAAAGTTTCCATTCGCGTTGAATGGAAAATGTAAAAGTGTTGGGGAAAAAAAACGAGGAAGAAAAGGGGAAAAAAGGTGGTGATAGAAATCTTTTTTTTTTCTAGTGTTTCCTCCTTTTTACTTGCGCCTTTTTATTCCTCCTTTTTTTTTTCACATTCAGTCACGAACGAACCTATCACGTCGGATGTCATTATGAATGAAGAATAAAACTAGAGAGAAATATACGGAGAAACGAGGATGATACTTGAGCATTGTATGCGTTGATTTGTACATAGTGTAGCAATAAATTAATGGATATAAAAAGTATGCGCATAAAACAAACAATTTTTCCCGTTTTATAGATCCACGCTCTTCCCCTGACGCTACCCTCTTTATTTCTCGCAGACACTCCGCATTATCGGTATTTTCAATAACGCGGGGACACTTCACTTTATTTCAGCTAACCAAACAAGTTCCCGCGGTTTTCGATGCACTTTTTGACACCGAAAAAAAAATTATTAAACCAATTTTTTTTTTCTCGTTATATTATAAAAATTAACAACTTTCCTAATTCGTCCCCAAATTGTCCCTCAAGGACCTTTTTTGGGGAGGGGAGGGGGGGGGGGGGGGGATTCGCTTTGCCTCCATCCCTTGTAATATTAATAATTATCAGACGTTTTTTTGAAGAATTTTTAGAAAATTTTTGGAAGAAAAAATGAAATTAAAAAAAAATAGCGGACAAAAGACAATTTTCATTTTGGAAGTTTTCTTTTTTTTTTTTTGGAGCATTTACTATTTTTTTCTCCATCGATTGATTTATTTCAAACTTGAAATTTTGGGTTCTCGCGAAGTTGAATACTCCGATATTTTCGAAAATCTGAATAATTTTCAAATTCCCAAAAAAAGGAATTAAATTTCCATCTTCCCGAATCCAAAATTTCCTTTTCACATTCAACTCTCGCAAAAAGAAAGAGAGAAACTTCACAACTCGATGCACTTTTTTTTGTCACACAAAAAAATTACTAAAACAATTTTTTAACAATATCCCCAATTCGTCCCGAAATCGTCCCTCAAGGACCTTTTTTGGGAGGGGGAGGGGGGGGGGGGGGGAATTTGCTTTGCGTCCATCCCTTATAATATTAATAATTTATTAATAATTATCAGACGTTTTTGAAAGAATTTTTGGAAAATTTTTGGAAGAAGAAATGAAATTTCCAAAAAATCTCGCGGACAAAAGAAAATTTTCATTTTGGAAGTTTTTTTTTTTGGGAGTGTTCTCTCGATTCATTTAATTCTAACTGGAAGTGTAAAATTTTGGATTCTCGAAAATTAAAATAATTTTCGAATTCCAAAAAAAAAGAAAAGAAAATTAAATTTCCCTTTTCCCGAATCCAAAATTTCCTTTCCACATTGAACTTTCGCAAAAAAAAAAAGAAATAAAAAAATAAAAAAAACTTCCGAACTCGGATTCCGGTAAAATTCGAAAGTTATTCGTGCAATTGGATCACCGAAATTAGGGACTTCTCGCGATACAAAAAAAAATAATTTCAAATCCCCCCCCCCCCCCCCCCCCCCCCCCCCCCCCCTCACCCCGAGTGTCCTAGATTTCCATGAAAAGAACACCCCCGGCAAAAGTTGAGATATGTAATAAATTTTCCTCAGAAGTTTTCGCGCTTTCCCTTGATTTCTCACGGCGCTTCGTTTCCGGCTCTTAAATGCACGGAATATAAATAAGAGCCCCTAATGAAGATATTGTCATTTCTTTCGACGGGAGTGGGGGGTGGGTATACGGGCAATTTCTGTTTAGTTGAAAATTTATTTAAAAAAAAGAAAAGAAGGAAAAAATGGGTGGGGGAGGGGGGGGGCGAATTCAACGAATGCAAAAATAGTTAATTTTTTAATATTAATTGTACATGTGCTTAAAAAAAAATGAAATAAAATAATAGTTTTTTTTTTGGGGGGGGGGGGGGGGGGGGGGAGCAAACAAGCGTTTCCGAAAGAGTACACTTTAATTGTGTGTGTACTTGAATAGGCAAATTAAGGGAACTTGAGTGACGGAGTGAATAAATGAAACGATAGTTTAGCGAGTCAAATTCACCTGGTTTGGCGACAATTTTACATTCATGTACGCCCGGGCTCTTCCTGCATATTAGTATTCCGCGCAAAATATTTCATTGTCGACTTTCAACGGACAATTTCAATTCCATTTTTGCCAATCCCACTTCATTTCATGGAGAAAGAGAAAAAAAAAATCCTCTCGTTGCCGGGATTTTTTTTCCCAAAAGAATGTTAAATAACTACGGACCGGGTTCTTTTCCAAGAAAATGTTGAAAAAATTCGCAAGCTCGCGTTTTGCATTTTGCATAAGGATTTTTCTCTCGCTCGGTGTTTCTACGAAAGAAAGCGGAAAGAGAGAGACCGATTTTTCTATTTTATGGAACAATTTGTAGCTTTTCAGATTTTTCTCGAGGGATTTTGAAAAAAAATTTCGTGGAATTTTAAGATTCCGTAAATTAAGATTCTTTTTTGGGGGGGGGGGGGGGAATTTCTATTTTTTGTTTTCAAAATTGAAGTTGTAAAAATTAGGTCTTGGTAAAAATAGAAATTTCAAAAAGGTGGATTTTAAAATAAAAATGTGAAAATAAAAAAAAAATTCCCTAGATCATGGAAAAGGTACCATTTCGTGGGGATTTTTATTTCAAACTCCTCTTTTTCGAAATTCCTAAAATATTTATTTTATCGATCCCGAAAACGCAATTTATCAAAGTTGGCGATTAAAATTTGATAAAATTAGGTCTTGATAAAAATAGGAATTTCCAAAAAGTGGATTTTGAAATAAAAATCGCTGAAAGTAGAAATTTTTTTTTTCCACGAAATGTGAAAATAAAAAAAAATTCCCTATACCATGGAAAAGATTCCCATCTGTTGGGGATTTTTATTCGAAACTTCACTTTTTCGAAATTCCTAAAATATTAATTTTGTCAATCCCGAATTTGCAATTTATCGAAGTTGTCGATTAAAATTTCATAAAATTAGGTCTTGATAAAAATAGGAATTTCCAAAAAGTGGATTTTGAAATAAAAATCGCCGAAAGTAGAATTTTTTTTTTCCACGAAATGTGAAAATAAAAAAAAATTCCCTATACCATGGAAAAGATTCCCATATTTTGGGGATTTTTATTCGAAACTTCATTTTTTCGAAATTCCTAAAAAATTAATTTTATCGATCCCGAATTTGCAATTTATCGAAGTTGACGATTAAAAATTTGACTTTCGCGAAATTCGAAAGTATTCCTACGATTCGTTAACATTCCTGGCATTGTTCCTCGTTATTCGAATTGTTATCATTATCAAGGGATTATCGACACCGGCGTAAGCAAGGACAATGCGAAAGTTGGAGAATTTCTGTGCTGAAAATTCTCGAGGAATTGAAAGGAAGTGGGGGAAAAAAAAAGAAGTGGATTAATTCCTCCGCGGAAGAAACCCACAATTATATTTGTCATTCCAGAAATGTATTCTAAAGAAAGTAGTTCCAAAGTAGAAGAATAATAAAATACAAGTAGAAAGTGGAGTGTAATGTAAACCGTAATCTTATATCTTGGAACTTGGGCTTTTTAATCCTTTCTCGGTCATATAACTTCAGTCAAAACGAGAAAAGGGATGGAAAAGAGAGGAGGAAGAAAAAACAAAAGGAAAATTCCTTTTACGATTCGAGTATAGTCTTGGGAGACACAAAGACACTTTTTCCAGTTAAAAAAAGTTATTAGAACTGGAAAAAGGACAGAGCTAAACAAATACCTCGTCTCAACGAAAACAGGAGGGATCCCAAAAGATATTTTCGAGAATCCTTCCAAAACTTTTTTTTTTGTGATTAGAAACTTTTTCATTAACTCCCTTTTTTTGGGAGAAAAAGAATTTCCGTTGAAGCTCAAACTTGGTCCAATGGAAATATTTCCCAAAATTGGAATTTTGTTTTTTTTTTTTTCGAATTTCAATTACCCCTGAGACGTAATTAATTATCATCTTACAATTAATAAAAATAGAAAAAAATAATCGAAAAGATATTTTGGAGAATTTTTCGAACTTTCTTTTTAAATCTACCAATTTTTAATTTCGATAAATTAATTTTTAGATGATTTTTGAAATTTAAAAGTTAGAAATTTGTCCCTGATTCCTTTTTTTTATGATGAGAAATTTTTTCCTAGTTCCTTTTTTTTATACTTGGTAACTTTACCCCTAGTTCCTTTTTTTATACTTGGTACCTTTTCCCTAGTTCCTATTTTTTTCTTGAACAACACAAATTTCTTGAATATTTCAAAAATAAGCGGAGCGGAAGAGGAGAATTTCCATCGGATCCCAGAATTTTTTTTTTATGATTAGAAACTTTTTCCCTAACTCCTTTTTTTTGGGGGGAGAAAAAGAATTCCCGTTGAAGCTCAAAATTGGTCCAGTGGCAATATTTCCCAAAATTGGAATTTTGGCCATTTTTTATTTTCGAATTTCACGTCGCAATTATTTTGCAATTTTATTACCCCTCGGACGTAATTAATTATCGTCTGATTAAAAATAGAAAAAAAAATCGAAAATATATTTTGGAGAATCCTTCGAACTTTTTTTTAAACTAAAAAAAATAATTTTTTTTAACTAAAAAAAATTTATTTTTTTAAATTTTTAATTCGATAAATTAATTTTTGGATGATTTCTGAAATTTAAAAGTTAGAAACTTTTTCCCTAATTCCTTTTTTTTATATCGACAAATTTTTTTCCTAG
This sequence comes from Gasteruption jaculator, assembly GCA_949825005.1. NCBI lineage: Eukaryota > Metazoa > Arthropoda > Insecta > Hymenoptera > Gasteruptiidae > Gasteruption > Gasteruption jaculator. The sequence goes on along the minus strand of OX463766.1, from coordinate 18,087,326 downwards.
TCCCTCTTTTTATATTCAGTAACTTTTCCCTAGATCCTATTTTTTTCTCGAACAACAAAAATTTCTTGAATATTTAAAAAAGAAGGCGAAGCAGAAGAGCAGCAATTTCTGTCGAATCCCAGAATTTATGGAATTATTTTGCAACTTTAACATCCCCATACATAATTCCTGGAACTGATTTTCCATAATTCCCCAGATTTTTCGGCGTCGGAGGAATAAACATTATTTCTTCACGCAGGAAAATGTATGTACATCGATTCCGGCTTTACTTCGATACACTTTTCTTTTTCCCTTCCATTTTATTTTCTCTTTTTAATTTTATCCCGGAGTTATGGGTGGGGCAAAAAAAAAAATAAAATCAGAACCATTTCAATTACCGGCAATTTGCGAGATTCAACGCCGTTCTTCTTCTTTTTTTTTTTTTCATTTTCACTGTAATTACCTGTGCTTGCATTTACCTGTCTTCCCCGTTGCTGTGTTTTCAGATAGACACTAATTTTTATTTTTATTTTTTTTTTCGACTACAATTTCGTAAGAAAAGGTAGCGATGAGACGTAACGACAATGCCAATAACAATAATAATAAAAATAATAACGATAACGGTGGCGTTGCCGATAATGCCGATAATTATCTTCGGTATCAATAAAAAAAAAAATAATTCACAAACTACCCCGCTGATTTCCATAGATAAATGTTTTTTATACGATTCGTTGGCTTTCCGGGGTAATTGCAGTTAATAAATGTCGAGATAAAAATAAAAATGGGGAAAAAAAATGAAAATCCGGAAAATTGGGTGAAAATTCGTGTCTCTAAAGTGAGGGAATTCCAGTGAAAAATAACGGAAAGCTTGTTTTTCCTAAAAAAAAATTTTATTGGTATTTTGGAAAATGGAATTTTTGGTATTTTTTGAGAACGAAGATAAATATTTAAAAATAGAAGAATAGAAAAATAGAAAAATCAAAAAATGGGGTGACCTTTTCAAATTAAATTACGATAAATTAAATGTTTTAAATTAAATTATAATAAATTAAAATATAGGACACTTATTACATTTTGTATCGAAATTCATTTTTCGTGAAAAAATGCGTTTTCCAAAAACCTTTAACACCCCCCACAAAAAAAAAACAAACAATAAAAATGAAATTCTAAAAAAAAATGTTTATCCCTCCAATAAAATTTCCAACCAAAAAGTAGACGATCGCAATTTTCCGCGGCAAAAATTAATAAATATTAAAATCCATCTTCCCCTTCCGTGATTTTGCGAAAATCTAATAACGAGCCGATTAGGGTTTCACGTCGTGAAAATATCGAGTCTCGAGGTTTCGCAGGATCGTGGCGAAGCGAGAATCGAATTTGCAGTAAATTTTCCCCATCAGGGCGGATATGACGTCATTATTGTTTAGGGGAAAAAAAAAAGGAAAAAAAAAGAACAAGGCACAGTACCTGTTAGCACGAACTTCCTGAAACCACGACGTCGGGGGATAAATTAGTGGGCACGGCTCTCTGCTCACTGGACCAATTGATCGTGGGGCCGAGATGGGCCACTGGGGGGGTGTAACGGGGTCGATAAATAAAATTCGAAAAATTAGAAAAAGCAACGCAACAAATGGAAAGGGGAAAACGAAAAAGGGGAACCCTTTAGGACGAAATTATTTATTTAAAAAAAAAGAGAATAAATAAAACGTAGAATTATTTATTTACGTCAATTTCACTTTTCTTTATTTCCTTAATCTACATTTATTCAGTTTTTCCCCCTTTTTTGTTTTGTTACGTACCATTTTTTTTGTTTGTTTACCTGTACAACGTCGTAGTACATATTATAATAATTTGTTGTTTCTCATCTTAGATATATTTATATTAATTTAATGTCACGTATTTTCAATTCCACGTTCTCTTTGTTTTTTTTTCTCTTTTTAAATATTTTTTTTTCTTTCGTTCTTATTTTCTCTTGTTGCTGTTGTTGTTTGTTTTTAAATTTATATATCCTATAATTAAATTGTATTTAATAGCTTTACAATTAATTTCCTCTTTTTCTTTTTTTCTTTTTTTTTTCATTTGTCGTCTCTGTCTTTTTTCTTTTTATTTTATCTAGAAAAGAGTCACGCACACTTACGTACATACGTCATGTGTCTATTGTTGTATGTTTTCTCTGTTCTTCTTGTTCTTGTTGTCCCTGCTGCCGCTGCCGCTGCTGTTGTTGTTCTTGTTTGATCGTCTCTTCTATGGAATTTCAAGTTTAGTTTGAAATCTTATTAGTAAAGTAATAGACACAGACAAAGTAGAAGTGAATACAGTCTTGGTTGCTTAGCTTGACCTCCGTGTTGCATTGCTGCAGGATATTCTCCTGGAACAAAGGGCAAAATTTCACTTACCTAAAGTATCTGTTCCGAAATTTTCAGCTTTCGAGCGAGAAAACGTGGAATTTCAAATCGGGGAGAAAAGAAATTAGGAAATTTTATTTTGACATTTTTTTGTTAAAAACAGAGTTACGAAATTCTATTTTGATATTTTTTTTCTAAAAATCATATTTCCTTTTTTCCCCTTATTTCTCGAAATTATTTTTTACTTTTGAAAATTTCTTTTTCTTTTCCAAGAAATTGGTTTTTTTTTGGTTGAATTTTCAGATTTTATTTGAGAAAGACAAAAAATTGTCGAAATTTTGAAAATGCGAAGAATTCTGATTTTCGAATTTTCAGCTTTTATCCGAGAAAGCAAAAAAAAATGGAAATTTTGACAATTCCAGAAATTGTGATTTTGGAATTTACAGCTTCTATCCGGGAGAGCATAAAAATTTGGAAATTTTTACAATTCCAGGAATTGTAATTTTTGATTTTTCAGCTTTCGAGCGAGAAAACGTGGAATTTCAAATCCGGGAGAAAAGAAATTACGAAATTCTATTTCGACATTTTAAAAAAAAATGACATTTCCCTTTTTTTTTCTTATCTCGCGAAATTATTTTTTACTTTTGAAAATTTTTATTTTTCTTTTCCAAGGTATTGGTTTTTTTTTGTTGAATTTTCAGATTTTATCCGAGAAAGACAAAAAATTGTCGAAAATTCGAGGAATTCTGATTTTTGAATTTTCAGCTTTGATTTGTATGTGGCACAATTTTTTCATCAATTGCATTTTCGAGGTTTCTCGTAATTGTAAATTCCAAAGGATCTTAAATTATTTTTGAATTCTCCAAAAAAAAATGAATAAATTCCCCAAAAACTGAAGAAATGCACAATTAATTTAATTGTCAATATACAATTACCCCTAATTGTCAAATAATTATTACTGGTGCCTCCTCCACCCTCCTATTTTATAGACATAAAATTTTCTCTCTTTTTTTTTATACATTTTTATTTATGATTGTTGATATTCGCGGATGCAATTACGCGAAAGCGAATTTCACGAGAAAAATAGAGGATCCGATAAACGAGCTCGAAAGTTATGAGATCGCGGAGGTTCTAATCGATCTTAATTGTGTTTTTTGCCCGGAAGAGAGAAAGGAAAAATAAAATTAAGGAAGAGCTGCTGCTGATGTTAAAAATATAAAAAAAAAATAAAAAAATATAGGAAGCTTTCCGAAAGAAGGAACAGCAGAAACGGTAGATGGATAGATGACTTCCTGTGACAGAGAAGGTAAAAGCTTTCGGAATTAGAAGGAAAAACAGTGGGAAGGGAAGAAAAGCTGACCGAAAAAAAGGGGGAAATGGAACTTGTTAATTTCGTACGACGTCTTACACTTGGTCTCTTCTTTTTGGCGCTCTTTTTTTTTTCGCTTGATTGATGGGGTTTATTGCCAATCATAAATTCCATAGAAAAAAAAACCGGAAGGATTTAGCGGAAGCAGGGACCTTTGGAAAAATTTTCCACGGTTTCAATGCGCGCTTTTTCCGCTTTTCCTTATTTGGGAAAACCATAAGATTCTCTTTTTTCCTCCTTTTTTTTTTATTATTTTCCTCCGGGGTAGAATTCACAAATTTTCGGAAGACGTATTTTTTTTTTATAATAAAAACGCATTTTAATTCAATAATTTTTTTCTAAAAAAAGAATGGTTCTATATTTTGATTTACGATAATTTATTAGGTTTTAATTAAAAAAAAAAAAAGTATTGGGTTGAAAAATTGTTGTATAAAATAGGAATATTCTCGAGATAAATATTTTTGAAAAGGAAATTCCAATTTAGATTAATTCAAAATTTCATTCTTTGTCGATCGAAAAATAGAAAAGTCAAGGAGTAAAATTTTTCGAAATCGTGGATCCTCTATTTTTCTCGTTAACAATTTTTTTTTCGTTCATTTTAGGATAAAAGCTGAAAATTCCAAAATCACAATTCCTGGAATTGCCAAAATTTCCAAATTTTTTTGCTCTCTCGGATAAAAGCCGAAAATTCCAAAATCGCAATTCCTGGAATTGTCGAAATTTCCAAATTTTCATGCTCTCCCGGATAAAAGCCGAAAATTCCAAAATCGCAATTTCTGGAATTGTCGAAATTTCTAAATTTTCATGCTCTCCCGGATAAAAGCTGAAAATTCCAAAATCACAATTCCTGGAATTGTCGAAATTTCCAAATTTTCATGCTCTCCCGGATAAAAGCCGAAAATTCCAAAATCACAATTCCTGGAATTGTCGAAATTTCCAAATTTTCATGCTCTCCCGGATAAAAGCCGAAAATTCCAAAATCACAATTCCTGGAATTGTCGAAATTTCCAAATTTTTTTGGCGTCCCGGATCGAAGCTGAAAATTCAAAAATCAGAATTCTTCGAATTCTCGAAATTTCGACATTTTTTGTCTTTCTCGGATAAAATCTGAAAATTCAAACAAAAAAAATAAACCAATTTCTTGGAAAGGAAAAATCACAATTCCTGGAATTGTAAAGATTTCCGAATTTTTTCGCTCCCACGGATAAAAGCTGAAAATTCCAAAATCACAATTCCCGGAATCGTACCGCTCGGGAATGGTACCGGGAGCGATCGACGTGGAAAGACACCGGGACCTCCAATTACAGGGGAAATTCCCGTGTATCCGGTTTTACCGGTACCTTCTAGCCTAATTGCAACGGAAGAATGGCGTTATTTACCATTAAGAACATGAACAGTGATCGATTTCGGTTGAGCATTACTCGGATTGCAGGTGTATTGACCTGAGTCCGAAGGCTTGGCTTTTTGCACTAACAGGAAGCTTGTAGTACTCTCGCCCTTCTCCGTGACGACGGAGACACCGCCTCTGGAAGAATCGTAGCTGATGATCTGCAACAGAGAAAAGGGCGTTCGCGAGAGTGCATCAGAGCTGGCGTAAAAGTGCAGCCGAAATTCGAACGTCGGATGTACGCGCGGAAATACGCCGATTGATTCGCTCGGACTGGCAAAATAGGTCACATTAACCCAATTAGGAATATCATCACGTTGATAGAGAGAATCTGCAATGGCGCGTTCGGGGGATAGGCACGCAGCAGTTGCAGTTGCAGTTGCAGTTGCACTATTAGCCGAGCGCCAGTGGATGCGATGCTAATAGAAGTGGTTTTCACGGTTGCGTAGGGTTAGTGGTCCAGAATTGAGCTGTATTAGTGTCCACTTCAATGGCGGACATTTACATATTAATAACAGCCCGCTTGATTCGCTTACAAGCCACCGCCGTTCGCGGCGGTGCCTTTTTTTTTTTCGCGCCTCACCCACGTCGGGGTGCAGCAGGGTCGCATCCTCCCCGAAGCGAATTTGTCAATTTAGCGATTTTATCATTCCGAATCGGACACTTATTCCATTTTTACCGAAATTCGACGGGTCCCCGAAATTTCTGCGTTCGTCGAAATACCGGGAAATCTCGAATTTTGAAATGATGACGTCACTGGTAGCAATTTCATAAAAAGCGAATTGATAAATTCCGATGCTAGGGTTTTTCTAGGATTTTGCTAGGGTTTTTTGTCCAAAATGTTCCATTTTATCAAGTTTCCTTCTTAACCAAAAATTACCATTTTTACCGAAATTTGACGGGTCCCCAAAATTTCTGTATTCGTCAAAATACCGGGAAATCTCGAATTTTGAAATGATGACGTCACTGGTAGCAATTTCATGAAAAGCGAATTAATAAATTCCGACGCTAGGGTTTTTCTAGGATTTTCCTAGGGTTTTTCCGTCCCCCTCGTCCTCCCTAGGGTGCAGCAGTGTCGCATCGTCCAGAACCGAATTTTCTATTTTATCAATTTTCCCTCGTAACCAAAAATTCCCATTTTTACCGAAATTCGACACGTCCCCAAATTTTTGTATCCATCAAAATACCGCGAAATCTCGAATTTTGAAATGATGACGTCACTGGTAGCAATTTAATAAAAAGCGAATTAATAAATACCGATGCTAGGGTTTTTCTAGGATTCTCCTAGGGTTTTTCTAGGATTTTCCTAGGGTTTTCTGTCCCCCTCGTCCTCCCTAGGGTGCAGCAGTGTCGCATCGTCCAGAACCGAATTTTCTATTTTATCAATTTTCCCTCGTAACCAAAAATTCCCATTTTTACCAAAATTCGACACGTCCCCAAATTTTTATATTCATCAAAATACCGGGAAATCTCGAATTTTCAAATGATGACGTCACTGGTAGCAATTTCATGAAAAGCAAATCAATAAATTCCGTCGCTAGGGTTTTTCTAGGATTTCCCTAGGGTCCCCTTCCGTCCAAAATTTTCCATTTTATCAATTTTCCTTCTCAACCAAAACTTCCCATTTTTACCAAAATTCGACACGTCCCCGAATTTCCGTATTCATCGAAACACGATTGAATCTCGAATTTCGAGCGGATGACGTCACTGGTAGCAACAATTCGATAAGAAATAAATTGAATCCCCCCCTCCTTCGCCCCATTTTTACCAAAACTTCGACTCGCCCCTAAATTTCTGTATTCATCAAAACACGATTAAACGTCGAATTTCGAGCGGATGACGTCACTGGTAGCAATTCGATAACAACCCAATGAGCAAAGTCCTGCGTGATTCTCCCCCTGGCGATTGTTGTTGCCGTTAACGACCCTAAAAACGGTCGACGTAAGACACATATAAAATTGCCTTTTTATATCAATAACTGGAACTGCTGATAACGCAGTAAAAGAAAGGGCAAACAACCCTCGGTGCTTTTAACGGTAAAATTCCGAGCTTCCCCGCCCCATTTGGGCTTCGCCAAGTTTTCCATGGGTTTCGAACTTTACCTTTTCCCTTTATCTTTTTTTTTTTTCGCTTTTCGTCTTTTCGTGCAGATAATCTCGAAAATTCAATATGTGTTTTCACCTTTGCAAACAACACCGTGTGCATACGGGAGCCAACCCAACCCAACCCGACTTATTGTAAACCCTCGAAACTTTGGCCCTTAAATTATCAAAGCAAGGGGGGGGGGTGGACGAGGGGGGATGGTTCGTTGGACCTATAACTTAAGTACTGATAGTCACGAACTAAACCTATTAATCACTTTTGTATCGGGTTTGCTTTGTAACAGCCATAACACACGTACGCACCCCCTCACACACACACACATACACACACGCACACGGACACCGCGAGGGTGGGTGTTATTTATATACGTGGGTGTGCGGATATTTAAACTCCAGTCCTCCAAAATAATATATGCTTACCGGCAAAAAAGCAGTGGGACGTCGTTGTAACTACAAGTCCGATAAGATCGTGTACAACTTTCTGTCTCTTCGCCGGTAAAACAAATCTATTCGTGTACGCGATAGGGAGAGGACAGGGATTTCACCCCGTTCGTGAGACCTCCGCTAATGGGAAATTAAATATCATTGAGTTACGTACGTGCACGGCAAAGTGTCGTCCCTTTTTGGGACACGCATTTTCTTTTTTTTTTTTTTTCATGGGAAATCAGAAAAATTTGGAAAATTGATTATTTTCGTAAATTCATTCCCATGGAAATTCAATTCGCTCTGAAATTATTGTTTTATCAAAATTCATTTTTTTTTGCGATCTTGCTTTTACGCGAATTTTCGGGATTTTCCGAAATTTCATGGGAAATCAGAAAAATTTGGAAAATTAATTATTTTCGTAAATTCAATTCCATGGAAATTCAATTCGCTCTGAAATTATTGTTTTTATCAAAATTCATTTTTTTTGCGATCTTGCTTTTACGCGATACCGCGAATTTTCGGGATTTTCCGAAATTTCGTGGGAAATTCGAAAATTTGGAAAATTGATTATTTTCCTAAATTCATTTCCATGAAAATTCGATTCGCTCTGAATTTATTGTTTTTGTCGAAATTCCTTTTTTTGCGATCTTGCTTTTGCGCGATACCGCGAATTTTCGGGATTTTCCGAAATTTCATGGGAAAAAGACAAATTTTGGGGAATATTTCGGTGCGAAAAAAAATTCGCAACTTTTTGACAAATACATTGTTATTAATTTTTTTTGCCTTCGATTAAAAATTTCCAAATTTTTCTATTTTCCATGAAGTTTCGGAAATTTTGAAAATTTGCGAATTCTCACAAAACCAGAATCCCGTGAAACCAGAAAAAGTCTGTTAATTCGACTCCGAACGGTAAACTCTCCCTTCTCGCACGAGTTCGTTGGTCTACTTTCGCGCTGCGACCCCCGAATATCAACCCTCGACCCTCGGGCGCCCATTTTTGAACCGCAACTAAAAACCTCTCGCTCGCGGGCGCACGGGGGCGCAAATAAACGCGAGGAGAAAAAAAAAATTGATAAGTCGATAAGTTCCTCCTCCGACTGTTAATTCTTCTTCCATTCTTAATCTCGGTGCCTCGTAAGACCGTTCTTCTACTCTTTTAAAATGCAAATGCGCAAACCACGGAATTATCTCTTTCTGCGAAAACATCATTTACAGTCTGGGAGCTTTTTATCTTGGGTAAACAATCTTACGTAAATGATTTTCTGAATCTCTGCAGTTCCCACACACACACACACACATATACACAAATACACACACACAAACACTTACACATAGATACATACACACCCACGCACACATACACACCCGCACACACATACACACCCCACACACACACACAAACACTTACACATAGATACATACACACATACACCCACCCACACACACACATACATATATACACGTGGGTGTATCAACGAAAATTTATATCGTTTATTCCTCTTCCTCTTTATGGGCATTTCCCAGGTTCGGGGGAGTTTACTTTAACGATATTTAAAACACGACGGATGATAATAAAATCTGATAAGTCGCCGAGCGAAAAAATGCCGAGGATCTTGGTCGGTTATTTTACACGATTTTCATCGAATTAACTCCGCAGCCAATGAGAGATAAAAAAAGGCGATACGAGCGAAGGTCTACCTTTTTTTTTCCATCATTCAATCAGAAATTCAGATAGAACACGGACGACGTCGACGACGACGACGACGACGACGACGACGACGCTTTGGTTTAGCATACTTCATCAAATTTCTCATCGATTATAAGGACTCATTTACGTAAGGATGTCACCCCCTAACTTCGTTCGATGTCAATCATCTTATAAACAGGATATCAAGTCGTGTTCGAAATCGAATCTATTTTTTTTTCTTCCATTGGCTGCTTCTTCTTTTTTTTTTAATCCATCACCCGGAGAAGATTTTCTATTTATTTTTTTATTGGCTGGTTCCGTTTTTTTCAAATCCATCGCCTGGAGAAGATCTTCCGTTTATTTATTCTTTTTTAATTTGTCACCTAGAGAAGGTTTTCTATTTGTTTTTTTTTTGGATGGTACTTTTTTTTCTAAATTTGTCACCTGGGGAAGAATTTCTATATATATTTTTTTTTGGATGGTACTTTTTTTTTAAAACCTGTCACCTGGAGAAGGTTTTCAATTTTTTTTTCTTTGGATGGTTCATTTTTTTTTAAATTTGTCACCTGGAGAAGGTTTTCTATTTTTTTTTATTCGCAGATTCTTTTTTTTCTAAATTTGTCACCTGGAGAAGGTTTTCTATTTTTTTTTTTGGATGGTACTTTTTTTTAAAACCTGTCACCTGAAGAAGGTTTTCAATTTTTTTTTCTTTGGATGGTTCTTTTTTTTTCTAAATTTGTCACCTGGAGAAGGTTTCCTATTTATTTTTTTTAGTTGGTTCCTTTTTTTCTTCTAAATTTGTCACCTAGAGACGGTTTTCTATTTATTTTTTTTGGCTGGTCCTTTTTTTAAATCTGTCACCTGGAGAAAGTTTGCCATTTTTTTTTTGGAATGTTTGATCGAGTGATCGAGTATCGTAATTCTATTGGAAAAAATTATTAAAGTATTTTTGATTGAATTGGCCAAAAATCTGGAAGAAACTTGTAACCACTTACAGCATCGTTATGGTTCCAGAAAATGTATGCCGGTGGTTCCGGGCTTTGTAGAACGATACACGTCAAATTTATTGTGCTTCCGTGATCTATGAAGAGATCCGGCCCGCCCAAAATCTCCGTCTTCGGCTCTGAAACATATGAAAAATGCACTTTTTAATCGCACTTCTCCTATTTTCTTCCTCGCTCGCCGAGAAATGAAATTGAATGGAATTTCAAAAATTTCAGAATTATCAATTTCTCGTAAAACTCGAAAATTTCCTTTTTTTTTTGCAAATTTTTCATTAAAAACATTTTTATTAAAATTATTTTTACAAAATTTTTATCAAAATTATTTATTATTATTATTACTTATATCGAGTTTCCAAAAAAATCCAAATCTCCCCCCTCCCCTTTTTTTTCTTCTTCTAAGGGATCCTTCCAAAAGCGAAACTCCAAAAAACCGGAAATTTCCCTTAATTTCCATTCGAAACAATGTCTTTTGTGCTCACGTACCCTCGGGTCGAATTAACTCCACATTTTCCGGAGCCAAAATGCACTTTTCGCAAGATACCCTTCACCCCTTTCATTAAAAAAAAAAAAAAAAGAAAAAAACGTCGAATTAATTCCACTTTGGTAGCGGGAGTTTAACGTGTTTCTCCTTTTCCTCTTATTTTATAAATGCCGTTTTTTTTTCTTGCTCGTCGGGATCGTAAATATTTGCACAAAGACAAAAAGCAACGGGGGCGGAATGGGGTGGATGTAAAAGGGGGTGGCATTAACGCTACTCCCAGCAGGCTGCATCCGGAGTATCTCTGGAAAGGTATACTGCGAATTCAGGAGATGGTATTAAACCCACTTGGCGAACCCGGTGTGAACTCCGGCTTTGCCCCCACGGCGGGCGTGTATGTTTCCATGTACGTACCACACCGGGATCGGGTTTGGAGTCCGGCTATTGATTTAATGTTGAATTCGAGGAGGATTGAAAATATCAAATATGCATACGCTTGCTCTCATCTTTATTTACGAGCCACCCGGTAACATTGTTTTCCCGCTGAACGCGAGCCTGCTGGGAATTTTACCGGCAGCAGGGGGTAGTAACTGCAGCCGCAGCTGCAGCTGTAGCCGCTGCCGGGAACCCGAACCCGAGACGCGCTCGTCCTAACCGATTCGGCTTCCCGGTATCCGGTTGCTAATTGAACGAAAGCCCCGGAGAGAAACCGCGGTACCGGAGGGGTCAAAGGTCGGGGGGGGGGGGGGGGGGTCAAGGAAGCCACCTCGGGAGCCCATCCACCACCACCACCACCACCCACACCTTCGCTCCCGATGCAACGAACGCAGCTAACGGACATTAAAATGCGGGACGCTAAAAATGGGGCACCAAAATGAGACACGTAAAAAAATGGGACGGTCTAAAATGGGACGTTAAAATGCGGGACGCTAAAAATGGGACACTCCAAAATGGGACGTTAAGATGCGGGACACTTTTCAAAATGAGACACGTAAAAAAATGGGACACGTAAAAAAGTGGGACATTAAAATTGCGGGACGGTAAAAATGGGACAGTCCAAAATGGGACGTTAAAATGCGGGACGCTAAGAATGGGACACTGCAAAATGAGGCACGTAAAAAAAAATGGGACACGTAAAAAATGGGACATTAAAATTGCGGGACGGTAAAAATGGGACACTGCAAAATGGGACGTTAAAATGCGGGACGCTAAGAATGGGACACTGCAAAATGAGACACGTAAAAAAAAATGGGACACGCAAAAAATGGGACATTAAAGTGCGGGACGGTAAAAATGGGACACGCCAAAGTGAAGCCCGCTGAAATGGGACACTCCAAAATGGGACAGTCTAAAATGCGGGACGCTAAAAATGGGACACTCAAAAATGGGACAGTCTAAAATGGGACGTTAAAATGCGAGGCGTTAAAAATGGGACAGTCCAAAATGGGACGTTAAAACGCGGGACGGTAAAAATGGGACACGCCAAAGTGAAACGCGCTGAAATGGGACGCGCTAAAATTGGAGGAGGGGGGGGGGGGTGACGTCACCGCGTCGATGTGAAATGAGAATTCCATTGCCATTCCCGTCGACGGCGAGTGGTTCGGCTGCAATTGGGAACTGGGAGAACTGGGAACTGCGAACTGCGAACTGCATTGTCCGACACGACGACGTGTTATATCTCAATACGTAGGTGCATAATACGTGAATTTCAAAGCCCCACTTTGGTCAGGTTTAATGTGTTTAATGGAACCTCCGGAGTGCCATTAACAATTTGCCGCTGCCGCTGCTGCTGCGAATTACATTTACAACAGCAACAGCAAGAACAACAACAACAACAACACATGCCGATCCCCAAGTATATTTATCAAAATACATTACTTTGTTGCAACTTGTCAACAATATATTTACCCGCCCTTCGCGTGCACGTACGCGCGCGCCCTCTTCCCCGCTCCTCGTCGTCCGTTAAACCCACCCGCCCTTCCTTCGCGCCACCCTCCCTCGGTATCAAAACTAACAAACTAAATGCATTTTAATCATTCGTTAACGTTACATCCCGTTAATGAGACCGTGTTTTCTCGAAAGGGTTGCGAAATTGGGGGTGAAAATGATAATTTCAGGCATAAGGGCACCTACCCTATCGTATTATTATTATTATTACTATTATTATTATTATTATTATTATTATTATTATTATTATTATTATTATTATTATCATCATCATCATTATTATTGTTATTGTCATTATTGTCATTATTATCATTATCATCATTATTATTATTGTTATTGTTATTATTATTATTATTATTATTATTATTATTATTATTATTTCTATATAATTTTGTAGATACATAAAAAAAATAATACTTTGCAACATAATGACGCACATATTTATGCCCCTCCGCCCCGGAAAAAAATATATCAAACTCGTCGAAAGTATGCCCAAAGTATGGTCCGTGTTCGGGCGAGCCTATAAATATTTTCTAACATTTATATCTCCCCCACGGAAGAAATAGATCAAATTCATCGAAAGCACGGTAAAAATATGATCCCTGTTCCCGCGGGCCTATATATATATAATATATATAGTTTTTTTTTTCTTCTGACATCTTTATATTCTTTAACACATATTTCTACCCCACGAAAGAAATACATCAAACTCGTCGAAAGTATGGCTAAAGTATGGTTCGTGTTCAGGCTAGTCTATAAATATTTTCCATAATGTTTGTATTTACCAACATGTGTCCCCTCCCCATGAAGGATATATATAAATATATATATCAAAATTTGACGAAAGTATGGCAAAAGTATGGCCCGTGTTCGGGTGAGACTGTAAATATTTTTCCGCAATATTTATGCACGCATATTTCATCCCCCCGAAGGGAAAGTATCGAATTTGGCGAAAGTATGGCAAAGGTATTATTTTTCCTATAGAAAAAAAATATATTTCGGTCATGGGAAGTATGGCAACAGTATGGTTCGTGTCCCGGCGAGACTGTAAATATTTTATCCACAATATTTATGCACACAAATTTCATCCCCCCGAAGGGAATGTATCGAATTTGGCGAAAGTATGGCAAAGGTATTTTTTTTTCCTATAGAAAAAAAATATATTTCGGTCATGGGAAGTATGGCAACAGTATGGTTCGTGTTCCGGCAAGACTGTAAATATAATTTCCACAATATTTGTACATATATATTTCATCCCCCCGAAGGAAACCTATGAAATTCGTGGAAAGCATGGGGTAAAATGATTCTCGGACACGGGGGTTGTAATACTTTCTAATAATTGGCCGCGAAACAAATGCAAACGCAATTAAAGGGAATGCTAATTCCAGCTATGATTTTAATAAAATGATTCTCTTTGTTTGCTTGGAGCAGAGCAAATTGTATAATATCTATTTACCTAAAGAACAGCAGTAGCAGTAGCAGTAGCAGTAGCAATAGCAGTAGCAGTAGCAGTAGCAGTAGCAGTAGCAGTAGCAGTAGCAGCTGTAATAGTAATTGTAGGAGTCCGTTTGTATGTCGAAAGACCGAGGGGTGGAAACAGGGGATGATACGGGTTATACTACCATGAATTTCATGAACGTTTTGTTTGTTCAGTCGAGGATCTGATGGCTATCACGTTCTCCGCTGTACTGCTTTGGCGCATATATCTATGTATACATATATATATATATGTGTATATATATCGTACAGTTATGTTATTCTAAACAATGTGGACAGTACGCGACGACTTTGTGCCACATTTTCCACGGTAACAATGGAAGAAATTCAACACTACCCGCCGAGCCGTTCTACTCACAAACGCCCCGTTCTCGCCCCAACGGCTTGGCGAAAACCCGCCAGACAATCGTTCGAGACTCCTGCCGTACACTTCGCGATACTCGTCCGAATTTCCCAGCTAGGTACTGATTCTTCGAATTCCCTAAATTTCAATTTTCCTACCACGAAATTCGTTAATTTTGAATTTTTTGCCAGGAAATTCGAAATTTTGAATTTTTTGCCAGGAAATTCGAAATTTTGAATTTTTTGCCAGGAAATTCGAAATTTTGAATTTTTTTTACCAACGAAATTTGAAATTTGGAATTCTTCTACTACGCAATTCGAAATTTTGATTTTTTTTACCAACGATATTTGAAATTTCGAATTTTTCTAACACGAAATTCGTTAATTTTGAATTTTTTAGTAGGAAATTCGGAATTTTGAATCTTTGTTACCAACGACATTTGAAATTTCGAATTTTTCTACCACGAAATTCGTTAATTTTGAATTTTTTACCAGGAAATTCGAAATTTTGAATTTTTTTACCAACAGAATTTGAAATTTCGAATTCTTCTACCACGAAATTCGTTAATTTTGAATTTTTTTACTAGGAAATTTGAATTTTTGAATTTTTTGAACAACGGAATTTGAAATTTTTAATTTTTCTACCACGGAATTTGTTGATTTTGAATTTTTTTACCAACGAAATTTGCAATTCTGAAATTTTCCACCACGAAATTCGAAATTTCGAATTTTTGCGTATGAAATCCGTTCCACCGCTTGAGAAGCTACGAATATTCGCCTTAAGCTCGCGTGCAGTGAGGACCCGCCTTTCATGACAAACCACTAAAAAAAAAAATAAATTTTTTTTCCTCAAACCCGAATTTCCTTCAAATTATTGAAATCCGCGCTATTCCTCATTATTTCTTCACAATCGTGGAATTCCACAAACCGTCTTTTGCTTCTCCCCCAATTGAGATTTGCTTCGATTTGCGTTCCTTTTGCATGGACATGGGGACGCTCTCGATACCACCATCGTATCGCAAACAAAAAGCCACTGCTGAAAGACTCGGGAAAATAGGCGACAGTGGCAACGAAGAAGTAAAAGAAAAGGAAAACGAAAAAGAAGTGGACGGAAAGTTTGGAAGCCGAAGCTCGTTTGCGTAAAATACCAGAGGTGATGGATCCCGCGGTCTTTGATACTCCGGTCGTACGGGATCCACTTTCTGGGCAAGTTTTCCTTTCGCCCGTTTATTCCTGGGAGGAAATTGTTACGGTCGCGTAAAGTGAGAATAAGTAATACGTGTGTGTGTATGCGTGTGTGTATGTGTGTGTGTATGTGTAGTATCGGGATATAGGGGAAGAAAAGCCGTGGAAAGATAGAACTATCGCCGCGGTTATTTCGGTCAATCCTCGGAGAGGAAGCCGTCCGGAAAATATTCACATCGATCTAGCAGCTGACCTCTCTCTCTCTCTCTCCGCCAGGCGAGCTGATGCGGTGTACATACGTACGTACGATGGTACTGCCGCTATACGGTACCACCGGATATTCTCTATATGAGTTCTCTCAAAGTGCTCTTTCTAACCACAAGAGCCAGGTCAGCCGCATCGCTCTTTCCTCCTATAGCGTACACAAAAGCACCTGAAAATGCCACCTCGTAATATCGCACTCACACACACTCACACTGACTCACTTACACACACATACATTCACACACATCCACCCAGAAAGGGCACAGATGCATCCTCGCCCAGAGCATCGGTGCATTCGTGCATCTCCCAAGGACCCCGTGGGTGTCCCAGGATACTCGTATTTTCATTCACCACGAGAAGGTACCATTTCTTCCAACGAAAGCTCCAGTTTCTGACCCGAAACGCGTCGAGGGCATCGACGACCCGGCGGAGAAAAATGGAAGCTCAAACTCGCCCCCACCCACTCACTCGAGATTGAAACAAATAATTGCAAGTTTGAATAAAAAAAAAAAGAAGAAATTGATGGGTCAAGCGTCAAAGGCACGGGGTCTGACGTCACATCCGGTCGCTCTCGCGTCAGAAATCCCATTTGCCACTGGAGCTTCCAATTTCCGTGATAAGAAATCCCATTTAGCGCCACCGCGTCACCTCGTCACCGTTCATCGTCACCGTGACTCATAAATCACTCGCGTTTTTTCAAGTTCAGACGCGACCGCCAAGTGGGTCAAGCATCGGTTAATGCATCTTTCCCGACTGTCCCCCCCATCGCTCTTTCCGGTACCTGACCTTCCGAAAGAGCGACCCGGAGGTTCCGTCGAGGCGCGAATGGACCGATTCCAGCTCGTACGACGTTTCCTCCGGAGACGGGGTCCCCGAGGACCGCCGGGGAACAACAGCGTAAAGCTTTCAACGGCTGTCCTGGAAAACGAAAGGATGGCGAAGGAGTAGCGGAATCGAGAGAACCCGGTCGCAATGATTTATCGCGGCCGGGCCTCGCGCGGACTTCGGCCATACTTCGGAGCGTCTACGGGCTACGGGATTACAGTCTGGGGCGTATCTGGGCGATGTTTCAGAAAAAGTCCGGAATCGGAACGGGGTGGTCGATATAAATCTCCGACGCATGCCGCGGGGGCCGTAAAAACGTGTACGGGTACGGGAGATGGGAAAATTTGAGTCCCGTGGCATCGGTAGGTAATTCGCTGCTGTCTGGAGAAGAAATATTTTCCCGCAGATTTATTCGCAGTCTATCCCCGACGAGAGAGTCTATAAATTCTGGAATTTAATTGAGCGTCGAGACGTGGAAGGATCTTCCTCTTTTCCTTTTTTTTTTCTTTTTGTCGTTTACAGCCTCCACGTGCATTTATTTGTTTGTTTGCTTATTCATTTACGTGTTTGTTCGCGGAGTTGGGTCTCGCAAGATTGGAAACGTCGGCAAATGAAATATGTGTCAATATTTGATCGCGAAAAAAAAAAAGGAAAAAAGGAACAACCCCGGGTGGAGTTGCCCACCAGGGAGGAGGAGGAACCGTTGGAACGGAACATCAAGGTGAAGTTCGACGGCTACGATTTCCCCGGGCTTGCTTTTTTTTTTGCTTTTTTTCGTTTCTTCCATTGATTAGCATTTTTTGGGTGGGGGCAAAGGAAGAAACGCCAAAAGTGTTCGAAATCTTGCGAGAAAATTGAGTTTTTTTTTTTTTCGAAATTCACCGTATGGGAAAAGAAAATTATTTTTACGGAATTTTTTATGGGGAGAAGATGAAATTTTAGGGGATGAAAGTAGGGACTTGGAGCTTCGAAATCAACGAAAGTAAATGTTTCTACGATTTTTTGTCCCAAAGTTAGGAATTTTTCTAGTGGAAGAGAAAGAGGGTAAGCTCGAAAGAAATTTTTTTTTTTGGGGGGGAATCCGTGCTTTGAAGCTGTAACGTTTCAAGCTTCCAAGAAAATTTCTTTCGAGCCTTCGAATTTTCCACCACGAAATTCGTTAATTTTGAATTTTTTTACTAGGAAATTCGAAATTTTGAATTTTTTTACCAACGACATTTAAAATTTTGAATATTTCTACCAGGGAATTCGAAATTTTCAATTTTTCAACAACGAAATTTGAAATTTTCAATTTTTCTACCACGAAATTCGAAATCAAAAATTTTGTTTGCCAACGAAATTTGAAATTTTCAATTTTTCTGCCACGAAATTCGAAATTTTCAATTTTTCTACCACGAAATTCGAAATTTTCAATTTTTTTTACCAACGAAATTTGAAATTGTTATTTTTTCTATCATGAAATTCGTTAATTTTGAATTTTTTTACCAACGAAGTTTAAAATTTTCCATTTCTCTACCAGGAAATTCGAAATTTTCAATTTAATACCAACGAAATTTTCAATTTTCAATATTTCTACCAGGAAATTCGAAATTATTAATTTTTTTTGTGCCAAGGAAATTAAAAATTTTCAATTTTTCTAACACGCCACTTCCCAGGACAGGGTCGTTCCGGGGTTATCCCGTGAAGCGAGTCTCGTCCAAGCCCGTGTTTCCGGTGGCATCAACTATCACTTCGGCGTGGATATTCGGGGGTGGCGGCGATAATCCCGCGTTTAGTCCCGCAGTTGATGATAAAGCCGGCGAGGGGTTGTTAAAAACGTGGACCGTGTGGGGGGGGGGCTTTGCGCGCAAGCACCACCCCGTTATCTGTAAACACAGCTTAACGATATATAATAACGATCGAGGGGCCATTATAATCTTATAAACGCACCCACACACGTCTGCGTTGCAGCGTTTAATCTATTATAGGTTTATTCATGATAATTAGAGAAATCAATTCTATTGTGTTGTTCTACAGAGAAGGGACATGGAATTCTACTTTCGTCTGCATACGTGTACGTACGTGCCCGATGCATGTATGTATATGTATATGTATATGTATATATAGGCAAAACCATTGGTTATAGTGTATGTACAACATTCGGGCAACTAAAGTACTGACGTACGTGGAAATCCTCGATTTTAACAATGTTAATCCCCGGCATTCTTTCCGCTCGAAATTCAACATCAGCGCGAATACTATCGATTTTGGAATTAGGCTTTCGAGTCCCCGGCGAAGATTCCCGAAAAAAAATATGCAGCTTTCGTCGATATCTCCGCCCACTCGGGCAAGACACGACCCGAATCTGCGATGCAACTGCCTTCCTTCAGCTGCACCGGCAAAATTTAGCCAAGATTTACCGCATTTCTCCACCCGAAAATTTTCAAGTGGAAATTTTCCAATTCCTGAAGAAATTTGCTTGGCGCTACTAATTTTTGAAGTTCCTTTATTTTGAAATTTTTACCACGAAATTCGTGAAATTTTAATTTTTCTATCGGGATATTGGAAATTTTTAATTTTCGTACCAATGAAATTTGAAATTTTTAATTTTTCTACCACGAAATACGAAATTTTGAATTTTTCTATCATGATATTCAAAATTTTTAATTTTTTTACCAATGGCATTTGAAATTTTGAATTTTTCTACCGCGAAATTCGAAATTTTTAGTATTTTTGCCAATTGAATTTGAAATTTGAAATTTTTTACCAACGAAATTTGAAATTTTTAATGTTTCTACAAGGAAAGTCGAAATCTTGAATTATTCCACCACGAAATTTGCAAATATTTCTCTTCCAGTTGAAAAATTTCGAATTCGTAAAGAAAAAAAAATCGATTAAGGGCTGGTAATTTTTGAAATTCGCTATTTTTCAATTTGTCCACCGCGAAATTCAAAATAAGCGAATTTCAAAAATTAGTACCGCTCGCACAACCTTCTCAGAATTTACGGAAGAGAAATTTTTGAGAATTTCGTGGCGGAAAAAAAAATCACCATTTGCGATTTCCAAAATTAGTAACCGGCGTCCCAGCAATTTTCTTCGGGCACAGGACGAAATTCCAAAATACTTCGAATTTCTGAAACCCGGCTCCTGCAAAAATCCATCCCAATTTTTTTTTTTTTCGAATTCGCAGGAATTCTCAAAAAAATTCGCGACAACTCCTGGATCCCCGTAAACTCAAAATCAATAAAATTGAGCGACAGCGAAGGGATTGAAAATCGGAAGAATCTCGGAGGCATTGAAAGCCAACCCGACGGGGTTCTCCTGTGAGCAAAACCCTAGCAAAACCCTAGCAAAAGCCGACGGGGTTCGAGGAAAGGCTAAAAGCACTGAGTGAGTGAGTGAGTGAGTGAGTGAGTGAGTGAGCGAGCCCGCAAATGAGTCAGGGGGATGATTGGAAATTAAAGCGGAATGCGAGGGAATGTAAGGACGCGTATATCCACAGAAACTTGATCGGGTATCGGGTTCCTATATTCCGATGTCTCGTTGCTTCTCATTTGTCGGATCGCTTGTACTATCCACGGCCTCCCTCTCTCTCTCTCTCTCTCTCTCTCTCTCTCTCTCGCTCTACCTTTGTGGCTAAAACGTTATTTGAGTGGAGCACACAAAGCATATTCTGTCGAGATTCTCTACAATGTTGACACTCGACCTAAATAAAGCAAAGCAGCAACCGGTACAGTCATATACCCCTTCAGGACTCAAGTGCCCGGTAAATTCTCCCATCAATTCTCATAAAATTTAAATACTTTCGAGTATTATTCATCTCAACGGCCCTCTTCTTCTTAAACATCTCATTTATATGATACCACACACATGTGTGTGCGTGTGTGTGTGGGTGTGTGTGATACCACACGCACATGTATACATATATGTGTGGTATCATATAAATGAGATGTTTAAGAAGAAAACAAGTGTGTGTGTGTGTGTGTGTGTGTGTGTGTGATATCCACCCCCTATCGTGTTTACAACTTTGTCTATACCCACTCCAGGACTTTTTTTCGCAACAGTAGTTTACAGCCAAGCTCGGCTCGATTCTCGAACCTTGAACCTTGACCTTTGCCCGCGTCCTCAGGGTCCCGATTTTACCTACCCGGGATTTCGGGATCCCGGGATCAGCCCTCGGAGGGCTCCCTTTGAGCCGATATTGGGGTAGTAAATTATTCGACTCCGGGATGAAAAGAGACAGTTTCGAAAAAAAAAAAAAAGAAATGAAAAAAATACTACCCTCCCGGGGTGGAAAGTCGAACGGATCAACTTCGACCTTTGCTTTTGAATTTCGCATGGGATTTTAAAATCCTGAATTCAGGAGAGAGAGAGAGAGGTGCCCATGTAATGGCAGTAAAGTTTCCAATAAATTGTAGAAAAATGGAAGAAGAAATATTCGGAAAACTACCCTTTCGAGGTTTCAGTGCACGCAATTTTTTTTTTTTGAATCCTTGGATTGGGGGTGAATTTTCTGGGAAGGAATATTGAAGCAATTAATTATTCAATTTTCAAGAAAAAAAAGGGAGAATTTTGTAAATTACTTTCTCCAGAAAAAAAATAAAAATTTTTTGAAATCTACCCTTTCGAATTTTCACGCCCCCTCACGATTCTATTGCCAAAAATTCGAATTCTTGGATTCCCAATTCACGGAAATTTCAAATCCCAGAATTGAGGGTCAATTCTGAAAGAAAGAAAACAAAAATTATTTCTCTCTCGGAGAGAGAGAGAGAGAGGGAGAGAAAAATCCGAAAATTACCCCCCGCAATTCTATTGCACAGATCCGAAGCTTCGCCTCGCTTTCTGAATTTTCAATACACGGAAATTTCGAATCCCAGGATCAGGAGTGAATTCCCTTTGAACGAGTAATACGATATACAATTTTCAAGGAAACTATTGTACTTGAAAGAAAAATAGGAACGCGAAGGAAAAAAAAAAACTACCCTTGTATTGAAAGGATGTTATATCCACACAACACACACATAGACACGACACACACACACAGTCGCGCGCGCACGCACGCACACACAAACACACAGACACACAGTCCCACTCACACACCCATACTCTCTCTCTCCTACTCCTACACACATACGCACACACATACACGTATATCTATATATCAGCGTATGTGTGTGTATATCCTGAGGTATCGAATCCTTTAACGATATTGTAAAATCCGAAGTTCTTTTCTCCCTGCGAAATTCTGAAATATGAATTTGGATGTAGATTACGTTTGCGAATGAAAGGAAAGGAAAGGCGAGGCGAGGCAAGAGATCGCGTTTTATACCCGAAACTGAATCGTAAAAGGTCTCCGTTAGCATAGTAGGTAGTGTTCGATATCGGAACGGTGTCCAAAAATCTGATAACGGCCTACGAGTCTATACTTGTATAACCCCGGTGCTCGTATTCAATGTAAAAGGGTTTTTATCGTTGTTTCGAAACAATGTGTAAACGGAATACGAATCAAAGGGAAATCAAGGGGTACAACAAAAAAAAAGTCGCGTCCACGCTTGGCACCGAGCACGGATGGATCAATCTCTTCAAACAACGTGTTTAATAAATAGGATATTTTCTCATTTGCAGTGCCATTTTGCAGCAACGTTAAGTGGTCATTCGTTTATTAGAGGGTGCAACGAATCGGACTCCTTTTGAGGAAACTTTTCGAACAGAGAAACATTTTTTTGCAATCCTTCCCCCAAAAATGGGTTAAAAATATAGGTTTTGAAAATGGGGTTGGACGAATCATTTCTGGGGGTAATTTTTCCCGTAGAATCGATTCCCAAGGTCAAATTTGACGAAATCCGGGCAGAAGCTGAAAAAAAGTAGGTTTTTTGAGGAAAAATCGCATTTCCCGTTGGGTTTTTGGAATTTTGACAATGAAAATGGATTCCTCGGGAAAAAATACATCGGATATGGGTCTCCCGAAAGTGCGAAAAAAATTTTTCCAAAAGTCGATTTTTTTGGGCATACCTTCCCTTCCCCCAAAAATGGGGTAAAAATTAAAGTTTCGAAAATGGGGTTGGACAAGTCATTTCTAGGGGTAATTTTTCCCGTAGAATCGATTCCCAAGGTCAAATTTGACGAAATCCGGGCGGAAGTTGGAAAAAAGTAGGTTTTTTGAGGAAAAATCGCATTTCTGTTGATATTTTGGGAACTTTGACAATGAAAATGGATTCCTCGGAAAAAAATACATCGGATATGGGTCTCCCGAAAATTAAAAAAAAAGTTTCCAAAAGTCGATTTTTTTGGGCATACTTTCCCCTTCCCCCGAAAGTGGGCTAAAAATTAAAGTTTCAAAAATGGGGTTGGACAAGTAGTTTCTAGGGGTAATTTTTCCCGTAGAATCGAATCCCAAGGTCAAATTTGACGAAATCCCAGTGGAAGTTGAAAAAAAGTAGGTTTTTTGAGGAAAAATCGCATTTCCCGTTGGGTTTTTGGAATTTTGACAATGAAAATGGATTCCTCGGGAAAAAATACATCGGATATGGGTCTCCTGAAAGTTAAAAAAAAAGTTTCCAAAAGTCGATTTTTTTGGGCATACCTTCCCCTTCCCCGAAAAATGGGGTAAAAAATAAAGTTTCAAAAACGGGGTTGGACAAGTCATTTCTAGGGGTAATTTTTCCCGTAGAATCGATTCCAAAGGTCAATTTGGACGAAATCCGGGCGGAAGTTGAGAAAAAGTAGGTTTTTTGTGGAAAAATCGCATTTCTCGTTGGGTTTTGGGAATTTCGACAATGAAAATGGATTCCTCGGAAAAAAATACATCGGATATGGGTTTCCCGAAAATTAAAAAAAAAGTTTCCAAAGTCGATTTTTTTGGGCATATCTACCCCTTGCCCCAAAAATGGGGTAAAAATTAAAGTTTCAAAAATGCGGTTATCTAGACCTTTTCGAGATTCCAAAAAAAAACGTGTCTACGAGACTCGCTTGGAACGGATAGAAATCCCAATGGAGAAGAAAATCACTCTCTGCTTCTTTTTTTTTCCCTAAAACCGGTAACGGTTGTCCCCTAATTAACCGTAATTTGTACCGCCGCCGTAAAGAAGTTTCCCTGGTATGTATGTACGTGGAAATACGTAATATCTGTTTCCCTCCACCTTCCTTTTTCCGCCTTTCATTTCCTTTTTTTTTTCGCGAGATAAAACGCAAGATTGACTTTTGCTCTTCCTCCACGGCTTCTCTTTTTTCGCGTCGAAAGATTTTCAACTACTATAATGGTTCTTTAAACGACTACCATAATACGAGCGCCGGTGGAGGAGAGTCGCAGTCGGTCGGTAGTGGTACCGGCAGCTACGGGGGTGCTAGTGTGGTAGCACGAGTTGAAGACGAACTAGGGGTGGAAGTGTATAACTTGCCCCCTTTTCTAAGGATCCGTATATGACCCAAAGTTCCACATAAACTTGTAAAGCTTTTCTTGGTAAAGAGAGAGGAGAGCGAGAGAGAGAGAGAGAGAGCGATAGATAGATAGATAGATAGATAGAGAGAGGGAGAGAGAGAAAAAGAGAGAGGGAGAGAGACGCAAACTACCCCAGGCCAAGGGATGAAGAGAGTAAGTTTGCGCCACGTGCACAATACACAAGACTACAACTACTGTGTATTGCCACTATGTAGTACCGCCGCTGCCTGTTAAGCTCGCCCAACCCTTTATAACAAACAGTATATCTATCCCGGAGTTAAGTATTACCACGACAAGCTCATAAAATGTCGGGCCATTCTCTCTATTTTGGATTTACATGTAATCCTTCATATTTATTACTCTAGCGTACGTGTATGTGTGTGTGTGTGTGTGTGTGTGTGTGTGTGTGTGTGTGTATGTGGGTTTGTCTATTTCGATGCTGAGACTGATTTATACAGGAATCGCATACACGCGAATTTTTATTTTTATTTATTTATTTATTTATTTTTTTCCTCGAAATTTTAGTTTTGGCTTCTGATCCATCCCAGACCGTTGCCATACTAACCGAGGTACATCAATATTATAAATAATTTTCGGGAGAATCGAGAATTGTTAAGAGGGAACTGACGAAATTGGAAATTTCAAGAGTATTTTTATTTTTTTTATTTTATTCGTGGAAATTAAGTTTCAAAAAATATTGATCAACGATTTTGAAATTCACGAAAAAAATCCAATTTCCACAATATTTACGAAAATTTTATGAAAAAAAATAATTTCGGAAGAAAAAAAAAAATTCGCCAATTGTTAACGCACGTTCCGTGCCGCGTGGGTCGTATGCACCCCACGCGGCCTGTTTGGGAAAATCTTCGAAAATTACCGCGGCACGGAACGTGTTGAGAAATTTTCATAATCCGGAAACGTAATTTTTCGATTGAAAGGAAAAAAAAAATTGAATTTTAATTGATAAGTTTGGATATTTCATGGGATCTTTATTAATTTTTGGTTTCCCATAGAAATGTTAAAACTCTTATTTAAAGAAAAAAATAATAATTCGCCCTATTTTAAAATCATTATTTCACTATTTCCTGTTTTTCAATAAACTACGCATTTTAATTACTTTTCATTTTCCATAGAAATTAAAAAAAAAAAAATTGAAAATTATTTGGTACTATTATTTTCCCATAAAAATCTCATTTTTCCTATTTTTCTGGACTTTTCCAAAAAATTAAGATCAACAAAAGATTATTGATAAAGAAATCATGGGATCTCGTTAACGGGGGATTTGGAACGGAAACGGGTACAATGGGACGCCGTGGAGAACAAACAAGGGAGGAATCGTTTCGAGGTTTATCAATCATTTATGAATCAGTCGGATTCACTGCCAATGCCTTGGTCCTTGTTTCCTTTCCTTTCCTTTCCTTTCCTTTTCAATTCCTCCTTCTTTTACGTCTTTCACCACCTTTTCCATTTCCTCTCTTTTGTTTTATTCCTATGAGTTATGTCTATACGTGCCACCTTACACTCCACCATTTTCCACATTGTTATCTTCTAATATTTTATTCAAAGCTTCTTTATGCCCCTTCTTTATCTCCGGCGGAACGTGTATTTGTATACGCGGGCGCGTATAGCCGAAGGTGGGACGTTTCCCGACTTACGACGTACAAAATATCACTTTAAAAGGACATTTGCCGAGCAACCAAAGGGATGAAACGACCCAAGTTAGGGGTATCCATGGAATTTCAAAGTTCCAATGGGGTTAGGGAGAATCGCCACGTGCGAATTCGGGTGTTTTGCCTGGACACTTCCAAGTACGCCATCGGAACTTTGCATCCAGCAATTTCCAGCCGGTCCATAGCCACTGATTGGGTGCCCACCGCCCCTTTTGCGATTGCCACCGCTATTGTAGCGAAACTGAAATCCGGGACCGAGTATGGCTAAAGTCTGGGACGATCATTTGTTTTTTTTTTTAATAAGAAATTTGAATTTTTATTGATATTGATGATTATTGAATCGTTGCTGAAATTGAATAGGTAGTAAATGCAAATTAATTTACCAATTATTTAGTAATTAATTTACTATTGATTATTTGCTAATTAAGTTACTAGCGATTTACCGATTATTGATTACCCGTAATTTAAGATTGATTAAAATTAGTTCGCATCCAGCAATTTCGAGTCCGTAAATAGGGAATTTCTTCGCGATTGATACTGTTACTGTAGTAAAATGTGGGACCAAGTATGGCTCAAGTCTGGGCCGATGGTTATTTTAGTCAATTTTTTTTTTTTAATAAGAAATTTGAATTTTTATTGATATTGATGATTATCAAATTGTCACTGAAATTGAATAGGTAGTAAATGCAAATTAATTTACCAATTATTTAGTAATTAATTTACTATTGATTATTTGCTAATTAAGTTACTAGCGATTTACCGATTATTGATTACCCGTAATTTAAGGTTAATTAAAATTAGTTCGCATCCTGCAATTTCGAGTCCGTAAATAGGGAATTTCTTCGCGATTGATGCTGTTACTGTAGTAAAATGTGGGACCAAGTATGGCTCAAGTCTGGGCCGATGGATATTTTATTTTTTAATAAGAAATTTGAATTTTTTATTGATACTGATAATTATTGAATTGTTATTTACTAAAATGCACTTTTGAAGAAAAGAAAAAAGAAAAGAAAAAAAACGTTTTTCTTTTCCTCACTTATGCGCGAGAAAATGGGTAATTTCTACTTTTATAATATATTTCCAGAAGTACCATAAAAAGGAGAGAGATGGCAATAATAATCGTTAAAGAGTCAAGTATGGCAAAAGTCTGGGCCGATGATTTTTTTTTAAATAAGTAATTGAATTTTTATTGATATCGATAATTACTAAATTGTTACTTACTAAAATCAATTAAAATTAAATTCTTACTAAAAATTAATTATCCACCGCAATTAAGTTACCAATAATTTTTACTAATTTTCAATAAATAGTATTTGAAAATTTTCTCAAACTTAAATTCAAATTAATTAAGTGATTTATTTATTTTTTCTCAAAAAATCTATAATTCCTCATTTGTGATAAAAAAAATCCCACGATTTTCCGTTACAATCGCGGGTCACCTTCGAAATCCTGGCAATGCACTTTTTAAGAAAGAAAAGAAAAAACAACAAATTTTTTTCTTTTCTCACTTTTGCGCGAGAAAATGGGTAATTTCTATTTTTATACATTTCCAGAAGTACCATAAAAAGTAAAGAGAGAGAGAGAGAGAGGGGGAGGGCAATAATAATCGTTAAAAAGCATCACTGTAGAGGAAAGAGAAATGCGCTTTTTACTTTCTTAGGGTTTCCCTTCTCCCTCAAGGAGCAGCTCCTGCTTCTCCTCCTCTTTCCGCATGTGTAGTTTACTCGTGTAGGAAGGGAAGAGGTACGAAAGGAGCTAGATTCCTCGACAAACGGAATTGTCTGACTAAAGTCGTATCTTTTCCACTAGATCTTGGCGATGAAAAGCAAGCGAGTACATATTGTGACTAGGTACAGTCCTTTCCGTTGCTCCTGCATCCCCCCCCCCACCCTTTTTTCCTTTTTTTTTATTTTTTATTTTTCCCACATCCCGCGATAGCACGACCTATAAAACGTGAGAGGAAAGTATCCTGCCCTTTTCTTTTTTTTTTTTTAGGATCCTTTCGCGTTTCCCGAAATCACGTCCTCCTCCATCCGCTTTAATGCAATTTTTTCGCCTCAAAAACAGCATATATGTATATGTCATCTCCCGTTTCTCCTTTTTGTGCATCGACGAACTCTGAAAGCACGGGTCGAAAAGAAAAAAAAGAAAAAGAAAAATTTTTTTTTTCCTTTTTTTTCCCCAAAGCGTACCAGTGGATTCCATTTGCATCCCAATTAGGTCGGAGTCGCCCAAGGAGACTTTTGCAGAGGGTACTTTGCGACGTCAATTTGTTTATTTGCCCATGACTCGCATAATGCGCGCTTTTGACGGACAAATTTTTCCTGTAATTTTTACCTAATTGGATTTGGCGGCCGTGGTGCAGAAAAAAAATTTCTTACATCCCGCGACTACCGGTTACGTGATAAAAACACGAATTTATTATTATTATTATTATTAAACACGTTTATTATGCCATGAATATCGTAAGGCAAAAGAAATACAAGCAGAAGAAATAAATGCTTACAAGAAATGTGTA
Organism: Gasteruption jaculator; assembly: GCA_949825005.1. Lineage (NCBI taxonomy): Eukaryota > Metazoa > Arthropoda > Insecta > Hymenoptera > Gasteruptiidae > Gasteruption > Gasteruption jaculator. Next base: position 18,058,887 of record OX463766.1, on the reverse strand, counting down.
ATACAAATACAATACATTATTGATGGAATTTAGAGGATACCCGGGGGAATTCCGGTACCGAAAACGCGGTTTTCTTTTTTTTTTTTTTAATTCGTTGGAAATTGCAATTTCGCGATATTTAAAAATATTTCGGAAAAAAACCAGTTTTTGAAAAAAAAAAACTCATTTTTTTTGTGACGAAAATATAATCAATAAATTCAATTTAATTAAATTATTAATAAATCCAATTTTTGTGATATTCGAAGAAATTTTGGAAAAAGAAAATTGTCTTTTTTCTTCAAAAACTGGTTTTTTTTTCGAAAAAAAAAAGAAAATTTTTTTTAAAGAAATTTTCATCGGAAATGTCATTTTTTTAATTGAAACGAGGGAAAATGAATAAAATAGAGAAGAAATTTTTCTTTATTTTTAAATATTTGGATTTTTCCTTCAACGAAAAATTGCAGTTTTTGGGAAAATCAAGAATAGGAGGAACCTTCGGTGCTTTGGGTTTGAGCGTGAAAAAACGTTTACCCTCGCGTTTCTCGCGAGTTTGAAATTTACACGCGTTCATAAATTGTTAAAACAGTAGAAAACAGTTTTTCAAGTATCACATACTTATTAAAGAAAAAGGTGGAAGAAAAGGAAATCTTGAAGCTGTGCAACGTAAGACTCCACTTTTAAAAAGTGTACTTCAATTATAATCTATGCAAGCTCTGAAGCTTTTTCCTTTTTTTTTTTCTCGGCCCTTTCAGAGTAGACTTTCTTATAAGGACGGAGCTTACGTTCGTCATGTTTTCATATGTTTCCGTATAAAAGCATTTAAGCGCTTCGCTAAACGGAACATTTAATGGGCAAATTCGGTTTTCCGTCAATTTGTATCTTCCCAGATCGGGAAAAATAAGGAAAAAAGTGCGATATCCCCCCCAAAAAAAAATATTTATTAAGCTTTTTCTATGAAATCTTCATTTTGAAGTTTTCAGTCGAAATAAAATTGGAAAATTCGATCCGAAAATTTCAGTTCCAAATTAATGAATTTCGGAATATCGTTGATACTTTGGAAATTCCCAAATTCCAAGTTTTCCCTTCCATTGCAATTTTTTGTTGGAGGAAAAAAATAAAATTTTCAGAAGGAAATAAAAATTTTTCAAAAGGGGGGCTATTGTTGATATTTTGGAAATTCCAAATTTTCCCTTCGATAGTAAGTTTTTTTTTTTGAAAGAAAAATAAAAATTTAAGGAAGGTAGAAAAAAATTTTTAAAAAGGCTACTTTTGATATTTTGGAAATTTCAAAATTCCAAGTTCTCCCTTTCAAAGCAATTTTTTTTTTTGGAGACAATATCAAAACTTTGGGGAAAAAAATAATAAAAAAAAGAGACTACTATTGATATTTTGGAAATTTTCAAAATTTCAAGTTTTCCATTTCATCGCAATTTTTTTCTTTTGGAGAAAATATCAAAATTCCGGAAAAAAATAGTAGAAAAAAAAAGAGGCTATTGTTGATACTTTGGAAACTCCAAGTTTTCCCTTCGATGACACGAAGGTGTCGAAAAATAGTGAAGCAAAAGTGGAACACAAGAAGGGGTTGCTATATATATGTATATATATATTCAGCAAGTTCCATATTTTAAAAGAAATAAAATGAGATGTCATAAAACATATATCCACGATCTGCCAAGAACAGGTGAACTTTGCTTGTTGCATGCTGTCAAGCCTGAAAAGAGATGGTCCCTCGGGCTTTTATCGACAGTCATGCCATTCCTATATATGCGTTGGTATATTGTCCAATATTATTTCCATCTCTATCGCGACACAACGGCCCAATGGCGAACCCTCTTTCCATGTATATATTATTAAATTTTACACTGACGAAAATTCCATCCGTCGTATTTATAATTAAAAAGCTATCACCCGATGGACGGTTCGATATAAAATAGCAGTGAAAAGCAAAAAAAAAAAAGAAAAACTTCGCGCGATTCAGAAAAAAAAAATTACACATTTTTCACGGGGGGAGTTTCCCGAATTCCGGCGGAAAAGTAATTGCCAATACGATTTTTCAAAATTTCCAATCCGAAAAATAGGTGTCGTCGAAAAATTCCGCGATTCCATTAATTTTCATTTTCCCGAGGTGGAAATAAATATAATACCCGAACGATTTTTAATAAGAAATTCCCCAATTTTTCATAAAAATTATTATTTTTAGTGTCGGGCACAGCTAATTTTAATAATAATAATAATAATAATAATTCTAATTTTCCAGAAAGAGAATAATAAATTTTCGAATTCCCGAATTTTCAATTTGAGATAAATTAATCTGCTTTTTTATATTAATAATAATAATAATAATAATAATAATAATAATAATAATTTTCCAGAAAGAAAATGATAAATTTTCGAATTTCCGAATTTTCAATTTGAGATAAATTAATCTGCTTTTTTATATTAATAATAATAGTAATAATAGTAATAATAATAATAATAATAAAATATTGGTAAAGAAATGGTAAATTTATTTTTTGGAATTTCTTTTTATTTTTCAGTAATTTTACCTATTTTTCTAAAAAAAAAATAATAAAATCTCTTATTTACAATAAAACTCCAAATTTTCCATTACAATCAAGGATCACCTTTAAAATCGGCGATGCACCTCTGGGGGGGGGGGGGGGGGAGAAGTCGAAAAAAATTAATTCGAATTCAAAGGTCCCAAAATTTCCAGCAAAATTTTTTTCATTTCCTTAACGAATTTTCCCGGATTACTTGTCTCGCACCGACGACAACGAACACCGAACGAGAGGATAATTAATGCAGTCAAGCAGGCAGGCGGGTGTAGGTGTAGGTGTACTCACCGATGACGTCTAAATGCACGTAGTGGCTCATATGAGGGGTGGTCGAAACTTGACATTCGTAGATCCCGCTGTCGCGATGCTGCGGGTATTTGATCTGAAGGGTCCAGTCGTTCGACTGCGGATTATGTATGGCGCGAAATCGTTGATCGTTCGTGTAGGTGTAGCTTCCGATGGTTAACAAGTGGATGTCTTTGTGCCGCACCCACGAGACCTGAAGTGTCATCTGAAAAGAAAAAAGAAAAAAAAAAACGTCATTGTCTCACTTTCCGCAGCTTCCGACTCATCCTTCCTTCCCTTCCGACTTTTTTTTTTCCTGTATCTCTCTTCCCCCCCCTCTCTCTCTTTAATTTTTTTTTTATTTTTTCCAACGCAAATACAGTCTCAGTCGAGGCAAATCCTTCGTTCCTCATTAAGAGCCTTCCCATTAGATGCCTATATAACCGCAACAGAGAATGAAAGGAGAGAAGAGAGAGTTACGTAATTAGAAAGTGGTTTCATACAATGTTCTTGTACCGTAATTAGCAAGAAACTGCGCTATGCAATTTTCCTTTTCTTCCTCCGCCGCACTTTCTTTTCTTTTTTCTCTTTTTTTTCCACCAAGAGGAAACAATAACATTGTATTTAATGCTTTTAATAAGGGTTCCCCCCCCCCCTCTTTTTATTTGTTTTTTTTTTACATTATTTTACACGTTTTCACGTGGAACGGGGAAAAATTGGGAAACGGCTTGGGATCGAATTTGAAAAACAAGAAAAATGAATAAATTCCACGCTTCAAAATAAATTTTTTTTTGGGGAAATGGATTTTTTTTAGTTGAGAAAAATCTTTTTTTTCCTAGATAAATTTGTTATTATTATTATTATTATTATTATTGAAAGCAGATATTATTATTATTATTATTATTATTATTATTATTATTATTATTATTATTGAAAGCAGGCAAAAAGTTTAGAAGAATTTGGAAAATTCTTTTTTAAAATTAAAATAATAATAATAATAGTTATTATTATGATTATAAAAGCAGATGAATTTGATATTTATGCAATTTTGATATTTCCAAAATAGAAAATGTTGAATTTCCAAAATTTGCAACATCAATCAAAAAATTTTTTGGGAATTTCGCAAACCAAAGATCGAATGCTAATTTTTCGGTAAATCATTTCAAGAAAAAAAAAAATTCTTTAAAACGAAGGAATTTAATAATTTCGAAAATTAACCCGAAATTTCGAGGATTTTTGTTTCCCTGAAATTTCAAAAATCGACAGGTTTTTCGCAAATTTCCTGGACCGAATTTTTCCCTTTCCCCCTCCCCCTCCACCTCCTTCTCTTCCCCATCTCCTCCTTTTTTTCTCCATTCGTCGACAGATTGAACTTTTGCAACAACCCTTAACCCCGGGGGTTAATTCCCGGAGTTGCTAAATCAGATAAGCCCGCCGCTGCATGCAACTGCAGCTGCAGCAGCAGCAGCCTTACTTTTTTCTCTCGGCTCTCGCCTCGGCCATTTGCTTGTTACCGCGGCTTTCGTGAAAAGAAAACCGTTTGAGGAAACTTCCCGAGCTTTTTTTGTCCCGCTCTCGCTGAAAATAAGCACACGCTGAAATCACACACAAGCGCAATGTGCTCGGCAATCGGTAGCAAGAAGAAGAATAGCGATGGAAGGTGGAAGGAAGGTGGAAAGTTGCGAGAAAAGGAAGAAGAAATGCAGTGAAAGACTGCATTACAGCGGCATAGAGCGCGAAGACGAATGGTTAACCGATAATCCATACTGTAGACAAACTAGACCGTAACACGCAACCCGTCTTAATGTGTAGTACAACTGTTGCGAGAATATACCCTTTTCTTGAAAAAGAAGGAAAGACAAAAAGGGTGCAATCTTTTACCCTGAAATTTCATCCCCACCTGGGATTCGAAAAGTATCGTGGGAGTTGAGAGTTCCCGTGGTTCACGACGGGATTTCGAATTTCCAGAAAGCGAAGTGTCCGAAGAAAATGAGAAATTCGGAAAAAAAAGAAAGAAAGAAAGAAAGAAATGGAAGTTTTAGTTTGCGTTCGATTTCAATAATCGCAATTCCGAAATAATGGGATTCCATTTTATTGGAAATTTTGCATCTTTTAAAAATCCCTAGAAAGTAAACACTTTTTTAGGGAATTACATTTTTTTTTCTCGAAAGTTAAATACTTTTTCTAGAAATCAAATACCAGATACAGCTTCTGAAATAATGCAAATGCCTAAAAAAAAAATGGAAATACGATTCCAATTTAATCCGATCAAAATCTTGAAATTCCCAGAAAACTGAAATCTCTAAATATAGAAATTAGAAAAATTAGAAAAAAAAAATTGTGTCTATTAAGAATTTGTGGTTCCTACTATTTCGAAATCCCACAAATTGTAATCTCCAATAAAAAGAAGAAATACCAAAAAAAATTGCGAATGAGCGAAAAAACAATGCGAAAAATCCTGGAAAAAAAATGAATTTTTCGAAATTTCTACCAGAAATTTTTCTTCCTTTCAATGACGCAGGTAATTTTCCTATATTCAATATTTTATTCTTTTCGTCACGAGCACCTGTTTCTACCCAGTGGCCGATCTTCTAGCGGAAGTCGTAGAACGTAGATCCTTCGACTTCCCTTCGTTGTGATTTCCTCGAGGGTCGAGCTTCAAATTTGTGATATATATATATACAGTACACACACACATATATATATAATATATATATATATAAATAAATGTAAAGACCCACAGACACAAAGAAAATCTGTGAGCGGATAATAAATCCGTGTGTAACACTAGCGGGTTCCTTTATCGCTGTATATGTGGTTTTAACGATCCGTGTGAAATGTGATAGCAGTATTAGTATGGGATATTAGTATCGTTATACTAGTGCGTAATATCTTTCGTGTGTTGTAACACTATATGTGTTCTAATACTCTGGGTAATTTGCCCTGCGATAATAAATCCGTGGGTAATAAATACGTCTACAATAATAACCACCACCACCACCACCACCACCACCAACACCACCTCCACCTCCATCGCCACCACCACCAGCGTCAACTGCCGGCATCGTTGTTATCACCGCCACCAGCACCATTACCGCACCACTTTTTTAGTTAGCATTACACAACACCCTAATCGCATGTTCCACACATTATTTTTCTCCAACGATGTTGACGACATGTTGCAGCAACTACGAAATTGCCACCTAGTGCAAACAACACACGAACAGGATCAACCCAAACTGGACCAAATCGAGCGCCGAGTCTTACCCCGATAATCCTCGGAATCGTGTAAATTCGTACAACGAATGGAATAGGTGCGATTCATTTTTGCATTTCTGACGAAGTATTGAGTCAGGGTCAGACCCCATTTTTGAAACTTTAACTTTTTTCCCCATTTTTGAGGGAAGGGGAAGGTATGCCCAAAATTTTCGACTTTTGGAAAATTTTTTTTTAACTTTCGGTAGACCCTTATCCGATGTATTTTTTTCCGAGGAATCCATTTTCATTGTCAAAATTCTTAAAATATCAACAGAAATGCGATTTTTCCTCAAAAAACCTACTTTTTTCCAACTTCCGCTGGGATTTTGTCAAATTTGACCTTGGGATTCGATTCTACGGGAAAAATTACCCCTAGAAACTACTTGTCCAACCCCATTTTTGAAATTTTAATTTTTAGCCCACTCTCGGGGGAAGGGGAAAGTATGGCCAAAAAAATCAACTTTTGGAAAATTTTTTTTTAACTTTCGGGAGATCCTTATCCGATGTATTTTTTTCCGAGGAATCCATTTTCATTGTCAAAATTCTTAAAATATCAACAGAAATGCGATTTTTCCTCAAAAAACCTACTTTTTTCCAACTTCCGCTGGGATTTTGTCAAATTTGACCTTGGGATTCGATTCTACGGGAAAAATTACCCCTAGAAATGACTTGTCCAACCCCATTTTCGAAACTTCAATTTTTACCCCATTTTTGGGGGAAGGGGAAGGTATGGCCAAAAAAATCGACTTTTGGAAAATTTTTTTTTAACTTTCAGGAGACCCATATCCGATGTATTTTTTTCCGAGGAATCCATTTTCATTGTCAAAATTCCCAAAATATCAACAGAAATGCGATTTTTCCTCAAAAAACCTACTTTTTTCCAACTTCCGCTGGGATTTCGTCAAATTTGACCTTGGGATTCGATTCTACGGGAAAAATTACCCCTAGAAACGACTGTTCAACCCCGTTTTCGAAACTTTAATTTTTACCCCATTTTTGGGGGAAGGGGAAGGTATGCCCAAAAAAATCGACTTTTGGAAAAATCTTTTTTGAATTTTCGGGAGACCCATATCCGATGTATTTTTTCCCGAGGAATCCATTTTCATTGTCAAAATTCCCAAAATACCAACGGAAATGCGATTTTTCCTCAAAAAACATACTTTTTTCCAAATTCCGCGGGGATTTTGTCAAATTTGACCTTGGGATTCGATTCTACGGGAAAAATTACCCCTAGAAACGACTGTTCAACCCCGTTTTTGAAACTTTAATTTTTAGCCCATTTTTGGGGGTAAAATCCAAACCAAATTAAAATTCAAAGAAAATTGAAGATCCTCAAAACGTGGAAACCTCGCTTCCGTTCGATGGGATTAAATCCCCCCCCCCCCCCCCCCCGCCAAAAAAACCCAGCAATTACTAATTTCCCCGATTCCATTCATCCCCACAGATTCCATTCATCGCACGCAATAGAAACCCCTAAAAAAAAATATCGCGGATCAAGTTCTCCAAAATGTGGGAGTGTCTCATTGTCAATCATAGTTAAATTGCATCGTCCCAGGTCCGGGTTGAAATAACACACGTTCGTACCGAAACCGACTCGACCCGACTCGACCCGACCCGACCCGACCGGACCCGACCCGACTCGACTCGACTCGACTCGACTCGACCGGACTCGACCCGACTCAACTCGACCCGACCCGACTCGACTCGACTCGACTCAACATCGGGGTGTTAATTTTACTCGCGAATTTTCTCCGCGTCGCAAAGGTGTCGTTTCCCGTATTTCCGTGATTCGTATCAAATTCGCACCTACCGTCTACGTACCCGCGCGCTCGGGGACGGGGCGCTTTCTAAATGGTAAAATCAACAATCATCCCTCCCTGCACGACTCTTCGTCTCGACTCACAGCAAGCATCGCAAAAACCGGGAAGCAGCGTTTGTTTGCTCCACGAGGAAGCTAGCGAGCTAGCGAGCGAAAGTTTTTCAATGAGAAATCTGCGGAATGTTAATACTCGGCAGTTTAGCAAAAGTGCAGCCTCCTTTCATGGGCGACTTTTCCATCCTCTGAATATTGTATGCAATTTCCAGATACAAAAGAAGAGTAGCGGGAACAAATTAATGCCAAAGAGAGTTTATACGTGTACGTGTGTATAGTATGTGTATGTATGGGTACGTAAATTCAAGATTCGAATTAACAACAAGAGAAATAGAGAAAAGAGCGAGAGAGAAAGAGAGAGAGATAGGGTCTCTTCTATACATCCAAGATAGAATAAATGCATTTTTCACATCCATACTTTGCATCTCTCCCGTGTGTGTGTGCGTGTTTCTCTGCAAATGGGAATGTGTGTATCTTCCTGTGTGTGTGTGTGTATTGAAGGTGAACATTTGTAATACGACGTATTTTCTTTTAACGTTAGTCGAGTTTATGTTTCACAGAAGAAGAAATGGCTGATTTGCATATCATTGTTTCTCTTGCAAAATGTGTAGATTTCTGTACCGCACATTCACACACATATATATACACCCCACACGCGCATTTATATACACACAGATATATACCCAAACAAATATATATATTTTTTTCTGTGTGTGTGTGTGTAGATAAATATACATAAATGTAACATCATGCGAGGCTTCTACCTTCTTTGTGCATGTGTGTGTGTGTGTCTCTCTCTCTCTCTTTATTCGTTACTTCGTTCGTTTCTACGATAATTAGATTCCCTTCTCTAGCAGAGTGTAAACGACATTTTGCGTACTTTCTAAAGCTTTTGTGTGTACAAACACATCCACCTACACACATACGCGCGCGCACACACACACACACACACATACGCGAGCAATCATGTGGATACATACGTATTTTTCCGGACGGCGAGGGAAAAAAAAAAGCTTTCAAATTTTCCTGCAATCATATTTTATTTCCCTTTATAGAGAAGATATCAAAGTTTATTAAACTTCATGCGCGTTTCTTTGAAAATTCATTTACCGTAACGGGAATAACGTAAAACGCCTTCCCCCCCCCCCCCCCGCGGTCCCTTTCAAACGAAACACGCGCGCGAGTAATGAACAAAACGGAAAAAAAAAATAAAAGAATTGCCCAAATTTCGTCATTTTCAGCTCCAGCCGGCGGGAAAATTATTCGCATTGCGTTTTCGCCGGCCGAAATGCGCGCTTTCCTCGCGAAATCGAACGAACGCTTTTTTTCTCCCCCAAACCGGAAAATTCCGTCTATTGGGGAAAAGAAAGGGACAAGGGGGGGGGGGGGGGGGATTCGATTCCATCCCCTTTCTCTCTTTCTATCTTTTTTTGTCCGTGTCCGTCGAATTTCGATTTTCCAAAAAAAGGAAACAAAAGGAAAAAAAAAGGGGAAGGGGAAATCTGAAGAGTTGGAAATTTTGCGAATTCGTGGGACGCAAAAATTTTGTAAAAAATGGGAAATTCCAGTAATTTTTTTATCTAAAGAAACTATTATTATTATTATTATTATTATTATTGTTACATTATTATTATTACTATTATTATTTATATAATAATAATAATAGACATTTTTTTAATTTTCCAAACAGTAGCAATTCCATTTTGAAAATTTGGGAATTTAGGAGTGGACTGTTATTAATATTATTATTATTATTATTTAAAAAATGACAAATTTGATTTTTCAAATTTTTAAATTTCTAGTTTTTCAAATTTCGAAATCCAATTTCCGAAAAGTAGCAATTTCAGTTTGAACACTTGGAAATCCAGGATTCTAAATATTACTGTTATTATTATTATTATTATTAGTATTATTATTGTTATTACTGTTATTGGCGTAATTTTTCTTGTTGTTGTTGTTGTTGTTATAATGATATTAATAATAATAATAATAATAATAAATGTTTGAAACTCGGAAAAAATTAATGAGTGTTTCCAATTTTTTTTTTTTTTTCCGAGACACATTTTGTGCACTCTCCTTATGGTATGTATGTATGTATGTATGTATGTATGGACGTGTATGAAACCAAGAGTTTTCTGGAGTAGTTGGTTCGGAAAGGAAGAGAAGAGAAGAGAAGAGAAGAGGAGCCGGAAAAAGAAGAAGACGCGAACTACAACATAAGTTGAGAAAAAAATATTCTGAATGCCGGTGGAAAGTCATTTTGGAATCCAAAGGGAGCAGGAGAGGAGAGCAACGAACGAACGAACGAACGAACGAACGAACGACTGCTGTTAATAAACGCGGCGTTTATGCTCTTTCGCGCGAATAAGCAGAGAAACGCGCAGGAATGATTTTAATGAGTTTTCCAGTTGCCGCAAATGAAATTGCCGCTTTACATTCCATCCGTGGTCTCGAATTTAACCTATCGATTCGTTAATCTTTGACGGAACCTAGTCGCAAGTACTTCTGAATTTATACCCCACGTATACATACGCGTGTCCGCGCACACAGATGCATGGATGCATTTACACACACACACACACACACACACACACACACACACACACACACACACACACACACACGTGTAATCCGTGCAAGCTGTGGATTCGTCGCTTGGCAGGAACAAATTTGGAAACTTCGAAATCTCCAAGTCTCGAGGCTATATTCCCCCAGACGACAAACACGAACTGACACAATTTCGTGAATTTTCAATTTATCCACCCCTCCCCCCTTCCCCCCTTCCCACCCAAATAATCCAAATTTACCGCCATATTTCCCGGGCGAAGTGAAAAAGGAAAATCCAAGATCTCGAATAAAGTCCGACACCGAATGACGATTCTCCTCGCGTATCTCCGAAACTTCGACGTTTACGATCAAAGTCCATATGAGCTTTTTTATAGCGCACCTCGGGATCTACAAGAAAGCTCTCTTACGATTTCCTCGTAAAATTAATTTATAACGCGATATTTCTCGTCCAAGTGAAACCCGAGATCCCACATTTTCCGAATAATCGCGAAAAATGAGAATTCCAATGTGGCTTTTCCCTCGAATAACTCGGAAACTTTGAACTTTACGAGGAACCGCGTAAGGACCTTTTTTGTAGAGGATCCCGAGATCTACAAAAAAGCTCTTTTGCGATTTTTCGTTGGAATTCAATTTTAGGTGATATTTCGTGTCAAAGTGAAATTCAAAAAATTCGGATTTCAAACGAAGTAGCAATTTGGGGTTTCTTTTTCTTGAATATCCCCGAAATTTTGAGTTTTACAGGAAATTTCTATAGGACCTTTTTTATAGAGGATCTCGAGATCTACAAAAAAGCTCTCTTGTCATTTTCTCCCAAAATCAATTTATAACGCGATATTCCTTGTGAAAGCGAAAACCACTCGAAGAATGAAAATCTTAAGAATACCAATTTATCATTTTCTCTCTGAAATCCCCTCGAACTTCATCTCTCGCGTTAAAACCCCATACGATTTTCTTTTTATGGGGGATTCCAAGATCTACAAGAAAGCCCTCTTACGGTTTCCTCATAAAAGATGAATTTACCGCGGTATTTAGTATTAACACTCAATTATTTTCTGGGGCTATAAATTCATTTGGAATTACCATAAAATTGCAATTAAAAGCTTTATAGAACTCGACGCATTATAAGTTATAGCGTCCATATCCTCCCCAACCCCCATCACTCTACTCTCCTTCTCTGCACCACCTTGAAGATTATTAACGGGGAGGAACGACGGCGAGGGATTAATAAGGGTTCGAAAGAAAAAAAATTTTTTAAAATAGAAAAGTAGAAAAAATCGTGAACAAAAAATGCAGCTCCATTTTACTGCAATTTCTGTACCAGTTAAAAAAATCCCTAAAAAACGAATTATTAATATGGACCAGAAAAAGAAAAAAATTCTCCCTAGAAAAGTAGACAAAAATCGAGAAAAAAAATCTCCCTAGAAAAGTAAAAAAAATTGAAAAAAAAAATCTCCCTAGAAAAGTAGACAAAATTGAGGAAAAAAATGAAATTCTATTTTATTGCAATGTCTGTATCAATTAAAAAATCCCTAAAAGGCAAATTAATAAGGACTAGAAAAAGAAAAAATTGTCCCTAGAAAAGTAGAAGAAAATTGAGAAAAAAAAAATTCTCCCTAGAAAAGTAGAAAATGTTGAGGAAAAAAATGCAATTCCATTTTACCACAATTTTTGTACCAGTTAAAAAATCCCTAAAAAGCGAATTAATAAGGACTCGGGGGGAAAAGAAATTTCTCCCTAGAAAAGTAAAAAGAAATTGAGGAAAAAAATGAAATTCTATTTTATTGCAATTTCTGTATCAATTAAAAAATCCCTAAAAAGCGAATTAATAAGGACTAGAAAGAGAAAAAAATTGTCCCTAGAAAAGTAGAAAAAATTGAGAAAAAAAATTCTCCCTAGAAAGGTAGAAAATATTGAGAAAAAAAATTCTCCCTAGAAAGGTAGAAAATATTGAGAAAAAAAATTCTCCCTAGAAAGGTAGAAAAAGTTGAGAAAAAAAATTGCAATTCCATTTTACCGCAATTTTTGTACCGATTAAAAAATCCCTGAAAGGCGAATTAACGAGGACTCGAAAAAGCAACAAAAAAAATTCTCCCTAGAAAAGTAGAAGAAATCGAGAAAAGAAGAAATTGCAATTCCATTTTACCGCAATTCTCGTACCAGTTAGAAATCCCTAAAAAGCGGATTAACAAGGACTCGAATAAGAAAGACGGGGGATGATTCCACCCCATGCGTAATGGATACGTTTTAAGGAAATTCCTCCACTTCTTCCTCTTTGCTTTCTTCTTACTTTCTTTCTTTCTCTTTCTCTTTTTTTTTTTGCCAAGTTCTTTAACCACCAGTGCCTTCGACCCAGAAAAGAGGGAACCTTTAGTGCATTTCCCGAGCTTCTAACGAGTCCCTCACAAATGGATGGGGCGGTAACCGTTGGCTGAAGTTGCAGTTGCAGTTGCAGTTGCAGTTGCCGGTGTTGCGTCGATGCCATTTTTCTACCCCTACTTTTTTTCTTTTTTAACCAACCCCCAACGTCGTGCACGCAGTACTTATATATATATTATTTTAATAATAATAATAATACTTGTGATGATAATAATAATAATAATAATAATAAAGCATCCTCCTGGAAACCCTGATATATTTCATGCATGAATTTATATTAAAACTCGAAACCGCGGGTGTCACGGTGAATAATCTTCGTATAAATTACCGAGTTTCTGGCGATTAATTACTAATTGCGACGCCGAATTCCCGATTAAGCACGGCAATTTTTACGCCGGTCGCGGTCTCGCGGAGATAGAAGGGTGCTTTTGCTTTCCCACCGCATTCGTTATGCGCATATTTTGCCGGAGGAAAGAAAAAAAAAAGTTGTTTGCGAAATTCTTCGCGAGAACGCGCCAAGATTGAAAATTATTTAGTGCAAAAAAAAAATGTAGAAAAAAAAAAACGTTTTCGAAAATACGAAAATTTTCGAAAATAAAAAAAACCATTTGAAAAATAACGAAAATTCGTCCTCTACCGGATTTCATTGTTAACGAAAAAATATTTATTAATAATTTTTCCGACTACTTTCGACGATTTCTCTCGTTTTCTCCTTTCCTCCTCGTGCAAATACATAAATAAATAAATATGACGTCACAAATGGCCGCTATCGGTGGGAAAATTTCGGTCGCGTTATTCCGTTTGAAGACGCTTCATCATCCGACCGACGACGGGACTATAGTTTATCCATCTCGCATTTCCTCTCGGCGTGTACAACAAAGAAAGGACCAACTTGCTTCTTTCCCGAAACTCGTCGTCTCCGGGAAGAAGTGGAGAGGTTTTCAAGAGGAAAGTTTCATAGCGGAGGAATGACGTGATACCGCCACGCCAGGCTATACGGTGTTGCTTTTCCTCGTGCCAGCTTTTAAGGAAATGTATTATACACTTTCCTCCCTCCTTCAGGAAATTTCAATGAAACTTTCCCACCTGTGTAGGTGGGTACACACCCGTGCACGCGAGTGGATGTATGTGTGTATGTGCATTGCACACGTATACACGGGAGCTCAAAAGTTCACACGAAATATCCCTGATAGTTTGTTTCTTCGATTGCATATATTGTGTATTCGATATTTTTTAAAAACTTCAAAATCGATTTTCGAAAAAGTTGCAATTCAAGTAAAAAAAATCCCAGCTTAAAAATTTGGGAATTTAAGAGTCAACTATTATTTTATTATTATTATTATTATTATTATTATTATTATTATTATTTTAAAAGTAGTCAAATTTGATATTTTTCGAACTTCAAAATCGATTTTTCAAAAAGTTGCAATTCAAATTAAAAAAATTCAAGCTTAAAAATTTGGGAATTCGAGAGTCAACTATTATTTTATTATTATTATTATTATTATTATTAGTAGTAGTAGTAGTAGTAGTAGTAGTAGTAGTAGTAGTAGTAGTAGTAGTAGTAGTAGTAGTAGTAGTAGTAGTAGTGTAGTAGTAGTAGTAGTAGTAGTAGTAGTGTAGTAGTAGTAGTAGTAGTAGTAGTAGTGTAGTAGTAGTAGTAGTAGTAGTAGTAGTAATATTGGTATTGTTATTATTATTATCTTAACTATGTTGCAAAATTGTGATATCGACCCTCGTGAATTCAATTTGGAACTATTGTTGGGGAAATTTGACGAAAATTGAAAAAAAAAACAAAAGAATATCTAGTTATGCAAAATTTACTAGTTTTGGAATTTGATTTGAAAGAAACTGAAGATTTGCAAATTTAAAAAAAGAGAGAGAGAGAGAGAAAGTAAATAAAATAAATGTAACGAATTATTAATAATACAAAAAAAATATGAAATTGAGAAATTTTCAGTAACAAGCGGAATTAATTCGAAATTCTTTAAAAAAAAATAAAGAAATTGCTCGAATCAAGTGCTTTTGAATTTTGAAAAAGTTTACGAGGTTCAGAAAAAGAACATCCACTCGCCAAACTTTTGTTATACAATTTTTTCAACTTTTAGATGAAAGAGCGAACTTTTAATAAAAAAAAACAGAAAGAAAAAAAAATGTGAAGATTTATGGATTTTTCAAAAAACACAAGAATCGAGGAAGTTTTTGACGCGATATTTTCGAAATATTATTTGAAAGAATTTTGAGAAAATTTTCGAGGTCCAGAAAAAGAACATCCACTCGCCAAACTTTTGTTATACAATTTTTTCAACTTTTAGATGAAAGAGCGAACTTTTAATAAAAAAAACAGAAAGAAAAAAAAATGTGAAGATTTATGGATTTTTCGAAAACACAAGAATCGAGGAAGTTTCTGACGCGATATTTTCGAAATATTATTTGAAAGAATTTTGAGAAAATTTTCGAGGTCCAGAAAAAGAACATCCACTCGCCAAACTTTTGTTATACAATTTTGTCAACTTTTAGATGAAAGAGCGAACTTTTAATAAAAAAAAAAGAAAGAAAAAAAGATGTGAAGATTTATGGATTTTTCGAAAACACAAGAATCGAGGAAGTTTTTGACGCGATATTTTCGAAATATTATTTGAAAGAATTTTGAGAAAATTTTCGAGGTCCAGAAAAAGAACATCCACTCGCCAAACTTTTGTTATACAATTTTTTCAACTTTTAGACATGTAAAAGAGCGAACTTAATAAAAAAAAAATATGCGGAGATTTATGGATTTTTCCAAAACACAAGAATCGAGGAAGTTTTTCATGCGATATTTTTGAAGTATCTCGCAGAGCGAAATATTTCGCGTTATTCAATTGACATTTCCCGTCGCAAAAGTCTTTTTATTAAAGTTGCCGAGAGTTGAAAAACAAGAGGAAAAGAAGGCGAGGAGGAGGAGGAGGAGGAGAAGAAGAAGAAGAAGAAGAAGATGAAGATATAAGAGTCTCAAAGGAACTGTTTTTGTATCAGAAAAAGAGGAGTAACTTCTTATAGAAATTTCATTAAAGTTGGATTTCATTTGAGAAATATTCATTAGCGAAGTTCCGTCACCCCCGTTATCGCCGTCAATTATAGCCGTAAAAATTAGAAAGTGGAAAAGTTGATAACAATTTCAATCGCAAACGACCCCGTTCGCCAATTGCCAGCTTTGTTACGTCACCAAATAGAATAACTCCGACGTTTTCCCGCTCGACTCGCTCCTTTTTTCTCCCCTCCTTTGCTTTATTTCCACGTGAAATACGCGAAAAGCGAAATGTTTGCGGGCCGATTTCCAACGAACAAAATGCACCGGTGGCGTCAATGGTCTTTGTCCACGGCATTTTTCTGCCACATGCGTCGCGCAAGAAACGTAACGCGCTCGTCGACGTTCCCGATTTCCCTCGGACAACGAGATTTTACACTGAAATTAACGAATTCGTGAAATTCATTTCCTTTTATGGCAATATTTTGATTTTTTCTTTTTTTTTTCCCGTTATCATTTGACGTCGCTGTATCGGTAATCGATAAAAAATCAATTGCAACCGCGAATCCCAAAGAACCGGTTCCATCGAGAATACCGGAGACGCGATAATGGCACCCAGTGTCCTTGGAAGAGCGAGAATTAATTGGAAAGTCTATTGAAATTCGAGATCCAATGAAAGTTTGGCCCAGTCATTTACACTCGAGTTGTCTTGCGAGATTGACATACTACAGCTGTGCTTACGAGTGTACGTACATGCAAATCGCGGGGGTGTGGATGTGGGTGTGGGTGCGGGTGCGCGTTTGGACCGGGAGTGAAATTCCAATTTTCCTTCTTCGCCTCTGCCTATGTCAAATAGAATTTGGGGTAGCTTATATCTCGGTAGATTAACTATTTGCGAAGTGGGTTAAGTTCCCGTCACTTTCTAAGTCTAATCAAGGAGGATGAGAGACAAGTGAAATCACAACTTTATCTCCGACCATTATCCTGATCCTTCCGTGGCCCATCCGGCAAAAAGTGTCCTTCGACATTAACAATCTCTTAACCCTTGCGACTTTGGCCGGAGTGGGCCTCGAATACCTAATCCGAAATTCCAGAGAAATTCCAAGGAAATTCCGAAGTTGCAACAAAATTTCGAAAAAATTGTAAAGAAATTGCAAAGAAATTGCAAAAAAATTGCAAAAAAAATTCCAAAGAAATTCCGAAGAAGTCGCAAAATAATTTCGAAAAAATTGCAAAGAAATTGCAATAAAATTCAAAAAACATTCTAGAAAAATTGAAAAAAAATTCCAAAGAAATTGCGAAGTTGCAAAAAAATTTCGAAAAAATTGTAAAGAAATTGCAAAAAAATTCCAAAGAAATTCCGAAGAAGTCGCAAAATAATTTCGAAAAAATCGCAAAGCAATTCCAGAAAAATTCCAATGAAATTGCAAAGAAATTCCGAAGAAGTCGCAAAATAATTTCGAAAAAATCGCAAAGCAATTCCAGAAAAATTCCAATGAAATTGCAAAGAAATTTCGAAGAAGTTGCAAAATAATTTCGAAAAAATTGCAAAGAAATTGCAAAAAACATTTCAAAGAAATTCCGAAGAAGTTGCAAAAAAATTTCGAAAAAATTGCAGAGCAATTGCAAAAAAATTCAAAAAACATTCTAGAAAAATTGCAAAAAAATTGCAAAGAAATTCCAAAGAAATTCCAGAAAAATTCCAAAGAAATTTCCGGGAAATTGCAAAAAAATTCCAAAGAAATTCTAAAAACATTCCCAAAAAATCTGAAAAAATTCCGAAAAACTTGCCGAAGACCGAAGAAGCTCGAAAAAAAAAAAAAGCGAAAGTTGTACCCATTGTCCCGGAAAATTTCGCCGGTTTCGCGACGAAACGGAGTTTGGCAAGTTCGCTCCCTCTCTCGAGAGAATCGCTTACGGTCGAAGGCGAGCGAGGCTTTCTCGTGCACCAAACCACCATCGGGTATAGAGCCGTGCAGCTTTGTCGCGGTTAACGTAACAAATTGATGAACACGGCGATGATTCCCGGGATCTCGGCAAGGGGAGAGGAGAGGAGAGGAGGATAAAGAGAGGACGAATGCCCGTAACAGGATTTGATACAGAGAAAGTAGATGGTTGATAGCGCAAAGCATCGAGCTTTGAGCTTGATGAGTGCTGATGCAACTTGAAATGGTGATTCGCCAGACGTTAGCGTCAGTCCGATGGGTTCGAGAGCAGTCTGTGCTACCGGTAGAGGCAAAGATTTCAAGGAGAAACGACTACCCACTTGACTCCTTGAGTGAGCATTCATCGATATCTTTTATAAAACGCCAAACTGACGAAAGACGGAAGACGGAAGTTCCTCCGATATACGATTTTGCCACCAAACTTTTGTCGGGTTTTGATCGAGTCGAAGGATTTCCCCCGAATTCGATGGACGACGAGGACCTCGCTGGGATTTGGGAACTTTTTTTAAGGAGAATTTCGAATTCAGGGTAAGAAAAAAAATAAAAGCGGAATAAAAAATGAAAATATTATAATAAAAATTGAAAAAGAAAAAAATATTCCCCCTTTTTTCGAAATTCTAGATTTTAGGAATCCGATCAATCATTCTTTTTCTGGTAAAAATTAAATTTTAGGATTTTTTGCGAATTCTCTTTTAAAAAAATTCTCTAAAAATTTTCGATTTTGAAAATGCCAAGAAAATCCTTCAATTTGCCGTGGAAAAAATTTTCAAAATATTCCCATTTTTTATCTTTCGCTTGAAAATTGCATTTTTGGATCATCCACGATTTTACAATTTTTCCACCAAAGAATTTTCAAGTCACGGTAAAAAACAATAAAAGGGAAATAAAAAGTGAAAATATAATAAAAATTGAAAAAGAAAAAAATATTCCTCCTTTTTTGGAAATTCTAGATTTTAGGAATCCAATTAATCATTATTTTCTGGTAAAAATTAAATTTTACGATTTTTCCGAATTCTCTTATAAAAAAAAAAGTCCAAGCTCGGATTTAAAAAAAAAATTCTCTAAAAATTGTCGATTTTGGAAATGCTAAAAAAAAATCCTACAAATTGCCGTGGAAAAAATTTTCAAAATATTCCCATTTTTTCTCTTTCGCTTGAAAATCGCATTTTTGGATCATCCACGATTTTACAATTTTTCCATCAAAGAATTTTCAAAAAAAATCCTCATTTTCTATTGGTCGACCATGTTTTTTCTCTCAAAATTCGCAATTTCGGATTTTCCACTATTTCCGAAGTATTTCCGTCCGAAAAAATTCTCTCGATTATCTTTTTTTTTTTTGGTCCTCTTGAATTCCCGAAAATTTTCTCCTCGAACGGTAGAAATTTGCTTACCATGGTCGCCCGGCGGAAATTCAAAAGAACCCGGATAAGATAATTCCGAAGTGGGCGAATAAAAAAAAAAAGAAAAAGGAGACCGAAACGACGTTGAAATTCCGAAGAAAGTTGAGAGGCTGCCGCTTCCAATGTATATTTATATTTAAATCAAATGCGAATGCGATGGAGAAAAAAAAAAGAAGAAGAAAAAAAAATCCCTCACGTAGATAACAAGATGTAGGTAAAATGAAGAAAAATAAAAATGAAATAGACTCTCCTTTTTGATAGCAGTATGAGAAAATGAGGGGAATAAAGGTTGGAAAGTAGATTGGTATGTGTAACTAGGTTGCCGTCGTCGTCCCGTACTTGTACGTAACAAGTTGAGAAACATTCGAACGTGGAAAATACCTTTAACGCGACCTTTTGCTTTTTTCCCACCACTTTTCCCTCCCTTTTTCCCTTCCTTTTTCGCTCCGTCTTTATTCATTCCTTTGTTGCTGAGATATTCCTCCTTCGTGAAAATATAAAACCACTTTCCACCTTGCTGAAAATGCTTTTACGTTGGACTAAACGATCCAAGGATTTTCCTTTCAGGAATATTGAGAGAAAGAAGGTCGTCTTTGTCATCTTTTTCGCGTCTTTTTGCTCCCAAAGAGGAATTGAAAACCCGCGGAAAACCCGGGTTACGAAAATTTTCCTTCCATTTTCGTCTCCCTCGCTTTCGATTTTCTTATAAACAAATGCCTGCTTCTTCTTTTATTTTTTTTTCCCCCATTGTTACTGCTGCTATCGTTGCTCTTGTTGTCGTTGTTACAAAAAAGAAACAAACGTTATAAGTAATTTCCAAAATTTCCCCAGAAATTTCAAATTTCTTCGAAAATTTCCCTAGAAATTGCAATCGTTTTCAATATTTTCGAAAAAATTTTAATTTTTCCAAAAATTCCCCCGAAATTTCAAATTATTCCAAATTTCTGCAAAAATGTAGATTTTTCCAAAATTTTTCCAAATGTTTCTTCGAAAATTTTCCCAAAAAATTCCAAAAATTTTACCACTATTGTTGTTGCTCTTGTTGTTATAAAAAAAAATAGACGTTATACGTTAAATTAATTTCGAAAATTTCCCCAGAAATTTCCAATTTTTCAAAATATGCTCAGTAATTTCAAATGTTTCCAAAATTTCCCTAGAAATTTCGAACGTTTTCAATATTTTCGAAAAAATTTTAATTTTCTCAAAAATTACCCCGAAATTTCAAATGTTTCCAAAATTTCTGCAAAAATGTCAATTTTTGCAAAATTTTCCGAAAAATTTCGAATTTTTCCAAATGTTTCCTCGAAAATTTTCCCAAAAAATTTCGGACTTTTTGAAAAAATTTTAATTTTCTCAAAAATTCCCCCGAAATTTCAAATGTTTCCAAAATTTCTGCAAAAATGTCAATTTTTTCAAAATTATCGGAAAAATTTCGAATTTTTCCAAATGTTTCCTCGAAAATTTTCCCAAAAAATTTCGGATTTTTTCCAAAAAGTTGGAGCCGTCGCTTCAAATGCCGGATCCCCGGTTTTTCGCAGTCCCACCACGCGCGCTTCTCTAATTTTCCGATTTTTCCTCCGCTTCTGGACGAGACTCTTTTGAGTTCGCCCTTCCTGGGGGAATTCGCTCGTAGCTGAAAATTCGCGCGTTCGCCCGTAAATTGCGAATTTGCCCAGCAGTGACTGGAATTTATCCGTGGAAAAGCCGTAAAGTGTCCACGTCCGTCCTTTAATCTCTCGCGACATGCTTTTAAACAAGGAAAGGAAGAAAAAAGAAAAAAAAAGGGGGGGGGGGCGAAAGTATAAGTAGAAAGAAGCCGGCCGGGAAGAAATTAGCGATAATAGGACTGCAAGAAAACACCGAGCAGTGCTGAAGTTAATACGGTTAATAACTTCCTAAGCTCTTGTTTTACGTGCGCTACACTTTTAAAAGCTTCTCTCACCCGGTTCTTTCATTAAACAAAGCGGAAGAGCGGCAAAAGGCCGGTTGTTTCGTCTTTAATTTGTTGTAAAAACTTCGAAGCGCGCAATTGCTCATAGCGATGATATTGAGACGCTGGCGAGGAAATACGGCTCCTTTGCGAAAACGTCCCTCGAAATTGCCCCGTTTTACGCTCAAACTTGCCCGGATCAACCCCGACTTTCATTTACAGCGGACGACTCCGGATCCCATTTGATAAATCCCGGAAAGGGATTTTCAAACTTCGGAAATTTCTATAATATAAACAAAGTTGCTGGTAATATTCCGCACTTAGACGTATTTATTTATTTATTTATTTATTTGCGTAACATTATAAAATAATAACAATAATAGCAACACCAATAATAATAATAATAATAAAATAAAGTTGACTCTCGAATTCCCAAATTTTTCAGCTGAGATTTTTTTTTTATTTGAATTGCAACTTTTTGGAAAATCCATTTTGAAGTTTGAAAAATATCAAGTTTGTCTATGTACTTTTAAAATAATAATAATAACAATAATAATAAAATAATAGTTGACTCTCGAATTCCCAAATTTTTGAGCTGGGATTTTTTTTTAATTTGAATTGCAACTTTTTGGAAAATCGATTTTGAAGTTTGAAAAATATCAATTTTGACTACTTTTAAAATAATAATAATAATAATAATAATAATGAAATAATAGTTGACTCTCGAATTCCCAAATTTTTGAGCTGGGATTTTTTTTTATTTGAATTGCAACTTTTTTGAAAATCGATTTTGAAGTTTGAAAAATATCAAGTTTGTCTATGTACTTTTAAAATAAAAATAAAAATAATAATAATAATAATAATAAAATAATAGTTGACTCTCGAATTCCCAAATTTTTGAGCTGGGATTTTTTTTTATTTGAATTGCAACTTTTTTGAAAATCGATTTTGAAGTTTGAAAAATATCAAATTTGACTACTTTTAAAATAATAATAATGATAATAATAATAATAATAATAAAATAAAGTTGACTCTCGAATTTCCAAATTTTTGAGCTGGGATTTTTTCCATTTGAATTGCAACTTTTTGGAAAATCGATTTTGAAGTTTGAAAAACATAAAATTTGTCTACTTTTAAAATATTAATAATAATAATAATAATAATAATAATAATAATAATAATAATAATAATAATACACACACATACATCCACGTCGCTTAATATAAGTATATGTCAGTACACGTACATAAGGTTTACATACCTACACACACGCAAAAAAATTTGTGTGTGCGCGCGTGTGTGTGTGTTTATATATATAAACATGTGAGTAAACGTACATAAGGTTAATCAGTTGTGCTTTATCTCGGAGGACGTGAAGTAAAGTTTGGTGCATTATCGCGGAAAGGAAGAGAAAGGGTGGCGAAGAGAGGGTGGTAGTTGAAGGGGGTTCTTCGTTCTCCCGGCATAGGTTATCATGGCAACATACATATTTGACTAGAATTAACAACGCAAAAGCATAGCGTATCGTCTAAGTCTCGCCCCTTGTATATATGAGAAGTTCCGAGCTTGCTTATATGTATATATATATTTTATATATATTATACATATATAGATATATGCATGTGTGTATGTATGACCCGCAAGTTGGATTATCTCTGTTTATCGTACCAGCCATATCTAAACACCGTTTCAGGAAATACCAAAAGAGGATTACCAGTCACACGACCAAATGTGCCTGCGGCTTTATTAATTCAGGAAACACACTCGTGCCGCCCTTCTATCCTTATATATGTTTAATTTCAACCAATATACATACATGCACACATAGAAATATACATATATATGTATATATGGACGCGTAGCCGGGAAGTCATACCCGGGAATTGTTTAATCCGCCTTGTTTGAAATTTGGAAATCCGAGTGGTCGAAAAGTAGTAGCGGAAAATCCTGTCGAGGCGAGAGCCTCCGCGACAAACCGGCCCGGCCAATACGGGGGTAGTGGGGTAGCTGCTACCCCTGTTTTCGAAAACCGTGGGAACTTGGGGTATTTTACTTTTTTTTTCCCCCATTTTTTTTAAAGCGATTCGTTCGTTTTGAATTTTTTTTTGTTTTTGTTTTTTTTCAGTTTCACGATTGGATTTTCAGTCGGAAGGGTAGAGTCTGTCCCAAAATGTGACCCACTTACCCTAGTTTTGGAATTATTAATAGGTTTGATTATTTATGAAATTATTGATAAATTTGGAATTTTATTTTACCTACTAGAAATTTTGGAAACCGATTGAAATTTGGAATTGTTTATAAATCGTTGCTCTAATTTTCAATTGTTACGTTGTTATTTAATTAATGGCAGCAAAAATATGCGACAATCCATATTCATGAGGGACAATTATTGTTCCACCGAAGCAACAATGACGAAAGTAAATAATTTCGTTACGAATGACCCACAAATTAATTAATTAATTAATTAATTATGTAGAATTCGTCAAATAACGGAAACCTTTTGCCACTTTTTCACGATCATTCATTGAATTTTCTTCTCAGTAAGACTCAATAAGGAAATCGTTAAATAAACATTTCTTCCTTTTCAATATAATATTTTTCAAACTGCATTGTTGATTATGCAACTAAATCTAGGGGATACCGAACCCTTCTACGACGAAATTCGATAAATAAATAAATAAATAATTTACCAAATGGAAAAATAATGGATACATAAATAAATAAATAAATAATTTGACAAATGGAAAAATAATGGATGAATAAATAAACAATTAACCAAATGGAAAAATAATGGATAGATAAATAAATAATTCTCCATATGGAAAAATAAATTTGTCAGTGAATTATTTTTGAAAAAACAAAAAAAAATGCAAAATCAAGTTACTTAAATTGAATGCATTTTTCCGGAAATTTTTAACGTCAATACTTCCCTCTATGGACTTTCCCCACTAAAAGTAAACAGCGTTCTATCATTCCAAAGTTCCAAGTTTGCGTTTCCTTAATGAGATACCGGTCGCAGTGTGTACCTTTCCGCGTATATATTATAAACATATATATATATATATATATAT
The DNA here is from genome assembly GCA_949825005.1 of Gasteruption jaculator. Lineage (NCBI taxonomy): Eukaryota > Metazoa > Arthropoda > Insecta > Hymenoptera > Gasteruptiidae > Gasteruption > Gasteruption jaculator. The sequence continues at coordinate 18,034,639 of OX463766.1, read as the reverse complement.
GTATTATAAACATATATGCACTTATATTACCTTCGTTAAATATATTTACAATTTTTTTTTGAATAATATATATTTTTCCAAAATTTGGAATTTCAATTTCCAAGAAATTACATGAAAAATATAATATATATATAGATATACATGTATTAGAAATATACATGCGCTTATATTACGTTCGTTAAATATATTCACATTTTTTTAAAAATAAAATATATTTCCCCAAAAATTTGAAATTTCAATTTCCAAGAAACTTCATGAAAAATATAATATATGTATATAGATATATATTGTCAATATATATGCACCTAAATTACTTTTGGTTAAATATATTCACATTTAAAAAAAAAATAAAATATATTTCCCCAAAATTTGAAATTTCAATTTCCAAGAAATTACATGAAAAATATAATACACACACACACACACACATTATAAATATACATATTATATATACTTACAATTTCTCTAAAATAAAATATACCTACAAGAAAAAAAAATTTACAATTTCTTTCGGGATCTTTGTACGCAAAGAGGCATTAAAATAACAACAAAAAAATATAGAGGAAGAAAAAAAAATTACGTAAGCATCCGACGTTTACTTTGAAGGGTTTAGAGTCGACATGAAAGTGCAGTGGAAAAAGCAAGAGGTGCATTAAAATATAATATTCGAGGGAAGCTCGCTATTTCGCAATCACAAAGTAGCTGACCCCGTATCGAGTGGCACGAAATCTTGCGCGGATGCTTTTTAAACGGTATCATCCGATCGCGATACCCGAGTTACCCGTAACTGCACACGAATGCAGCTTGCAGCGGTGCACTTTTCCCACCGCTTGCGATGCCTCCCCATTCGTACGGCGAGCTGCACGAATGAATTTTTCATGCGCACATTTTTAAAGGATGCATATCTAAGATCAGCTCTTCATGTCGATTTAACGGATTATGAAACGTCTGAGGAAACCGGGCTACACGCTTCAAATACGTTTCTTATCGTATTTTATTTTATAGCTTTCCTATCTAAATCTATGTTTGCGAGAAATACGTCTGTGTACGTGAAAATACGCCCCGAACGGACGGAGGGAAATAACGTCTCAAAAGAAAGTGGCAAGAAAACGGCACTGTCGGTGCCCGGAATTCGCAATCTTCGAATGATACAATTTCGAACCCTAAGAGCATCGTTACTCGAGCTCGAGCTCGAGCTCGAGCTTCCCAACTTTTGCCATTTTACAGCTGCAAGTTTCGGGCGTTATCGGGGACCCCGAAGTTCAAACTTTCGGAACTGTATATATTCCCTCGTTTCGCCGGAAGTGCCGAGGAAATGGCTACGAATCGTGGCGTTTCAAAACTACCCCCCTCTCGAATTTCACGACTCGCCAAGAAATTTCATTTTTTTTTTTCGAATTTCTTTTCTACCCCGAGTTTAGGGGTTTTAAATTGAAAAATTCCTGTTAGGGAACCCTTCGGATTAGAAAGTTTCAAATTATTCTTTTTTTTCGAATTTTTCTCTACCCCGAGTTTAGGGGTTAGAAATTGAAAAATTCCTGTAAGGGAACCCCTTGGATTAGAAAGTTTCAAATTATTATTTTATTACAATTTTTTTGAATTTCTTTTCTACCCCGAGTTTAGGGGTTGGAAATTGAAAAATTCCTGTTAGGGAACCCCTTGGATTCGAAAGTTTCTAATTATTATTTTTTTCGAATTTTTTTCTTTCTACCCCGAGTTTAGGGGTTGGAAAGTGAAAAATTCCTGTTAGGGAACCCCTTGGATTCGAGAGTTTCTAATTACTATTTTTTTTCAATTTTTTTCGAATTTTTTTCTACCCTGAGTTTAGGGGTTGGAAATTGAAAAATTCCTGTTAGGGAACCCTTTGGATTCGAAAGTTTCAAATTATTATTGTTATTATTTTTTTCAATTATTTTCGCGGAAAAGCAAAAATAGTGTAACATAATTGTACTTGTAATTGTAATTGTTTACAATTAATTTTGTTGTTTTTTGAAATTAATATTTGGAAAGATTTTAAAAGTTGTCGATTTTTTCGAATTACCTTTTTTGTAGGATTTTTGTAGGAAATTCGATTTTAAAATTTGAAAAATATCTGATTTGGCTATTTTGTAATAATAATAATAATAATAATAATAATAATAATAATAATAATAATAATAATAATAATAATGGTCTCAACAACAGCTGACTCCTGGATTCCCAAATTTTCAAACTGGAATTGCTACTTTTTGGAAACTCAATTTCAAAATTAGAAAAACATTAAATTTGCCTACTTTTTTTATAATAATAATAATAACAACAACAACAAAGATACCAAATTTCCACAAATCCTCCTTTGTCGTTTTCAAATATATTACCCCATTTTCCAGCTGGAAATATTGCGATAAAACTTTCTCTCTCCCTCTACCCCTCCCTAAATTTTTTTTTTTCGAACCCTTTTGAAATCAACGAATCCCATAGCTCCGGGTTCGGGCTAACTCCGATTTATCAGGACCATGGGAAGAAGAAAAAGAAGAAGAAGAAGAAAAAAAAAGAGAAAATACGAAAAGGGAAAAGCTGTTATAGTCCATTTGAAATCCCAAATAATAAACGTTCTAAATATTGACCCGCGGCACCCTTTCATTGGATACGACGACGCGTACATACATGGCCGCTGCAAAATTCACATATACGCCCCCCCCCCCCCTCCCCCCCGAACACACTCGCGTGCTCGTGCACTCGTACAAAGTGTATTAGAGGGTAAATGCTGCAAAATATCGAGTGTCAATATTTTACCGGTACAATGGACCCACCACCACCACCACCACCACCACCACCACCTGTCTCACACACAAACCGTAGGAGGTGCATCGCAAGTGCACTCGGCGAGCACCCAACGCTGCACCCAAAGCGTGCACCGCGTATTGGTGTCGTTGGTGGTTCCGATGGCGATGGTGGTGGTGGTGGTGGTGGTGTAGGGGTTTCTCTCTCGACAAATGCTATTCACTAAAGTGCAGGGGTCGGCGCGGAATGTTTATCCCCAACGGAAGCGTTTTTATATTTATTAACCTCGTCTGTTTCTTTTTTGCTCCGTTTAATAGTTATTATTTTTTCCGCGACCATTCGGAAAGCACATAAACTTGAAATTTATCGACGAATGATCGTTTTATTCGCCGGGAATTTAATCAATGCGGTGCGGGTCTCGAAAAAAAAATATATAAAAAAAAATAAATCCGCCCGAAAAATGCAATTCAACGGTAAACGCGTTTGGGAGAGGGGGGGGGGGGGGGATCGAAATTTTTTTTTTATAAAATTTAAATTAACGGATGCGATGTATAACGAGCTTTTCTTTGTTTTTCTTTTTGCCGGGGTGTGCATTTAACGCGGTCCATTCCCGGAGACCGAGGGGTTTCGCCGCGATTTTCTGGATATTTAAATACGAGAGGGTTTACACCCTCTCTCTCTCTCTGTTTTTTTTTTAATTTGTAGTTTTCGAAAATTTACACGGTTTTATTTTATTATTATTGTTATTTTTTTTCAGTTAAGGGCGGGGTGAAATATAATACCGTTTTTTTTTTTGGAAGGGGCTGTAATTTTTTTCGGGTTCCTCGTTTGTTGGAATTTCGAATTTTTCGGTTTGAAAATTAGAAATTGCAATTTTTATGCAATTGCGATTTTTTTTTTCGATTTTAATTTTCAATTTGAAGAGAAAAAAGAAATTGCAATTTCCTTTATCCAACCGTTGGAATTTCGAATTTTTCGGTTTGAAAATTAGAAATTGCAATTTTTACGCAATTGCGATTTTTTTTTCGATTTTAATTTTCAATTTGAAGAGAAAAAAGAAATTGCGATTTCCTTTTTTCAACCGTTGGAATTTCGAATTTTTCGGTTTGAAAATTAAAAATTGCAATTTTTATGCAATTGCAATTTTTTTCTTCTTTCGATTTTAATTTTCAATTTGAGACAAAAGAAATTGCAATTAATGGTGGTTATTTATTTTTTATTTGCGTTTGCCCTCAAAACCAGCTGCATTTTTTTCTTCTGAGGTTTCCAGTTACCCCCAAAAATTGATAAACTGCAAAAAGAAAAATGAAAAATAATTGAAATCCTCCAGAAAAAATAATTTTTGAAAATTACCCCAATTTTCGAGTGCTTGCAGTTACCCCAAATAAATTAAGAAACTCAAAACAAAAAAAAATAATAATTAAAATATTCATGAAAGAATAATTTTGAAAATTATCCCAATTTTTGGAAACTTCGAACAACGGATTCAGGAAAATAATAATAATAATAATAATAATAATAACAATAATAATAATAATAATAATAAAAATAAAAAAACCCCAAGGAAATATCCTGGCAAAACTCTCGAAAATTTGACAATCTCTCTCTCTCTCGAAAAAAAAATGTCCCCGCTGATTCCGGTGACGTGCAAAAACGAGCGAATAAATTCCCTTCCTTCCCCTCGGAAAAGAATGTCCAAAACGATCGAAATTTATTTTCCGGATCAATCGTACGCTTTATCTCCTTGCCGTAAATTCCTTACATATGGAAATTCTTCGAGACTCAATCTCGACCACGAAAATTTCCACCCCCGGGGGTTTGGGTTTGAGTTTGGGCTCGAGCTCGGAGGGCGGAAATACCAATGATAGCATTTGAGAATCGACCACTCACCGTTTTGTTGCCCAAATTCTTGACGCGACAGTTGAGGTACGTAGTTTTGCCCAGAAGAGCCGTGACATTCTTCGAAGCGGTTTTGTCGAAGTACGGTCCAGTTCTCGTGGCGGTGTCTTCTAAAGCATTCTGATAAGTTTCGGAATTTTTCCCGTTACTCCCGTGGCCCGTGTAACTGCAGTCAACTGCAACCGAGAACAAGAAAGAGACGTTTCAATTTCCTTTCGATGCCAATTCTCTCTTTCGAGATCACTATTGCTACCATTATTGTTCACTACCACCATTATTGCCGCTATTGAGGTTCGACCCCTGGACCATACGTGCGTTGTCTCGTATAAAATAATTAAATTCTTTACAAATTTTTTTTTTCTTTTTTTTTTTTGGTAGGACTTGAATTATTTTCGAGAAAAAAAAATAATGCAATATAATTTGTATTATATTTTTTGTTATTTTTCGAAATTAGTTTTTTTTTTCACGGATATTAAAAATTGTTGGTATTATTTTTTTTTGTAATAATTTCCGAGAAAAAAAAGCAAAAAAACTGTAATAAAATTGTAATTGTAATTTTTTGCAATTAAATTTGTTGCTTTTGGAAATTAATTTTTTCACGAATTTTAAAAATTGTTTTTATTTTTTTTTGTAATAATTTTCGAGGAAAAAAGCAAAAAAAATGTAATAAAATTGTAATTGTAATTTTTTGCAATTAATTTTGTTGCTTTTGGAAATTAATTTTTTGACGGAATTTAAAAATTTTTCGTATTCGTTTTTTTTGCAATAATTTTCGAGAAAAAAAAGCAAAAAAAATTCATAAAATTGTAATTGTAATTTTTCACAATTAATTTTGTTGCTTTTAGAAATTAATTTTTTGACGGATTTTAAAAATTTTTTGTATTTTTTTTGTAATAATTTTCGAGGAAAAAAGCAAAAAAATTTCATAAAACCGCAATTGTAATTTTTTACAATTAATTTTGTTGCTTTTGGAAATTAATTTTTTGACGGATTTTAAAAATTGTCGATTCTTTTTTTTAGGAATCGCTTTTTTGTAGGATTCGAATTATTTTCGACAAAAACAAATAACGTAATTTTTTACAATTAATTTTGTTAATTTTGAAAATTAATTTTCTGACGGATTTTAAAAATTGTAAGATTTTTTTTCTTTGGAATAGTTTTTTTGTAGGATTCGAATTATTTTCGTCAAAAAAAAAATAATGTAGAATAATTTATATTACATATATTCTTGTTATTTTCTTTGTACATGTATTTCTACTTGAATAATTGTTTAACGTTTACGTACTAATTTTATTTATAAATACATTCCCGTGAAAGTTCGAGAACGCGTACAATATTTATATGATTTATTATCTCATTGGCGGCAATGAAATAATTTATAGTATTTCAATTATTCATTTCGAATTTCAACCGAGGTATGTATAATTCTAGATTTCAGGTCGGAGTGTAAAATTTTAAACGTTCAAATGTTTACCGTTAATATTCTCTGAATCGTCAATATAAACGTTTCTTTGAATTTGTTAATCTCTCTCTTTAGGAGCGAATTTTTTATTTCCGTTGCAGCAAATCCCTTTATAGGATTTTCATTTTTGCACGTTTCGTTTGAAAATTGAATAATTGAAAAAATTCAAATTAAACAAACGATACATTTTGAAAAATCGAAAAATGAATTTTTCTTTTTTTCCAAAAATTTGACAGAATATATATTTCTAAAAATTTACATCTCCCGAAAGTATTTATTGTAACTAATCATTTTTACCTTTACATTTTTACATTCAATTAAAAAAAAAAACTAAAAAAAAAATTTAGCAATTCGAAAACTTAATTTCTTTTTTGCAAAAATTCCACAGAATTGTTTTGCTAAAATTTGAGAGAATATATATTTTTTAATAATTTACATCCCCCGAAAATATTCATTACAACTAATCATTTTTACCTTTACATTTTTACATTAAATTAAAAATAAAAAACTAAAAAAAAATTAGCAATTCGAAAACTTAATTTTTTTCTTTTGCAAAAATTCCACAGAATTTTTTTGCAAAAATTTCCTGAAAATATTGATCGTCAATAATAATATATATATTTTTTTTCTTCCGATAAATCTTCCGTGTTCCAGAATTTCTCGAAAAATATTGAAAACTCGCATAAATGAAGTTTAGAAAGAAAAAAAAAAAATTAATTACATGACGTAACCCAATTAAAAGCTAATAAGGTTTCGATGGTGACGAAATTACCTTTCGAGGACCCTTTCGAGGACCCGGGGCAATAACGTCCGAGTGCCAATCGAAGTGTCAAAGTCGAGGGTGGAAAAGGGGTAAGAAGGGGTAAGGGTTAAGAAAGTCACGTGACCCCAAAAGCTCGGATGGAATTCTCGAAATTCCGAGAAACCCGAAGCTTTCAGCTGGAATTGAGCTTTTGGTTGAAGGGGTCGAGGAGGGTCGCGTGGGTGACTAAACAAATTAAAGTCGAAAGACGCCCTGTAAAAGGAGGAGGAGGAGGGTGAAGAGGGGTAAGAGGGGGGGGGGGGGGGGGGAGGTCCTCGAGGGGAGATAAAGGAAACAATTGATAAGTAATAAAAAATAAAAAAAAAGAAGCAATTAGAAATCGAACAAAGGACGGCAAGGAAGAAAGGGGCAAGTAGAGATTTTGAAAAAGTCAACTCTCCCCGACGATCGTAAAAGAAAAGGTTCTAATCAAAATAGTTATCGCGAAATAACGGAGATAAAGTGGAAGCAGAAGTGGAGGAGGAGTTTCCTCCTCCACTTCTGTCTGAGATCTATATGGCTTTGGAGTTTAAATGATAGCAAAGAGGCTCCAACTGTTAAAGCTCTCTTCTTCCGTTTCTGCTCCGGCTCCGGCTCCTGCTCCTCCTTCTACTTCTACTTCTACTTCTACTTGTGCTTCACTACCAGACATTCCTTCGATTCCTGGCGTTTCTCGACGAGAACCATTGCTACTAATGACGATGGCGGTGGCGATAACAATAACGATGATAATGAGGACAGTGATAATATAAAAGTACAGTACCGCGCGGAGAAAGAGCCGTCGTCCGGGGGTGTAGAGCGAGGTAGAGGAAAGTTTACTGCGTTGCGGGAATTCATTACAGTGGAGCGTCGTCGTCGTCGGAGTCGACATTTGTCTTTTCCCTTTATCGCCTTTTTGGAAGAAACGTTTTTATAACCGCGTCGATGTTGCAACAACTGTGCACGATTTTTACGGTTTAATGGCGGTCACGAAAAAAAAAAAGCTCGAGTGGTTATAATTTGGAATTTGTTTGACGAAAATCGACTTTTGGAAATTTTCGGGAGACCCATATCCGATGTATTTTTTCCCGAGGAATCCATTTTCATTGTCAACATTCCCAAAATATCAACAGAAATGCGATTTTTCCTCAAAAAACCTACTTTTTTCCAACTTCCGCGGGGATTTTGTCAAATTTGACATTTGGAATCGATTCTACGGGAAAAATTACCCCTAGAAATGACTTGTCCAACCCCGTTTTTGAAACTTTAATTTTTACCCCATTTTTGGGGGAAGGGGTATGTGTGCCCAAAAAATCGACTTTTGGAAACTTTTTTTGGGAACTTCCGGGAGACCCATATCCGATGTATTTTTTTCCGAGGAATCCATTTTCATTGTCAAAATTCCCAAAATATCAACAGAAATGCGATTTTTCCTCAAAAAACCTATTTTTTTCCTACTTCCGCCCGGATTTCGTCAAATTTGACGTTTGGAATCGATTCTACGGGAAAAATTACCCCTAGAAACGCCTTGTCCAACCCCGTTTTTGAAACTTTAATTTTTACCCCATTTTTGGGGGAAGGGGTAGGTGTGCCCAAAAAATCGACTTTTGGAAACTTTTTTTGGGAACTTCCGGGAGACCCATATCCGATGTATTTTTTCCCGAGGAATCCAATTCCGTTATTAAAATTCTAGAAATCCCACGGGAAATAGGATTTTTCCGCAAAAAACCTACTTTTTTCCTACTTCCGCCCGGATTTCGTCAAATTTGACCTTGGGAATCGATTCTACGGGAAAAATTACCCCTAAAAATGACTTGCCCAACCCCATTTTTGAAACTTTAATTTTTACCCCATTTTCGTTTTCAAATTTTCACTTCTCTTCAAATTCCAAGAACGGACTAAATTCCAAATATTCGATGCGGGATCCTCGACGCAGAATATTTCACTTACAGCAACTGCGGATTCGCCCAATTGGTCCGGCCTCCAACGACACAATTGCCATTTCTTCCGGTCAAGAAAAACCTTTTGGAATTTTTGCCCTTCGTGGAATTCGCAGCTGTGTCCAAACCGAGCCATCCCGAAACCGCTTGGTTTCGACGTTTCACGCTAGTTAGCTTTAAGGGCCAACGGAGGGCGGGGCGGGGCGGGACGGGGCGGGGGTCGTTTGGCCTCTAGTTGCTGCAATAACCCGTTAAAACGATTACCCCAAGTTTCTGCACAACGTTATCGACTTAGAGTACAACAAAGTCTTATTATTGACTCGTCTATCGAATAAGTGAAATATTTACATCAATTTGATTTAATTGGTAGTTCCTTTGCCGACTCAAAGTGCAATTTCTCGGTAATTTTACGTGCATGCATGCAACCAAGCCACCTAACCAACCCATCCGTCCGTCCATCCGTCCACACATCCAGCGAACGAACGAACGAACGAACGAACGAACCGACCACCCGACCACCCGACCACCCGACCACCCGACCATCCGACCGCCCGACCGCCCGACCGACCAACTAGTCAACCCTTGATTGCATAATTTTATATGAAAGCTTATTTGAATGTCAGAAACCACGTCGAATTTGATAAAAATGCCCGTACGATGATGGCAGATAGGTAGAAGTTACTAAAATAACATTTGAGTTGCATTTCACTGTTATTGCTGCAGCAAGACTTTAATTGCACGCTTTCAACGTGACTCCGCCCGCGTGTGTGACGTGACCTCTTGTAAACAGGAAATTATCATTGCATCGCCATTTCATATTTACGCGTGAATTTATGCGAAATATCGCGGATTCCAAAATACCCCGGAAATTCCATTTTCTCATTGAGTTTTCGATTTTTCGAGGGCACACTGGTGTAAAAAAAAAATTTTGTTAAAAAAAAAAGAAAGTGTGAGTAGGTTTAATTTTTTTTTTTAAATTGGAGTTTATGAAATTTTTATTCGAGGTTTGATTTTTTTATTTTTTTGATTTTCCATTTTCGGGCTAAAATTAAAAAGGTCTCTTCGAATTCCAGGAATGGAAAAAATTCCAAATACGAATTTCCCGTCCCTAAAATTGAGATTCCACCCTATTTTGGAGTGAAATTCCGGTTCTTTTGAAATCCCGCGGATCAAAAAATTCCAAATACGAATTTCCCGCCCCTGAAATTCATATTCCACCCTATTTTTGGGTGAAATTCCGGTTCTTTTGAAATCCCACGAATCAAAAAATTCCAAATACGAATTTCCCGCCCCTGAAATTCAGATTCCACCCTTTTTTGGGGTGAAATTCCGGTTCTTTTGAAATCCCGCGGATCAAAAAATTCTAAATACGAATTTCCCGCCCCTGAAATTCAGACTCCACCCTACTTTTGGGGGTAAAATTCCAGTTCTTTTGAAATCCCGCGAATCAAAAAATTCTAAATACGAATTTCCCACCCCGAAAACTGAGAATTTTAATTTTCGTGCATTTTTCGAGATTTTTTGAAATACAAAAGTTATAAAGAATGTTACTTTTTTTTTCTCAAAAAATCATTCAAACAAATTTGCATTAGTTATTAAAGGGCGAGTGACAACAGTCACCTCGAAAATGGGGTAAAAATTGGAGTTTCGAAAGTGCCTAAAAGTTATTTTCGAAAGCCGAAATTTTTTTTCAAAATCGAGAATTCCAATTTTTTAGCATTTTCTCGTAAATTTCCAAAATTTGGAATTTTTGGGAAACGATTGTGAAAAAGCAAATATTTTGAAAAGCGTCTAATTGGCGATTCTACTAATTCGCTTCGAACGCACGGACCAAAATCTGACCGGTTTCGGGTAAGCTGTACTTTAGAATCACCAAATTGATGATGGGAAATCAACCGCAATTAAACTATCCGTTTAATTGCGGTTTTGCGAATTTCTATCTTGTTATGAGTTGCACGCTGTGATCGTACATATTCTCTATTAATCTCTTTTTCATACCAAAAAAGGCATCGGGTGCATTCGATTTCGGTATAAAGCGTTATCCCGGACTAATGAGCTACCGGTAATGTTACGCATTAATTATTATTGATCCAATGAACGAACGCGCGAGTTGCGCTCAATTTATGTCAATTTGGAAAATTACGATATTTGAAAAAAAAAAAATCAATATTAAAAAAATTTTTTTTATTTATTTTTATATTTATATTATCGATCAATATTTATTTATAAAGAATTGAAGGATCAATAAAAAATTCTTTTTGTTAAATAATTCCCCGAAAAATCGGAGGCCGAGAATTAAAAAAAAATTCTGATTTTAAATAAAAATAAATAAAAATTAAATTTACATTTCAATGAAATTGTATATATAGAAAATCGTAGAAAATATAAAAATATGGAAACATCGAAAATCTTGTATATAAAAAATCAACCACCCCCAAAAGAAAATTTGGGGGGGGGGGGTCCAAAACTGAATTAGGAAAAATTAAAATATATTATCAAAGTTCAAAAATCATATATTATAAAATACATAATTAAAAACATCAAAATATATATTTATAAAAAATTGCAAAACCAAAAAATAAATTTCTTTTGTGGAACGATTCCCTTAAAAATCGAAGACCCTGAATTGAAAAAAAAATTCTGTATTTAAATAAAAATAAATAAAAATTAAATAAAAATACTAAATTAATTATATTTTCTGTTTCTTTCGAAATTTACATTTCAATTAAATTTTATACATAGAAAATCGTAGAAAATATAAAAATATGGGAACATCTTGTATATAAAAAAATCATCCATCCCCAAAAGGAAATTTGGGGGAGGGGGAGGGGGGGTCCAAAAAATTCCCATAAAAATCAATTAAATTACATGAATTATTTCCTACAATGAAATCGTAATTTGATACTTCGAAATAAATGATACGGGGGGAGAAATAATTGCCGAGCGATTAGCAAGTAATTACCGGCAATAATGCGTAGGTGACGAGTGCCGCCGTTTTCGCAATTTGCGGCGCGAAAACGTTTTACTGCGTCGTCAATTTTATTAGCGGAGAACGTCAAAACGGCCTCGCGGAGTGATAAAATATTCCCGCTATCTCGCAATCGCTCGAATGCAACTTCGCTCCATGGGAAATTTCGCCAAACGGACGCTTAAAACGTACTATTTTAATGCCTCGTAAAAAACGCGATTACGGGGGGTGTTATTGGGGTACCAATTACGCGAAGTGCTCCCATAATGGTACTCTCGCTCCATTTTCATTTATTTACAAGTGGTATCGGCCGAAAAAGGGAATAACAAAAAAAAGGTTGATTATTGAAAATTCGAATATTTGATAATTCGTGTCGAAAATTTTTTGTTTTTTTTTTTTAAATTCTTGGATTTCAAAATCTGAGAGTTCCCGGGTAGGTGGTAACGAATTTTGAAGTTGAATTTCCAAATTTCCGAGTCGTGGATTTTCAATAAAAATTGTTGATTCGAAATTTTGGATTTTCCCATAAAATTTACGATCCCTTCGATTTATGAAAAAAAAATAAATAAATAAATAATAAAATTAAAACAAAAAATTTTTTTCTTCTTCTAATTCTTGGATTTAAAAATCTGAGGATTTCCGGGTTGGTGGTAACGATTTTTGAAGTGAAATTTCCAAATTTCCGAGTCGTGGATTTTCAATAAAAATTGTTGATTCGAAATTGAGGATTTTCCCATAAAATTTACGATCCCTCCGATTTATGAAAAAAAAAAAAATAAATAAATAAATAATAAAATTAAAACAAAAATTTTTTTTCTTCTTCTAATTCTTGGATTTAAAAATCTGAGGGTTCCCGGGTTGGTGGTAACGATTTTTGAAGGTGAATTTCCAAATCGTGGATTTTTAATAAAAATTGTTGATTCGAAATTTTGGATTTTTTAATAAAATTTACGATCCCTCCGATTTATGAAAAAAAAATAATAATAAATAATAAAATTAAAACAAAAATTTTTTTTCTTCTTCTAATTCTTGGATTTAAAAATCTGAGGATTTCCGGGTTGGTGGTAACGATTTTTGAAGGTGAATTTCCAAATCGTGGATTTTCAATAAAAATTGTTGATTCGGGATTTTTTAATAAAATTTACGATCTCTCCGATTTATGAAAAAAAATAATAAAATTAAAAAAAAAGAAGAAGGTCGAGAAGTTTCGAGCAGAGGAGGAGTTAATTAGTGTTTAACCCGACAAAACGTACATATGACGTAAAAAGAGCCGCTGCATGTCATGTAAATCTAGGAAAATTCTCCGATCCCCGAGGCTCTCGACGACACGCAAAGCACGCGCCGGCAAAGCAAAGCAAGGCAAAGCGAAGCGAAGCAAAGCAAAGGCCATCGCATGATTTCCCACATTTTGTAAAGAATCGTATGAAAGCACTGGCCGCCGTCGCCGTCACGATTCGTAATTAATCTCCTTTTACACGTTCCACTTTGGACCCGTGATTTCGGGGGCGAGCCGATGCCGAAATTTGTCAAACACGTTCAAGCTCGAGATTCCTGAAAAGCTCGAACGAGATCGATTGCAGGCTCGTCCGCGTTCGCGAGTGGGATTTAAACGCTCGTGCCCCGACGGTTGAAAAATGTTGAATTCCAAATTTTGGATTTCGCAAAAAAATTCCTAATTTCAAAATTCTGTATATTGAATCAAAATTGGTAATTCCAAAATTGTGGATTTCGCATCAAAATTTTTAATTCCAAATTGTAGATTTTCATTAAAAATTGTCAATTCCAAATTTTTGGATCTTTAATCGAAATTGCCAATTGCAAATCGTGGATTTTTAATTAAAATTCTTAATTCCAAAATTGTGGATTTCGCAAAGAAATTCCTAATTACAAAATTCTGTTAATTGAATCAAAATTGGTAATTCCAAAATTGTGGATTTCGCATCAAAATTTTTAATTCCAAATTGTAAATTTTCAATAAAAATTATGAATTCCAAATTATGGATTTTGTATAAAAATTGTTAATTCCAAATTTTGGATTTTTAATCGAAATTGTCAATTCCAAATTTTGGATCTTTAATCGAAATTGCCAATTGCAAATCGTGGATTTTGCATAAAAATTCTGAATTCCAAAAAAGCGCCCCCCTCGTGAAATTCCGGGTAAACTAATTCCGAGCGAGTGTAAATTATCGGGGGTGGGAAACTGCAATCGACCGAGCCCCCGTCATTGAATTTCAATAACGCGCAAGTTCGTTTATTTATTTATTCAAATTCATAGATATATTAAAAGTTGTAACTTTTAAAAGGTAGCGGGGTTGCATCGTCCGCGCGAGATGCAACTTTTGCGCGCGATCTTGTCGCTATTCATCTTCGGAGATTTCTAATCTAAATGAAAAGTTATTCTTTGAATATAAAGTTTCTTGCGAAACAACATCCCAGTGCCGTGATATACGATCGTTTCCGAGAGAAGGCCAAGCAGGAAGCGAAAAACGTATGAAGAAGGCGGAGGAAGAGAACTTTTACCTCCACGCTGCTATGGTTTTGTCATTTTTCAAATCGGAGGGATATGGGATTTTTTTTTCATTTTTTTTCCCCTCAACATACCCCTTGCGCTTAAATATGTACAAGATATCCCCCCCCCCTCCCCCCTTTTTTGAGTTACTCTGAATTGCATCGTTCGATGATTGGACATTTTTTGGGCCAGTCAATTTTCAAATTCTCAAAATTGACCTCAAAGCCTGGAGACCTGATTTTTTTTCGATTTTGAAAGGAAATTTTATAGGCACCCAATTTTCAAATTTCCAAAATTGACCTTGAATCTCGAAATCCAGAATTTTTTCGATGTTGAAAAAAAAATTTTATAAGTATTCAAATTTGAAATTTCCAAATTGGACCTTAAATCCCAAGAACCAGAATTTTTTGGATGTTGAAAGGAAATTTTCTAGGCATCCAAATTTCAAATTTCCAAAATGGCCCTTGAATCCCGAGAACTAGAATTTTTTGGACCTTGAAAGGAAATTTTCTAGGCATCCAAATTTGAAATTTCCAAAATGGACCTTGAATCCCGAAGACCAGAATTTGTTGGACCTTGAAAATAAATTTTCTAGGCATCCAAATTTCAAATTCCCAAAATGGACCTTGAATCCCGAAGACTAGAATTTTTTGGACCTTGAAAGAAAATTTTCTAGGCATCCAAATTTCAAATTCCCAAAATGGACCTTGAATCCCGAAGACTAGAATTTTTTGGATGATGAAAAAAGAAAATTGTATAGGCATCGAAAATTGAAATTTCCAAAATGAACCCCATCCTCGAATTTCCCACAAATTGTCCCAAACGATGAAAAACAAATTTCGGCATCGTTGGAACCCCAAGTGCCACCAGCTAAAGCAGAAAACAACATTGACACAATTCCCGTGCCACGACGTCCTGCCCCGATTCTTGCAACCAACCTTAGCGCGATAATTCTTATCTCCCGACAAACATTGGCGCACACGCTCGCTCGGGAACACAGAAAAATGCGGAAGCAGCATAAAAGTAGGTAAATACCTCTCTCGTGATGCCCCAACTCCATCTCCGATAACACGATCTTATCTATCCGATACACGAATTGCGCAACAGAAGTCAACACTCTCGAGGCATGACTCGTCGATCCCAGATGGCCTTCACTCCCATCCATCTTCCATCCGTCCGTCCATCCATCCATCCATCCAATGTCAAGTTAATTCAAGTGCGAAGAGAGGCACCAGTCGAGCCTCTCTCGCGTTAGAAGGTACCGTCGCTCACGCGTGTGCCACCAGTCCTCTCTCGTCACCCATCGCGTCTCCAGTCGCGCGACGGTACCCCAGCAATACCCCAGCAATACCCCAGCAATACCCCGACAAAACCTCAAAACCCTCCTTCAACGCGAACCCGGTGACCCCAAAGTGAAGGTCATGACGACCTCGAGCCAAGAAGACCAGGTCGCCAAGTGGGTCCGGGTCCTGGTGATCCCGCAGCTGACGAACTCCCGCGACGAGGACGTCGAGGTCCGGATCTCCGTCCCCAAGGACACGTTCTTCCTCTCGGCGCTTTACTTCGTCGCGATCCACGACAAAGTGGCCGATCGACGCCTGGACGTGGTGGTTAAAACACCGCCGCCCTTGAACGGGGGCCCCGATTTCCTGAACATGGGGGCCCAGTTCCACAACGAGATCCTCTTCTACGAGAATTTCTCGTGCCAGGACGACATCCGCATCCCCAAGTGCCTCCACCGCGACTCCAAGCCCGAGGGCACGGTCTTGGTCCTCGAGAACCTGAGCAAATCCGGCTACAGCGTGGACTCGGCCAGGGACCTGAGCTTGAGACACACCCTGGTGGCGGTCAAGGAGCTCGCGGCCCTCCACGCCTCGGCTTACGCCCTCAAGCACCGGGACCCCGGGAAATTCTTCCGCCTGGTCTCGAGGATCCGGGAGACGAGGTTCATCGACGACGGGGACCGGGTGTATCGGACGATGGTGAACGCCGCGACCCCGAGGGCGCTCGCGTACCTCAGGAAAATCGGCTACGAGGACACCGCGTTCCTGGACAAGCTCCAGCCGGTCTTCGAGGACGCCTTCGAGAGGCTTTGCCTCGGATGCTTGCCGGCGGAGGAGAGGTTCATGGTCTTGACTCACGGCGACTTCACCAAGTACAACGTCATGTTCCGGAGGAGCCGGGAAGCGCCGGGCGAGGACGAGGCGGTTCTCATCGATTTCGCCTGTTTGAGGTACGCCTCGCCGGTTTTGGACCTTGGCACGTTCGCGATCGTGGCCTGGTCG
>OX463766.1:17892024-18017832 GCA_949825005.1 Gasteruption jaculator | reverse complement strand
AAAAAAGAAATTGCAATTTCCTTTTTCCAACCGTTGCAATTTCGAATTTTTCGGTTTGAAAATTAGAAATTGCAATTTTCATGCAATTGCAATTTTTTCTTCTTTCGATTTTAATTTTCAATTTGAGACAAAAGAAATAGCAATTAATGGTGGTTATTTATTTTTTATTTGCGTTTGCCCTCAAAACCAGCTGCAGTTTTTTTTTCTGAGGTTTCCAGTTACCCCCAAAAATTGATAAACTGCAAAAAGAAAAATGAAAAATAATTGAAATCCTCCAGAAAAAATAATTTTGAAAATTATCCCAATTTTTGGAAACTCGAACAACGGATTCAGGAAAATAATAATAATAATAATAATAATAATAATAATAATAATAATAATAAAAATAAAAAAACCCCAAGGAAATATCCTGGCAAAACTCTCGAAAATTTGACAATCTCTCGAAAAAAAAAATGTCCCCGCTGATTCCGGTGACGTGCAAAAACGAGCGAATAAATTCCCTTCCTTCCCCTCGGAAAAGAATGTCCAAAACGATCGAAATTTATTTTCCGGATCAATCGTACGCTTTATCTCCTTGCCGTAAATTCCTTACATATGGAAATTCTTCGAGACTCAATCTCGACCACGAAAATTTCCACCCCCGGGGGTTTGGGTTTGAGTTTGGGCTCGAGCTCGGAGGGCGGAAATACCAATGATAGCATTTGAGAATCGACCACTCACCGTTTTGTTGCCCAAATTCTTGACGCGACAGTTGAGGTACGTAGTTTTGCCCAGAAGAGCCGTGACATTCTTCGAAGCGGTTTTGTCGAAGTACGGTCCAGTTCTCGTGGCGGTGTCTTCTAAAGCATTCTGATAAGTTTCGGAATTTTTCCCGTTACTCCCGTGGCCCGTGTAACTGCAGTCAACTGCAACCGAGAACAAGAAAGAGACGTTTCAATTTCCTTTCGATGCCAATTCTCTCTTTCGAGATCACTATTGCTACCATTATTGTTCACTACCACCATTATTGCCGCTATTGAGGTTCGACCCCGGACCCATACGTGCGTTGTCTCGTATAAAATAATTAAATTCTTTACAAATTTTTTTTTTCTTTTTTTTTGGTAGGACTTGAATTATTTTCGAGAAAAAAAAATAATGCAATATAATTTGTATTATATTTTTTGTTATTTTTCGAAATTAGTTTTTTTTCACGGATATTAAAAATTGTTGGTTTTTTTTCCTTTTTTTTGTAATAATTTTCGAGGAAAAAAGCAAAAAAAAACTGTAATAAAATTGTAATTGTAATTTTTTGCAATTAATTTTGTTGCTTTTGGAAATTAATTTTTTCACGGATTTTAAAAATTGTTTTTATTTTTTTTTGTAATAATTTTCGAGGAAAAAAGCAAAAAAAATGTAATGAAATTGCAACTGTAATTTTTTGCAATTAATTTTGTTGCTTTTGGAAATTAATTTTTTGACGGAATTTAAAAATTTGTCGTATTCTTTTTTTTTGTAATAATTTTCGAGAAAAAAAAGCAAAAAAAATTCATAAAATCGTAATTGTAATTTTTCACAATTAATTTTGTTGCTTTCAGAAATTAATTTTTTGACGGATTTTAAAAATTGTTGGTATTTTTTTTTTGTAATAATTTTCGAGGAAAAAAGCAAAAAAATTTCATAAAACCGCAATTGTAATTTCTTACAATTAATTTTGTTGCTTTTGGAAATTAATTTTTTGACGGATTTTAAAAATTGTCGATTCTTTTTTTTAGGAATTGCTTTTTTGTAGGATTCGAATTATTTTCGACAAAAACAAATAACGTAATTTTTTACAATTAATTTTGTTAATTTTGAAAATTAATTTTCTGACGGATTTTAAAAATTGTAGGATTTTTTTTCTTTGGAATTGCTTTTTTGTAGGATTCGAATTATTTTCGACAAAAAAAAAAAATAACGTAGAATAATTTATATTACATATATTCTTGTTATTTTCTTTGTACATGTATTTCTACTTGAATAATTGTTTAACGTTTACGTGCTAATTTTATTTATAAATACATTCCCGTGAAAATTCGAGAACGGGTACAATATTTATATGATTTATTATCTCATTGGCGGCAATGAAATAATTTATAGTATTTCAATTATTCATTTCGAATTTCAACCGAGGTATGTATAATTCTAGATTTCAGGTCGGAGTGTAAAATTTTAAACGTTCAAATGTTTACCATTAATATTCTCTGAATCGTCAATATAAACGTTTCTTTGAATTTGTTAATCTCTCTCTTTAGGAGCGAATTCTTTATTTCCGTTGCAGCAAATCCCTTTATAGGATTTTCATTTTTGCACGTTTCGTTTGAAAATTGAATAATTGAAAAAATTCAAATTAAACAAACGACACATTTTCAAAAATCGAAAAATGAATTTTTCTTTTTTCCAAAAATTTGACAGAATATATATTTCTAAAAATTTACATCTCCCGAAAGTATTTATTATAACTAATCATTTTTACCTTTACATTTTTACATTCAATTAAAAAAAAAAACTAAAAAAAAAAATTTAGCAATTCGAAAACTTAAATTCTTTTTTGCAAAAATTCCAGAGAATTTTTTTGCTAAAATTTGAGAGAATATATATTTTTAAAAATTTACATCCCCCGAAAATATTCATCACAACTAATCATTTTTACCTTTACATTTTTACATTAAATTAAAAATAAAAAACTAAAAAAAAATTAGCAATTCGAAAACTTAATTTTTTTCTTTTGCAAAAATTCCACAGAATTTTTTTGCAAAAATTTCCTGAAAATATTGATCGTCGCTGATAATATATATTTTTTGTTTTCTTCCGATAAATCTTCCGTGTTCCCAAATTTCTCGAAAAATATTGAAAACTCGCATAAACGAAGTTTAGAAAGAAAAAAAAAAATTAATTACATGACGTAACCCAATTAAAAGCTAATAAGGTTTCGATGGTGACGAAATTACCTTTCGAGGACCCTTTCGAGGACCCGGGGCAATAACGTCCGAGTGCCAATCGAAGTGTCAAAGTCGAGGGTGGAAGAGGGGTAAGGGGTAAGGGTTAAGAAAGTCACGTGACCCCAAAAGCTCGGATGGAATTCTCGAAATTCCGAGAAACCCGAAGCTTTCAGCTGGAATTGAGCTTTTGGTTGAAGAGGTCGAGGAGGGTCGCGTGGGTGACTAAACAAATTAAAGTCGAAAGACGCCCTGTAAAAGGAGGAGGAGGAGGGGGAAGAGGGGTAAGAGGGGGGGGGGGGGTCCTCGAGGGGAGATAAAGGAAACAATTGATAAGTAATAAAAAATAAAAAAAAAAAGAAGCAATTAGAAATCGAACAAAGGACGACAAGGAAGAAAGGGGCAAGTAGAGATTTTGAAAAAGTCAACTCTCCCCGACGATCGTAAAAGAAAAGGTTCTAATCAAAATAGTTATCGCGAAATAACGGAGATAAAGTGGAAGCAGAAGTGGAGGAGGAGTTTCCTCCTCCACTTCTGTCTGAGATCTATATGGCTTTGGAGTTTAAATGATAGCAAAGAGGCTCCAACTGTTAAAGCTCTCTTCTTCCGTTTCTGCTCCGGCTCCGGCTCCTGCTCCTCCTTCTACTTCTACTTCTACTTGTGCTTCACTACCAGACATTCCTTCGATTCCTGGCGTTTCTCGACGAGAACCATTGCTACTAATGACGATGGCGGTGGCGATAACAATAACGATGATAATGAGGACAGTGATAATATAAAAGTACAGTACCGCGCGGAGAAAGAGCCGTCGTCCGGGGGTGTAGAGCGAGGTAGAGGAAAGTTTACTGCGTTGCGGGAATTCATTACAGTGGAGCGTCGTCGTCGTCGGAGTCGACATTTGTCTTTTCCCTTTATCGCCTTTTTGGAAGAAACGTTTTTATAACCGTGTCGATGTTGCAACAACTGTGCACGATTTTTACGGTTTAATGGCGGTCACGAAAAAAAAAAAAAAGACTCGAGTGGTTATAATTTGGAATTTGTTTGACGAAAATCGACTTTTGAAAATTTTCGGGAGACCCATATCCGATGTATTTTTTCCCGAGGAATCCATTTTCATTGTCAACATTCCCAAAATATCAACAGAAATGCGATTTTTCCTCAAAAAACCTACTTTTTTCCAACTTCCGCGGGGATTTTGTCAAATTTGACATTTGGAATCGATTCTACGGGAAAAATTACCCCTAGAAATGACTTGTCCAACCCCGTTTTTGAAACTTTAATTTTTAGCCCATTTTTGGGGGAAGGGGTATGTGTGCCCAAAAAATCGACTTTTGGAAACTTTTTTTGGGAACTTCCGGGAGACCCATATCCGATGTATTTTTTTCCGAGGAATCCATTTTCATTGTCAAAATTCTCAAAATATCAACAGAAATGCGATTTTTCCTCAAAAAACATACTTTTTTCCAACTTCCGCTGGGATTTTGTCAAATTTGACATTTGGAATCGATTCTACGGGAAAAATTACCCCTAGAAATGACTTGTCCAACCCCGTTTTTGAAACTTTAATTTTTAGCCCATTTTTGGGGGAAGGGGTATGT
The DNA here is from genome assembly GCA_949825005.1 of Gasteruption jaculator. Lineage (NCBI taxonomy): Eukaryota > Metazoa > Arthropoda > Insecta > Hymenoptera > Gasteruptiidae > Gasteruption > Gasteruption jaculator. The sequence goes on along the minus strand of OX463766.1, from coordinate 18,013,280 downwards.
GTGCCCAAAAAATCGACTTTTGGAAACTTTTTTTGGGAACTTCCGGGAGACCCATATCCGATGTATTTTTTCCCGAGGAATCCAATTCCGTTATTAAAATTCTAGAAATCGCACGGGAAATAGGATTTTTCCGCAAAAAACCTACTTTTTTCCTACTTCCGCCCGGATTTCGTCAAATTTGATCTTGGGAATCGATTCTACGGGAAAAATTACCCCTAAAAATGACTTGTCCAACCCCATTTTTGAAACTTTAATTTTTACCCCATTTTCGTTTTCAAATTTTCACTTCTCTTCAAATTCCAAGAACGGACTAAATTCCAAATACGAAGTTTCCACGCCGAGGATCAAGAATTCCAATTTTCCTGCACTTCTTCAAGACCTCCAATTTCTCGTCTCTATTCCACACAGAACTATTCGATGCGGGATCCTCGACGCGGAATATTTCACTTACAGCAACTGCGGATTCGCCCAATTGGTCCGGCCTCCAACGACACAATTGCCATTTCTTCCGGTCAAGAAAAACCTTTTGGAAATTTTTACCCTTCGTGGAATTCGTAGCTGTGTCCAAACCGAGCCATCCCGAAACCGCTTGGTTTCGACGTTTCACGCTAGTTAGCTTTAAGGGCCAACGGAGGGCGGGGCGGGGCGGAACGGGGCGGGGGTCGTTTGGCCTCTAGTTGCTGCAATAACCCGTTAAAACGATTACCCCAAGTTTCTGCACAACGTTATCGACTTAGAGTACAACAAAGTCTTATTATTGACTCGTCTATCGAATAAGTGAAATATTTACATCAATTTGATTTAATTGGTAGTTCCTTTGCCGACTCAAAGTGCAATTTCTCGGTAATTTTACGTGCATGCATGCAACCAAGCCACCTAACCAACCCATCCGTCCGTCCATCCGTCCACACATCCAGCGAACGAACGAACGAACGAACGAACCGACCACCCGACCACCCGACCACCCGACCACCCGACCACCCGACCATCCGACCGCCCGACCGACCAACTAGTCAACCCTTGATTGCATAATTTTATATGAAAGCTTATTTGAATGTCAGAAACCACGTCGAATTTGATAAAAATGCCCGTACGATGATGGCAGATAGGTAGAAGTTACTAAAATAACATTTGAGTTGCATTTCACTGTTATTGCTGCAGCAAGACTTTAATTGCACGCTTTCAACGTGACTCCGCCCGCGTGTGTTGACGTGACCTCTTGTAAACAGGAAATTATCATTGCATCGCCATTTCATATTTACGCGCGAATTTATGCGAAATATCGCGGATTCCAAAATACCCCGGAAATTCCATTTTCTCATTGAGTTTTGATTTTTTGGGGGCATACGGGTGTAAAAAAAAGAAAGTGTGGATAGGTTTAATTTTTTTTTTTAAATTGGAGTTTATGAAATTTTTATTCGAGGTTTGATTTTTTTATTTTTTTGATTTTCCATTTTCGGGCTAAAATTAAAAAGGTCTCTTCGAATTCCAGGAATGGAAAAAATTCCAAATACGAATTTCCCGTCCCTAAAATTGAGATTCCACCCTATTTTGGAGTGAAATTCCGGTTCTTTTGAAATCCCGCGAATCAAAAAATTTCAAATACGAATTTCCTGCCCCTGAAATTCATATTCCACCCTATTTTTGGGTGAAATTCCGGTTCTTTTGAAATCCCACGAATCAAAAAATTCCAAATACGAATTTCCCGCCCCTGAAATTCAGATTCCACCCTTTTTTGGGGTAAAATTCCGGTTCTTTTGAATTCCCGCGAATTAAAAAATTCCAAATACGAATTTCCCACCCCGAAAACTGAGAATTCTAATTTTCGTGCATTTTTCGAGATTTTTTTCAAATACAAAAGTTACAATGTCATTTTTTTTTCTCAAAAAATCATTCAAAAAAATTTGCATTAGTTATTAAAGGGCGAGTGACAATAGTCACCCCGAAAATGGGGTAAAAATTGGAGTTTCGAAAGTGCCTAAAAGTTATTTTCGAAAGCCGAAATTTTTTGTCAAAATCGAGAATTCCAATTTTTGAGCATTTTCTCGTAAATTTCCAAAATTTTGAATTTTTGGGAAACGATTGTGAAAAAGCAAACATTTTGAAAAGCGTCTAATTGGCGATTCTATTAATTCGCTTCGAACGCACGGACCAAAATCTGACCGGTTTCGGGTAAGCTGTACTTTAGAATCACCAAATTGATGATGGGAAATCAACCGCAATTAAACTATCCGTTTAATTGCGGTTTTGCGAATTTCTATCTTGTTATGAGTTGCACGCTGTGATCGTACATATTCTCTATTAATCTCTTTTTCATACCAAAAAAGGCATCGGGTGCATTCGATTTCGGTATAAAGCGTTATCCCGGACTAATGAGCTACCGGTAATGTTACGCATTAATTATTATTGATCCAATGAACGAACGCGCGAGTTGCGCTCAATTTATGTCAATTTGGAAAATTACGATATTTGAAAAAAAAAAAATCAATATTAAAAAAATTTTTTTTATTTATTTTTATATTTATATTATCGATCAATATTTATTTATAAAGAATTGAAGGATCAATAAAAAATTCTTTTTGTTAAATAATTCCCCGAAAAATCGGAGGCCGAGAATTAAAAAAAAATTCTGATTTTAAATAAAAATAAATAAAAATTAAATTTACATTTCAATGAAATTGTATATATAGAAAATCGTAGAAAATATAAAAATATGGAAACATCGAAAATCTTGTATATAAAAAATCAACCACCCCCAAAAGAAAATTTGGGGGGGGGGGGGGTCCAAAACTGAATTAGGAAAAATTAAAATATATTATCAAAGTTCAAAAATCATATATTATAAAATACATAATTAAAAACATCAAAATATATATTTATAAAAAATTGCAAAACCAAAAAATAAATTTCTTTTGTGGAACGATTCCCTTAAAAATCGAAGACCCTGAATTGAAAAAAAAATTCTGTATTTAAATAAAAATAAATAAAAATTAAATAAAAATACTAAATTAATTATATTTTCTGTTTCTTTCGAAATTTACATTTCAATTAAATTTTATACATAGAAAATCGTAGAAAATATAAAAATATGGGAACATCTTGTATATAAAAAAATCATCCATCCCCAAAAGGAAATTTGGGGGAGGGGGAGGGGGGGTCCAAAAAATTCCCATAAAAATCAATTAAATTACATGAATTATTTCCTACAATGAAATCGTAATTTGATACTTCGAAATAAATGATACGGGGGGAGAAATAATTGCCGAGCGATTAGCAAGTAATTACCGGCAATAATGCGTAGGTGACGAGTGCCGCCGTTTTCGCAATTTGCGGCGCGAAAACGTTTTACTGCGTCGTCAATTTTATTAGCGGAGAACGTCAAAACGGCCTCGCGGAGTGATAAAATATTCCCGCTATCTCGCAATCGCTCGAATGCAACTTCGCTCCATGGGAAATTTCGCCAAACGGACGCTTAAAACGTACTATTTTAATGCCTCGTAAAAAACGCGATTACGGGGGGTGTTATTGGGGTACCAATTACGCGAAGTGCTCCCATAATGGTACTCTCGCTCCATTTTCATTTATTTACAAGTGGTATCGGCCGAAAAAGGGAATAACAAAAAAAAGGTTGATTATTGAAAATTCGAATATTTGATAATTCGTGTCGAAAATTTTTTGTTTTTTTTTTTTAAATTCTTGGATTTCAAAATCTGAGAGTTCCCGGGTAGGTGGTAACGAATTTTGAAGTTGAATTTCCAAATTTCCGAGTCGTGGATTTTCAATAAAAATTGTTGATTCGAAATTTTGGATTTTCCCATAAAATTTACGATCCCTTCGATTTATGAAAAAAAAATAAATAAATAAATAATAAAATTAAAACAAAAAATTTTTTTCTTCTTCTAATTCTTGGATTTAAAAATCTGAGGATTTCCGGGTTGGTGGTAACGATTTTTGAAGTGAAATTTCCAAATTTCCGAGTCGTGGATTTTCAATAAAAATTGTTGATTCGAAATTGAGGATTTTCCCATAAAATTTACGATCCCTCCGATTTATGAAAAAAAAATAAATAAATAAATAAATAATAAAATTAAAACAAAAATTTTTTTTCTTCTTCTAATTCTTGGATTTAAAAATCTGAGGGTTCCCGGGTTGGTGGTAACGATTTTTGAAGGTGAATTTCCAAATCGTGGATTTTTAATAAAAATTGTTGATTCGAAATTTTGGATTTTTTAATAAAATTTACGATCCCTCCGATTTATGAAAAAAAAATAATAATAAATAATAAAATTAAAACAAAAATTTTTTTTCTTCTTCTAATTCTTGGATTTAAAAATCTGAGGATTTCCGGGTTGGTGGTAACGATTTTTGAAGGTGAATTTCCAAATCGTGGATTTTCAATAAAAATTGTTGATTCGGGATTTTTTAATAAAATTTACGATCTCTCCGATTTATGAAAAAAAATAATAAAATTAAAAAAAAAGAAGAAGGTCGAGAAGTTTCGAGCAGAGGAGGAGTTAATTAGTGTTTAACCCGACAAAACGTACATATGACGTAAAAAGAGCCGCTGCATGTCATGTAAATCTAGGAAAATTCTCCGATCCCCGAGGCTCTCGACGACACGCAAAGCACGGGCCGGCAAAGCAAAGCAAGGCAAAGCGAAGCGAAGCGAAGCAAAGCAAAGGCCATCGCATGATTTCCCACATTTTGTAAAGAATCGTATGAAAGCACTGGCCGCCGTCGCCGTCACGATTCGTAATTAATCTCCTTTTACACGTTCCACTTTGGACCCGTGATTTCGGGGGCGAGCCGATGCCGAAATTTGTCAAACACGTTCAAGCTCGACATTCCTGAAAAGCTCGAACGAGATCGATTGCAGGCTCGTCCGCGTTCGCGAGTGGGATTTAAACGCTCGTGCCCCGACGGTTGAAAAATGTTGAATTCCAAATTTTGGATTTCGCAAAAAAATTCCTAATTTCAAAATTCTGTATATTGAATCAAAATTGGTAATTCCAAAATTGTGGATTTCGCATCAAAATTTTTAATTCCAAATTGTAGATTTTCATTAAAAATTGTCAATCCCAAATTTTTGGATCTTTAATCGAAATTGACAATTGCAAATCGTGGATTTTTAATTAAAATTCTTAATTCCAAAATTGTGGATTTCGCAAAGAAATTCCTAATTTCAAAATTCTGTTAATTGAATCAAAATTGGTAATTCCAAATTGTAAATTTTCAATAAAAATTATGAATTCCAAATTATGGATTTTGTATAAAAATTGTTAATCCCAAATTTTTGATTTTCAATCAAAATTGTCAATTCCAAATTTTGGATCTTCAATCAAAATTGCCAAAAGTGGATTTTTCATAAAAATTCTGAATTCCAAAAAAGCGCCCCCCTCGTGAAATTCCGGGTAAACTAATTCCAAGCGAGTGTAAATTATCGGGGGTGGGAAACTGCAATCGACCGAGCCCCCTCATTGAATTTCAATAACACGCGAGTTCGTTTATTTATTTATTCAAATTCATAGATATATTAAAAGTTGTAACTTTTAAAAGGTAGCGGGGTTGCATCGTCCGCGCGAGATGCAACTTTTGCGCGCGATCTTGTCGCTATTCATCTTCGGAGATTTCTAATCTAAATGAAAAGTTATTCTTTGAATATAAAGTTTCTTGCGAAACAACATCCCAGTGCCGTGATATACGATCGTTTCCGAGAGAAGGCCAAGCAGGAAGCGAAAAACGTATGAAGAAGGCGGAGGAAGAGAACTTTTACCTCCACGCTGCTATGGTTTTGTCATTTTTCAAATCGGAGGGATATGGGATTTTTTTCTCATTTTTTTTCCCCTCAACATACCCCTTGCGCTTAAATATGTACAAGATACCCCCCCCCCCTTTTTTTTTAGTTACTCTGAATTGCATCGTTCGATGATGATTGGACATTTTTTTGAACCAGTTAATTTTAAAATTCTCAAAATTGACCTCAAAGCCTGGAGACCTGATTTTTTTTGGATTTTCAAAGAAAATTTTATAGGCACCCAATTTTCAAATTTCTAAAATGGACCTTGAATCTCGAAAACCAGAATTTTTTGGGTGTTGAAAAAAAAATTTTATAGGTATTCAAATTTGAAATTTCCAAATTGGACCTTAAATCCCAAGAACCAGAATTTTTTGGATGTTGAAAGGAAATTTTCTAGGCATCCAAATTTCAAATTTCCAAAATGGACCTTGAATCCCGAGAACCAGAATTTTTTGAACCTTGAAAGGATCTAGGCATCCAAATTTCAAATTTCCAAAATGGACCTTGAATCCCGAGAACCAGAATTTTTTTAACCTTGAAAGGAAATTTTTTAAGCATCCAAATTTCAAATTTCCAAAATGGCCCTTGAATCCCGAGAACTAGAATTTTTTGGACCTTGAAAGGAAATTTTCTAGGCATCCAAATTTGAAATTTCCAAAATGGACCTTGAATCCCGAAGACCAGAATTTTTTGGACCTTGAAAGAAAATTTTCTAGGCATTCAAATTTCAAATTCCCAAAATGGACCTTGAATCCCGAAGACTAGAATTTTTTGGACCTTGAAAGAAAATTTTCTAGGCATCTAAATTTCAAATTCCCAAAATGGACCTTGAATCCCGAAGACTAGAATTTTTTGGATGATGAAAAAAGAAAATTGTATAGGCATCGAAAATTGAAATTTCCAAAATGAACCCAATCCTCGAATTTCCCACAAATTGTCCCAAACGATGAAAAACAAATTTCGGCATCGTTGGAACCCCAAGTGCCACCAGCTAAAGCAGAAAACAACATTGACACAATTCCCGTGCCACGACGTCTTGCCCCGATTCTTGCAACCAACCTTAGCGCGATAATTCTTATCTCCCGACAAACATTGGCGCACACGCTCGCTCGGGAACACAGAAAAATGCGGAAGCAGCATAAAAGTAGGTAAATACCTCTCTCGTGATGCCCCAACTCCATCTCCGATAACACGATCTTATCTATCCGATACACGAATTGCGCAACAGAAGTCAACACTCTCGAGGCATGACTCGTCGATCCCAGATGGCCTTCACTCCCATCCATCTTCCATCCGTCCGTCCATCCGTCCGTCCATCCATCCATCCATCCAATGTCAAGTTAATTCAAGTGCGAAGAGAGGCACCAGTCGAGCCTCTCTCGCGTTAGAAGGTACCGTCGCTCACGCGTGTGCCATCAGTCCTCTCTCGTCACCCATCGCGTCTCCAGTCCCGCGACGGTACCCCAGCAATACCCCAGCAATACCCCAGCAATACCTCGACAATACCTCAAAACCCTCCTTCAACGCGAACCCGGTGTACCCCAAAGTGAAGGTCATGACGACCTCGAGCCAAGAAGACCAGGTCGCGAAGTGGGTCCGGGACCTGGTGATCCCGCAGCTGACGAACTCCCGCGACGAGGACGTCGAGGTCCGGATCTCCGTCCCCAAGGACACGTTCTTCCTCTCGGCGCTTTACTTCGTCGCGATCCACGACAAAGTGGCCGATCGACGCCTGGACGTGGTGGTTAAAACACCGCCGTCCCTGAACGGGGGCCCCGATTTTCTGAACATGGGGGCCCAGTTCCACAACGAGATCCTCTTCTACGAGAATTTCTCGGGCCGGGACGACATCCGCATCCCCAAGTGCCTCCACCGCGACTCCAAGCCCGAGGGCACGGTCTTGGTCCTCGAGAACCTGAGCAAATCCGGCTACAGCGTGGACTCGGCCAGGGACCTGAGCTTGAGACACGCCCTGGTGGCGGCCAAGGAGCTCGCGGCCCTCCACGCCTCGGCTTACGCCCTCAAGCACCGGGACCCCGGGAAATTCTTCCGCCTGGTCTCGAGGATCCGGGAGACGAGGTTCATCGACGACGGGGACCGGGTGTATCGGACGATGGTGAACGCCGTGACCCCGAGGGCGCTCGCGTACCTCAGGAAAATCGGCTACGAGGACACCGCGTTCCTGGACAAGCTCCAGCCGGTCTTCGAGGACGCCTTCGAGAGGCTTTGCCTCGGATGCTTGCCGGCGGAGGAGAGGTTCATGGTCTTGACTCACGGCGACTTCACCAAGTACAACGTCATGTTCCGGAGGAGCCGGGAAGCGCCGGACGAGGACGAGGCGGTTCTCATCGATTTCGCCTGTTTGAGGTACGCCTCGCCGGTTTTGGACCTTGGCACGTTCGCGATCGTGGCCTGGTCGCCCGAGGCGCTCAGGGCCAACTTCTCTCCCTTCCTGGAGACCTACTACCGCCACCTGACGGAGCGTTTGCGGAAGCACGGCCTCCGGGAATTGTTCACTTACGAGGAACTGCTGGAGGAGTACCGGCGGAAGGCTTTGTACGCGTTCGTCATCATTTCCTATTTCCTGCCCCACGTCCGGGGCGTCATCGAACGAGACGAGATCGGCAAGAGGACCGCGGAGGAGAACATCAAGTGTTGCTTGGAGGCGGGCGGTGACGAACTGTCACGGGAACTGGCCGATTACTTGTTCGTATTGCGAGATCACGGGTGTCTCGATCATTTGTTGTGAAGTCGGTCAAGGCGAATTGCTGCCAAGTTCCGAGAGCTCGGGTCTGATGCGAGCGGAAAGTGGCGAGTCGATCGAGCGATCGTTGACCGTTTTTATGAAGCGATTTTTTTTTTGTTGCGAAAAGTGACGGTTTTGTGACTGACCAATGTAGGGACATTGGTGGAAAAATTGATTTTGGTGGATATTTTATATGCGTTAGGGTTTTTAATGTATAATATACATATATATATATATATATATATATATATATATATATATATATATTCCAAGATACGCAAATATGCGTCACAAAGGAAAAACAGCGTTTTTTTTTTATTTACGCGTATACTCATTGTTGATAACGAAGAGGTTAATTCCCTTTAGTGTCTCGTATTTAAATATCAATAATAGCGATTACGACGAGCCGGACACTAGACGGTTAGATTGATGACCATTTGTAAGAGAAAAAAAAGAAGATAATAACCGAACCGTGACTCGGCGACTAATCAATGCTGCCTATATATTGGAAACCGAGTATAAATGTGTACAATAACAATAACGATAATAGTAATAATAATAATAATAATAATAATAGTAGTAGTAGTAATGATAATAATAATAATAATAATAATAACAATGATGATAGAAGTATAAAATTGTAACAGTAGTAGTAATAATAATAATAATAATAGTCGAAGTAGCAATAATAATAAAAATAATTTTAAAAAAATGTTAATAATAATGGATCACCGATAAGCAAGAGCACCACCGGAGTCGTCGGATCTCGGTCGATGTAATTTTTCGAAACCTCACTGATTTCAGCGAATTAACGATATTTTTTATACGTACATAGTCGAATCTGCCAAAAGTGTCGGTACGTCTCTATTCCACGCATATTCGGAATGTGCACGCACGCGGTAATGCGTGTATACATGCAATTATACGTAAACGCGCGTGCACATACACGCGCATACCTTGTGTTTTGTGATATTGGATATTATATATGAAAGATTGATCGAATCAATCAACTCCGTTATTATTAAAGTACAGTTAAACTTCATTAATCATGTGTATTTCAATACTTTATAACGCATGTATACATATATATTATACTTATGTATATTTATATATATATATATACTTTGACCTAATTAATTTCTCTCCTATTTCGATGTAGTACGTGTACACATACATAAATTTATAATTTCATAATTACATTTCCGATGTCTGCATACGTAGAAAGGGGGAGTGGGGGGAAGAAGGGGGACGAGAAACGCCATTTCCCGAAATTGTAGAAAATTCGTTTAATTATAGGTACCTTCAAGCTGTTTTTATCTCCCAGTGTGCGTGCGTGGGCTCGCACACACGTACAAACACACGCGCGCGACGGCCCATATACGAAGGAAGCGCAACTTCGTACGCGTATCAAATAAATTTGCAGCTACTATTTAATTGCCCTTTCATTCGATTTTTAATAATTTGTTTGTTTGTTTGTTTGTTCGTTCGTTTATGCAAGCGCGCGGTGATAAATGCTCCGTCAATGCACCGGCGAGTTCGAGCCAATTCCGCCCCAAGCTTCATTAAATTCGACTCATTTCGTCCCCATTCTGCCCCAAAATTTTTCCTATTCTGCCCCACAAATTTTCCCATTCTGCCCCAAATTTTTCCCATTCTGCCCCCAAATTTTCCCATTCTGCCCCACAATTTTTCCCATTCTGCCCCAAATTTTTCCCATTCTGCCCCAAATTTTCCCATTCTGCCCCCAAAATTTTCCCATTCTGCCCCAAATTCGTCCAATTTGACTAAATGACTCCTCTTATTTTTTTTTCAATCCTTAAATTTGTAAAAATGTAATTTAATTGAATGAACGGAACGATGACCCTTCGAGGAATAGTTGCACTTGAAATCGAAATTGTTATTAATTATAGCATATCGGAGGAAAAATTGTAGAGACAGATGCAAATAAGTGCATACGTTGTCGAGATAACGTCACATATCTGTCACATGCATTTAACGTGGGCACTTTATTGTCCCGTAAATACACATACGAGCCAACATACCGTCTCCTACGGTGAACAATAAGATAGCAAACGTTGCTTATCTGTTGCAACGAGCGGTAACAGCCAAGAAAGAATTATTGACACACGTGTCATCTTTATTTGTAAATGTTTGTATACGTCTGCCTGTGTGTGTGTGTGTTTAAACATCTCGGCACTGATAAGTCCATCTTCTGCTGCATTATCGTTTATTTTGTCTTCATTCGGGCGATTCGAGAAGGGAAGACGTTTTATTCTAACGGAGACGTAGGCTGCGACATTGTTTATTGCAATTGTTTTTTATTGAAAAATATAATAAAGGAGAAAAAGAAAAAAAAGGGACTTTTTTTAAGAAAGAAGGCGCATCGACAATTTGTGCAATTTCACTATTTTCTATCGTCGCTGGATTTATTTATTATTTAACTTGATTTGGTACGGTGATTATGGGGTTATTGGTATGGTGATATGTTATGGGGGAAAAATGTCAAGAAATTTGGGAGTCAAGGAAATTTTTATTTTTGCCAAAAACGTTTTTTTTTTCTATTTTCTGCAGAATTGCATATTTTAAAAATGCAATGGAAAATTTACAGTTACTAAAATTGTCTAACAAAAAAAATATTTCTGCAACAGGGTAGGATGCAAAAGTGCAACAGAGTGCAACAGATCCGTCGCATCTCCCAAGTTTCGAGGATCGACAATTCTCCCAATTTTATTTATTTATTTATTTTTTTTTTCATGGGGAAAAATGTCGAGAAATTTGGAAGTCAAGGAAATATTTATTTTTGGCCAAAAACTTTTTTTTCCCTATTTTCTGCAGAATTGCATATTTTAAAAATGCAATGGAAAATTTACATGTCAAGAAATTTGGGAGTCAAGGAAATTTTTATTTTTGCCAAAAATTTTTTTTCCCCTATTTTCTGCAGAATTGCATATTTTGAAAATGCAATGGAAAATTTACAGTTACTAAAATTGTCTAACAAAAAAAATATTTCTGCAACAGATCCGTTGCAACCCCCAAGTTTCGAGGTTCAACAATTTTCCCGATTTTATTTCTTTATTTTTTTCAAATCAATATATATACATATGTATATATATAATTGAAATATATATTAAACGGGATACACAAAATCTAGAATTTCTATAACGTGGAAGTGCAGGTACTCGCATAGACGTCGAGTGAATTCTCGTCTTTTGGCTGCACTTTCGTTTGTTATAACCGAGCAACAACAGCTTGGGACGTTTGTTTGCATTAAATCCTAAACCGCAAAGTTTATAACGTTTGGTTTCAAAGTTACGGAGTTATGCACGGAGTACAAACGTGATAGTATTGCTAACAAACTGCATATACATACACTCCAGCGATTCATTCTATAAAATAACTGCCGGTTCTTTGATACGCGATTCATAGGGGATCGTAAAAGGCGAAGGGAAAGGGGCAACGAGGCTGCAAAGGGAGGGAAAGAGAGAGAGAGAGAGAGTTATGTATAATATACATATATCTTGTAAAACAAATTTCCCTTTGTTGCATGCATGCACTTCCTTTTATCCTATCGCGCACTTACACCATACCCATGCGCGTAAACATAATGGTGTTTATCAAAACGTTTTCCTCCACCATTACGCCGCTTTCGAGTCTTCCAAAGGCATTCAGCTCAAGAAAATTACATTTACATGGAAAATTGCGCGAGTACAGTGCAAGATATCTATAAAAAAAAATTCGATTCCAGGCTGGAGTGCCATTTTGGGGCACAAAAAGTCATTTTGGGACCGATTGCGAATCGATCGAGGGACATCTGGCGGGAGAAAATTACATTTACATGGAAAATTGCGCGAATGCAGATCAAGACATCTATAAAAAAAAATTCGATTCCAGGCTGGAGTGCCATTTTTGGGCACAAAAAGTCATTTTGAGACCGATTGCGAATCGATCGAGGGACATCTGGCGGGAGAAAATTACATTTACATGGAAAATTGCGCGAATGCAGTGCAAGATATCTATCAGAAATTCGATTCTAGGCTGGGGTGCCATTTTTGGGCACAAAAAGTCATTTTGAGACCGATTGCGAATCGATCGAGGGACATCTGGCGGGAGAAAATTACATTTACATGAAAAATCATATGAGTGTAGTTGGAGATTCTTACTAAAAATTCGATACTAGGGTGAAGTGCCATTTTTGGGCACAAAAAGTCATTTTGAGACCGATTGCGAATCGAGCGAGGGACATCTGGAGGGAGAAAATTACATTTACGTGGAAAATTGCGCGAATGCGGTGCAAGATATCTATCAAAAATTCGATTCTAGGCTGGAGTGCCATTTTTGGGCACAAAAAGTCATTTTGAGACCGATTGCGAATCGATCGAAGGCCATCTGGCGAGAGAAAATTACATTTACATGGAAAATTGCGCGAATGCAGATCAAGATATCTCTCAAAAATTCGATTCTAGGCTGGGGTGCCATTTTTGGGCACAAAAAGTCATTTTGAGACCGATTGCGAATCGATCGAGGGACATTTGGCGGGAGAAAATTACATTTACATGGAAAATCATACGAGTGTAGTTGGAGATTCTTACTAAAAATTCGATACTAGGGTGAAGTGCCATTTTTGGGCACAAAAAGTCATTTTGAGACCGATTGCGAATCGATCGATGGCCATCTGGCGAGAGAAAATTACATTTACATGGAAAATTGCGCGAATGCAGATCAAGATATCTCTCAAAAATTCGATTCTAGGCTGGGGTGCCATTTTTGGGTACAAAAAGTCACTTTGAGACCGATTGCGAATCAGTCGAGGGATATCCAGCAAAAGAAAATTATTATTGAAATTATATATTTTATTTCGAACGAAAAAAAAAAAATATATATTCTTAACAATGAGAGTCGAGGGATGCAGGCCAAGATCAGCCGGTATTCTTACATTTTTTGAGCGTTTGCGATGAATTTCCCGGAGCAAAAGTCACCACGAGTGCAGTTGGCGGTGGAACGATGCATAATAAAAGAAACTGGTAGTTACTCTCGCTACAAGTAGTAACAGCGGAGCAGTGGAGCGGTAGTAATAATGGCGGTATGGTTGTTTACCGTGAGTTGCAAGATTTTTATTAGAAAATCTTGCCTCTAAAGTACGAAAAGAAAAAAAAAGAAAAAAGAAAAGTCACGCAAAAGGTAGCGAAGCGCCACTACGGGCGAAGAAATAAGTCTGGAATTGTTACCGGTGTTAAGAGACTCGTAAAAAAAAATCCGATAGACCGGCTCCGGCGCTTTGATGCCTTCGTATTTTTTTTTTTTGAGCCGGATGCCTTTCGATTAATTCCCAATCGGGTTCAAAAATGGCTTTGGGTGCCCAAAAATGGCACTTCGGTCTGGTATCGAATTTTTTTCGTAAATACCCTTGACCTCCACTCGCGTAACTTTTCGAAGCTGGGGTCCCCATAAGAGCCCCATAACTTATGGTTTCGTTAACCGTTACGATTCGCCGTGAAATTTTCCCGTTCTCTTCCGGTAGTTTCCCGCTTTAAACCAAAAATAAGAAGAAATCCGGGCAAAACCCAATCGTAAATTCTCATCCGAGCGTGTACCAGCGCCACAACTCTCGCAATTACCACCCCCCTCGGTGGCCGCAACTATATATCTCCCCCATGACGGAACCGGACATACGTTCTCATAATATGTTCTCGCGTAATGACAAAGGCCCGAAGATTGATCGACACCTATCCTCGAATACCCACGTGCGATAAAGAACCGCGCGTCTCCTTGCTCGGGTCTCCCGAGTGAAGGATCCGACAAATAAATTCTTACATTTGTCCACCCACGTTGGATACTTTACGATCGACGACCGAATCTCCTCGTCGCGCGGATGTAAAATCCACCATCTTTCACCCCCATCCCTTGGTATCACCACCCCTCGCGACGTATATGCATATCTATATATAATAACTCCCCATAATTCAATTTTTCACGCGCCTCTTTTTATTCGGACAAATTTTTTTTTTTCGTTTATCCCTCGACACACCCGGATTCGGTCCACCTTCGGTGACGGATTTAATTTATTAATATTGGTAGGATGAAATTGGTGAAAATTTTATTTTAGGAAATTTTATATTCAATTTATGGAAAAGTATTAATTATACACACACACACACACACACACACACACAGAGTGGTGTATCGATTATTACTATTCTACATAAATTTTGTATCAAGAGAATTTTTCAATATTTGTTGGAACTAAATAAATACATTTTTTTTTTATGAAAATAGTCTTTTTTGGGAATTTTGCTGTTTTATGAAATTTTAATTTACGAATTTTTATATTTCGTGTATGAATTTATTTTATGTAAAAAAATATATATATAGTTTTGTAACAATTGTTTACCTTTGGAAATTGGATTGATTGAACAATCGTTACTCTTCCAAATGAATTTTTTATCAAAAGAATTTTTTTAAATATTTTTTAGAATAAAATAGACAAATTTGATTTCATGAAAATATATTTACTTTTAAGAAGTTTATCATTTTGTGAAATTTTATTTTACGAATTTTTATATTTCGTGTATGAATTTATTTTATGTAAAAAAAAAATATATATATATAGTATTGTAACAATTATTTCCCTTTGGTTTGATGGAACAATTGTTACTCTTCCAAATAAATTTTTCATCAAAAGAATTTTTTTAACATTTATTAGAATAAAATAAATAGATAAATTTTATTTCATGAAAATATATTAGGTTGGGGAAAAAGTAATTTCGGTTTATCCCATTGAAAAACATGAGAAAAGCCGAAATTACTTTTTCCCCAACCTAATATTTATTTTAAGAAGTTTATTATATTATGATATGTTATTTTACGAATTTTTATATTTCGTGTATGAATTTATTTTATGTAAAAAAATATATATATATAGTACTGTAACAATTGCTTCCCTTCGGTTTGATGGAACAATTGTTACTCTTCCTAATAAATTTTTCATCAAAAGAATTTTTTTAACATTTATTAGAATGAAATAGACGAATTTGATTTCATGAAAATATATTTATTTTAAGAAGTTTATTATTTTGTGAAATTTTATTTTACGAATTTTTATATTTCGTGTATGAATTTATTTTATGTAAATATATATATATATATATACACAATATTGTAACAATTAAATTTAATACGGAAAATAAAGTCGATCGTCATGGGGAATTATGACTTTCACCATGAAACCACCCGAAGAGAAGGATTTATATGCATAATAAATAATCGAATCGCTGCATCGCGGCAATAGGATTCGGAAATCGGCGAAAGGTTTAATAGAAAGACGGCATACAAGTGTAGATTGATATCGGTATCGGGCAGAAGGGTGTATTATTGCATTTTATTGTATCGCCTTACGACCTTCTGAAGATGCATAATGCAAACCGCACGGCTCCACGGGTCCAAATGCGCTTTGGCGCGACCAAAAGGACGTATCCTTCACTTGCACGCTGCATCCCCGCACCGGGACTCCGCCCTTTCGGTTCTTGCTACCCCTTGCTCTACCCGTTCGGTGTGTGTTAGCTCACGCTAAAGAATTGAACGGTTAGATATCGAAAGGTAAGTATGCAAATGCAAGTGAAGGGGGGAGAGGGAGAAAAGTACATTTATCTATCTCAGTACCACGCCCATGTATTTCCTAGGGAAGCTTCCGGACGCATTGTCGGGATGGCGAATCGAAATCCCCATACTCTCCAATCTACCCCCTCCCCCCCAATCCCTGTCTCTCTCTCTCTTTTGCCCTCATGGTTACATGCTTTGCTTTGCTTTGCTTTGCTTTGCCTACATCTGATTCTCTCTCTCTCTCTCTCTTTTCAACCCTCCTACGCTCTCTCTCTCTCTCTCTCTCTCTCTCCATGCCATCCAAACCGATACTCCGGAGATTTACGGGCAAACTAGCTCGGGTTCCTACGGCTAATAGACCGGCGAGTTATGGGGCCAATTCAATTTAATTTAAAAAATAAACATTTCTTCCTCCCCCCCTCCCTCCCTTCCTCATACCCTTTCTGGAACTTTTTTCTTGTCTTTCTCCATATTTCAATTTTTCTCTTGTTCATATATTTTCATATCTATGTATATATATATAATTATAGTACTATTAATATTATTGTTATTATTGTTATTATTAATATTATTGTTATTATTGCTACTGCCACAATTCGTGCATCCTGATTTTTTTTTTTTAAACCTGCAGGAATAGTTTTTGGGGGGAGGCACACGTTATACCCAAAAAATTGACTTTTAGGAAAATATTTTTTTGAACTTTCGGGAGACCCATATCCGATGTATTTTTTTCCAAGGAATCCATTTTCATTGTCAAAATTTCCAAAATATCAACAGAAATGCGATTTTTCCTGAAAAAACCTACTTTTTTCAAACTTCCGCTGGGATTTCATCAAATTTGACCTTGGGAATCGATTCTACGGGAAAAATTACCCCTAGAAACGACTTGTCCAACCCCATTTTTGAAACTTTAATTTTTACCCCATTTTTGGGGGAAGGGGAAGGTATGCCCAAAAAATCGACTTTTGGAAAATTTTTTTTCCAATTTTCGGGAGACCCATATCCGATGTATTTTTTTCCGATCAATCCATTTTCATTGTCAAAATTTCCAAAATATCAACAGAAATGCGGTTTTTCCTGAAAAAACCTACTTTTCTCCACCTTCCGCTGGGATTTTATTAAATTTGACCTTGGGAATCGATTCTACGGGAAAAATTATCCCCAGAAACGACTTGTCCAACCCCGTTTTTAAAACTTTAATTTTTACCCCATTTTTGGGGGGAAAACCAAGACCCAAAAAATTCTCCTTTTCGGAACAAATAAAAACTACGAAACTAAATATAAGAAAAAATTCACACGCGCGATGGTAGCTGTGATTACAACAAACCCATCGTTTCTGAAAAAAACTTCTCCACTCGTAAACATTTCGTAAAACACATAACACTTTATTAACCCATCGACGAAGGGGACGTTCCAAGATTTCATTACCTCCTATCCCATCGAAGCCGCTCCGAACGACGCGAGATTTGCGTTCGTCTTCCGGTTCCTCTCATCAAAAACAAGCCCTACCCTGTCGAGGGGAAGTTAACGGGTAATAGTAAACGTAGCCTCCCTCACTCCCTCCCTTCATCCCTCCCTTGTTTCCCCGTGAACTTGAAATTGATAAACATGGTGTGTCTTTTTTTCTTATTCAGCAAAAATTTGTCCAAAAGGAAAAGGAAGAAGTGATTAAAAAAAAAGAGAGAGAGAGAGAAATGACACGAACGAAAATGGAAATTCCAATTCGGGGACCCAAACTGTCTATCTTAGGGATTAACAATTCCAAAAAGTCTAAAGCAACAGCAACAGCAACAGCAACAGCAGCAGCAGCAGAAGCAGAAGCGGAAGCAGCAACAACGGTACTTGTAGTGTTGTCATTCAACATTCAGCACTATCAGGGGTTTACATCCCAGTTCGTTTACACTAAATGGGTGGAACCGTATTTTGACAATAGTCAACCCCCGTGTATTTCCAAAACGAGTTTAGGCGAATCAACATCGTCCTTCTAAAGACACGTATACGTACAATACGAATCTGTGTGTGTATGTGTGTGTGTGTCAAATTGCTCCATTCACATTCATACCCACACACACATACGAAATATATGCATATATATATCCCACAGAAATATATATATATATATAATAAATGCATATATATAAATGTGTGTGCGCACGCGTGTGTTTATGCGTGTGTGTGTGTGTACGCGAACCTTTAGACACGTAGAGAAAGTTCGGTAGGATGAGAAAAGCTTAGCTAATTTAAACTAAACAATTCTCCGATTGAAATAACCATGTTTTATGTGTAAGTTAATGTAACTACACTTGTTGGACTTTAATGGACCTATTATCCCGAGAACTGCAGCATTCGTTTCAGTCCGAGAGTTCGGTGTGTGCAGTTCCGTCCCCTCCGAAAAGCCACTCTTTCGTTGATTTTCAATTAATTAAAATTCGCGAAAAAACGGTAAACAAATAATCTTTTTTTTTAACCCCACCAAAAAAATATTCAAATATCCCTAATCGATGAGAGATAAAAATATAACTCGCCCCAAAAATCCTTAAGTAAAAAAAAAAAAAAAATGAAAATGATAAAATTAAGAAAGAAAAAAAAATCGACAGAGATAGGCCAGAAATCAGTCTTATCGCATCCCCAATTGCCACGGAGCTGGCGTTTGGAATCGAGATTTTTCCCCAAATGACTTCGCTCGAATGAAAATATCGAGGGACGCCCTTTCGATTATCATCTGCATACGTAATAAAATTTGCTCTCCCCCTTGGATTGGAAACGGAATGATCTTAGCAACGCTCCGCTGTATTCGCCGAGTAATTTAACGCGGAACACATTTCACCTGAATTTCTAAGGAATCCTACGTCGCTCCCGTGGAATTGGAGAAGAAGCGAAAGAAGAGGAAGAAGAGGAGGATACGTAGTACGTGGCTCTAAATGAGATGGAGACAAGATTGACAGAAATTCTCTCTACTTTAATGCAGAAAGTGAAGTGGAAACAGACATTTACTTTTCCTATAGTTCGAAAATGCACCGAGAAAGTTGTAAATAAACTCGAGTTCTTAACGCCATCGGAACTATACCGAGTGTACCGATAAATCCTTCCACTTTGAGAATCTCTGATTTTTTTGTTAAGAGCCGTCTATCGGGACGAAACGTAGCTAAAAACCTTACTCGACACCTTGGAAATCTATGGTGTGAATATGGTCGCCATAGGTCCAGTGGTTTGTCAGTGATGATGCGGTTTACTCACGCACCATGGATTCCACGTCAGCGAAATCGCTCCGGAAATACGGAATTTTAGCGAGGCTTCAGCGCCGCCTATCGGAACGAGACGCGACTAAAAACCTTACTCGATACCTTAGGAATCTATGGTGTGAATATGGTCTCCATAGGTCCAGTGGTTTGTCAGTGATGATGCGGTTTACTCGCGCGCACCATGGATTCTACGTGAGAGAAGTCGTTCCGGAAATACGGAATTTTAGCGAGACTTCAGCGCCGCCTATCGGAACGAGACGCGACTAAAAACCTTACTCGATACCTTAGGAATCTATGGTGTGAATATGGTCTCCATAGGTCCAGTGGTTTGTCAGTGATGATGCGGTTTACTCACGCACTATGGATTCCATGTAGATAAAATAATTATTTTACAATATTAATGTACAAATATTAATTATCATTCATTATAATTTACAATAAATTACAGTTATCATGCGTGAAATGGCTTTTTGGGTCGAAAATATTCCAGGTGTAAGGATTTAATGGGGCCACCCTGTACACCATTACTGCCACAGCTGCCGCTATTACCACTGCTACTGCCACTACTATACCACTACTGTACTGCTACTTCTGCTACTGCCAATACTAAATCTGTTACGAGCACCAAGTAACGATTATTGAGAGCCTTTTTTTTCTTTCTTTTTTTTTTTTTTCATTATATTAAAAAACTTTCTTTCCCCATAACGGGGGCACCAGTTGCAGACTCTTAATTAATTATAACTTCGGCATTCGTTTGATTCAACCATTTTATTCTCCGTTGTCTAACTTTTCACCATTCAATGTTAATATCGAATAACGCTATTCATTATCGATATAAAATAGGTGCCAATATGGAATTGTATCCGCGAAACTCCATTTCACGTTTTACCTCAAAAAGTACCGATTCACATTTTTCTGGAATTTCTTTTTTTCGAATAATAATAACAAAAACAATAGCAATAATAATAATAATAATAATAGCAACAATAGCAATAGCAAAAATGATGCTGATGATAATAATAATAATAAAAATAATAATAATAATAATCATAATAATAATCGTAATAATAATAATAATAATAATAATAATAATAATAATAATCATAATCATAATAACAACAACAAGAACAACAGCAAAGATAATAAAAATAAAAATTTTCGTTGTGGCAAAAGTTCCCAGAATCTCGAAATTGAAACACACACACACACACACAGAGAATTGCATATATTGAAATGCATATTAGCCCAGAGCATCCGCAACGTAACGCGCAACGAGAAGTAACGATAGGGAACGGAATGGAACGGAACGGAAGGGTACCTATCCCCCCCCCTTTCTCCGTTCGATCTATCGAAAACAATATGGAAAAATGAAAAATTTCAGATAACAACATACCGAAGAGTATGTTTATTCAGGAGCTTCCCGCGGATGCGCTGCAACGAATGTTGGATCGTTTTGTGTGAAGAGAGCGGCGCAATTTCGTTCAATGAAAAAAAAAAAAAAAAAAAAAAACGCCGTCGTAATTTTCTGTAGTTATTAATACAAAAAAAAATACAGAAGGGTAGGGGGAAGGGGGGAGGAGGGGAGTATACGGTTATTAAGTTGGTATATTAGTTTCCGCGAAAACAATGAAAAGAAGAAGCCGGAACTACTTTTATTATTATTATTATCATCATGATTATTATTATTATTTTTTTAATTATTATTATTATTATTATCGTTATCATTATTATTATTATCATTATCATTATTATTATTATTATCATTATTATTATCATCAGCATCATTTTTGCTATTGCTATTGTTGCTATTATTATTATTATTATTATTATTATTGTTGTTATAATTTTTAAAAAATTTCCAAAAACTTAATCGGTTAAAATTGCCACAATTTTCAATAACTCGGATATTTCTTGAAAAGTGAGAGAAACGGTGCGACTGCGTCTACCCTGTTACTTACTTTTCTACTATAACACCACCACCACCACCACCACCCCCGGTACCATTGTACTTTCGCGGGAACACCGTGTCTCATTCTCAGCCATTACTATATGTTTCCGTTACCCATGGCACTCCCATATAAAAACTTACGAGTTTCCCTTACACAGAAGTCGTAATGTTTTAAGACGCGTCTCTTCTTTTTCATTACACTACTGTCAAAGCTTCCCTCGCAAATTGTGGTTGCCATTTCGCGGAATCAAACGGGCAAAAACAATTTATGGAATTCGCCGTGGAAATAATAAAGTCGCGCTCGTAAAGGAAATGATATTAAATGACGAAGGCTTTCCCTTGAGAAATTTCAAAACAAAAAAAATTGGAATCGCCATTTTTTTCTGTTGCCATTTCTTCAATGGCAACAAACTGTTGTTAAAAAAAAATGGCAATTATTCGAAAAACCTTTTTTTTCTGTTGCCATTTTTTTTTAATGGCAATTTGGCACCAAACTGTTGTTAAAAAAAATGGCAATTCATCCAAAAACCTCTTGTCACTGTTACCAATTTTTTTAAAATGGCAATTTGGCAACAAACTCTTGATACAAAAAATGGCAATTATTCCAAAAACCTTTTTTTTCTGTTGCCAATTTTTTGAATGGCAATTTGGCAACAAACTGTTGTTTAAAAAAAATGGTAATTATTCGAAAAACCTTTTTTTTCTATTGCCAATTTTTTTTAATGGCAATTTGGCACCAAACTGTTGTTAAAAAAATGGCAAGAGGAAAAAAAGGTTTTTGGGATTAATTTCAAGGCAAATATCGCGTTTTTAGTTGAAGAATAACCTGGATTCGAACCAGCCCCCCCCCCCCCCCCCCCCCTCCCCAAGAAAAATAAAAAATCCTGGATTCTAAAAAAAAATAAGTAAATAATAATAATAATAATAAGAGAAAAGGGAAAATGGGAAAAACCAAATTACCCCTGAACCTAATTGCCCCTAAAACGAGTTTGTCGCTTCCACTTTGGAGACGCTTAAATCTTGACTGATTTCCAAGACGCGATTCTTCCTTTTCCCGGGAAAGAAACGAGTAAACCGTCAGCGGAGTCTGGAAACGTCTCTCCTGCATCCCCTTGAATTCCCTTTGAAACGAAACCCCGTTAATTCTTCATTGTAGTGTAAAACAAATCTCCCGTTCCTTATTTACGAGAAACTTTATGAAATAAGACTCATTTATACGGAGTTTATGAAGTAACGGCGTAACTTATTTAATTTTACAGTTACACTCCCTTCCCAGCTTCCCTCCGCTTCCGCTTCCGCTTCTGCTGCTGCTTCTGCTTCGCTTTCATACCATAAAAGGAACTTACAAGGAAATTTCACATAAACGAAGAATAAAATGTTGAGTTAAAAGCCCACATGAATGGCCCTTTTCCCGGAGTTATCCGGTAATAGCGAATGCACTCGATTCTCCCAAGACCCTTTCCCTCCCCCCTTCACTCCCATCCCGCCTCTCTCGGCACTCCTCCCTCTTATCCCATCAGCGATTTTATGATAAGTTTATGAAAAAAGCAATCTCGTCCGTGGCGGCGGCGGCAAAGGCGTCGCCGACTCGTGAAAATTGCCGCAATAAAAATTCCCTAGCAGCCGGAGTAACTTTTCTCCAGGATGCTGCCGCTTCCGGTTCCATTTTCCCTGGAATCCGCGTTCGAGATTTTTCGCCCCATTTTTCGGGGGATGACCAAAAAAATCGACTTTTGCAAAATATACCTAGACACGAGTTCGTGAAAATTGCCGCGTTAAAAATTCCCTAGCAGCCGGAGTAACTTTTCTCCAGGATGCTGCCGCTTCCGGTGCCATTTTCCCTGGAATCCGCGTTTGAGATTTTTCGCCCCATTTTTCGGGGGAAGACCAAAAAAATCGACTTTTAGAAAATATCCCTAGAAACGAGTTCGTGAAAATTGCCGCAATAAAAAATCCCTAGCAGCCGGAGTAACTTTTCTCCAGGATGCTGCCGCTTCCGGTGCCATTTTCCCTGGAATCGGCGTTCGAGATTTTTCGCCCCATTTTTCGGGGGAAAACCAAAAAAATCGACTTTTGGAAAATATCCCTAGAAACGAGTTCGTGAAAATTGCCGCAGTAAAAATTCCCTAGCAGCCGGAGTAACTTTTCTCCAGGATGCTGCCGCTTCCGGTTCCATTTTTCCTGGAATCCGCGTTCGAGATTTTTCGTCCCATTTTTCGGGGGAAGGCCAAAAAAATCGACTTTTGGAAAAAATCCCTAGAAATGAGTTCGACCCCATATTTTTTTAAATAACGATATTTTGGAAGTCGTGCAATTTCCTTGCCCTCGGGAGCTAATTTTTTTTTCTTTTTTGCCCGATACACTTTTCGCTCTTAATCGTTTCCCTTAACGAGTCGCAAAAATACTGCATGATTAAAATATTAAATATTTAGGAAAAAGTTATCCGTGATATCGAAAACTCCGGGGTCTTTGAAAAGGGGAGGGGGGAGGTGGGAGGGGGAAAAATACGTGGGCAAAGTTGCAAACTTTTAAAGTCGCATTAAATTTTCAAGAATTTTTACCTCCAAAGGGAAGAACTATCTTAATCTAACTCGTAAAGAGCTTCCGAGACTGAAAGATCTCGAGGGCTGAGTACATACACGCTTATTTGCAAAGCGTATACTCCCATACGTGCACGTCGTCGTGCGCGTTTGTACACATTTTCCCGAAAGGGAAAAGACAAAGTTGACGTTTTCTTTGCTTTTTGTCTTATATAAATACCCTATTTATTTACTAAACTCGGCCGGGGTACAATCCCGAAGAAAGTAGATATATTTCGTAAACGCATATAGGATTATTACTTCTGCCGGTGCAGAAATATTAGGTACATAAGCCGCGAGCAAACACGCGCGGATCTCTTACGAAAACTCCCCATTTTCCCTCACCAATTTCATCCTACACGGTAAAAAAATATAGCATCGGAGGAAAAATGGCCTCTGGGGCCAAAAATTGTATCGATTTTTATTTATTAATTTTTTTTTGCGAAATTACGCATGAATGTTTGAAATAAAAAATTCGGGGAATTTCAGTAATTTTTGTAAATAATTGGATTATGGTGTCGGAGGAAAAATGGCCTTTGGGGCCAAAAATTGTGTCGATTTTTCTTTTTTTTTCGAAATTACGCAACATGGCCTTTGGGACCAAAAATTGTATCGATTTTTCTTTTTTCTTTTTTTTTCGAAATTAAGTAAAAAATGTTTGAAATAAAAAATTCGGGGATTTTTAGTAATTTTCGCAAATAATTGGATTATGGTATCGGACGAAAAATGGCTTTTGGGGCCAAAAATTTTATCGATTTTCTCATTTTTTTTCGAAATTAGCTGAAAATTTGAAAACCATATTTTTGGGGAATTTTAGTAATTCGTGCAAACAAAAAAATGGTTTTTGGAGCCAAAAATTGTACCGATTTTCTTTTTTCGAAATTAGCTGAAAATTTGATAGTCATATTTTTGAGGAATTTTAGTAATTCGTGCAAAAAGAAAATGGTTTTTGGGGCCAAAAATGTATAAATTTTTCTTCAAATGTATCCAAAAATGTCGAAATAAAAAATTCGGGGAATTTTAGTAATTTTTGCAAATAACTGCAATTATTCCAAATAGGTTGCGTATCTTGCACTGTCGCTGGCACTGCAGCCGTTGTTATTAAAATTCGAAAAGAGGCTTTGAAAAGGCCACTTTGGAATGCTCATGAATTTCATGAAAAATCTTATTAAAATCAGGAACGTTCGAGCGAGGTAACGAGAAAGCAATTTTATTAAGGAACGAAGGAACCGGCAACAATACAATTCCCTATAATAAGATTTCTTTAACTCAAAGCGGAAATGTCTAACAACGAATGTAATTTCTCGCGATTGTTACGAAAAAAAAAAAAAAATAAGTAAATAAATAAATAAACAAATAAAAAAGGAAAATCAAAGTCCGACGAAGATTTATTTCAAAGGGAATCCAAGAAACGCGAGGCGAAGCCATGGAAAATAAAGGGTGGAAGAAGATATACACGAAGTCTCGGGGTACCTGCGAGGGAAGGTGAGTCAGCCGACTGCTGATATTGAATATCGCGCAATTTTTTCGAAAGCCAACGCGGAAGGGCTTCCTTGGATTAGGGAGACGCAAATCTGCGGTTCTCGAAGAAATCCAAACCGCGCGAATTCCTTCGAAAGCGAGTGTTTTGTCGCGGTCATTCTTTGGGAATTCCCATGAACGGGGGTTTCGAGTTTCAAAAGAATTTTGAAACCCCATAGATTCCACCAGACAACGTCGCGGTATGGGGTTTACCTTCCACCGACGAATTAGGGATTTTAAGAAGAAGGGCGAGACGCCGGGATTCAAGGAAGGGAGGATTTCGTTGAAAAAATGGGGCCTTAGGCCCAAACTGAATTTTTAACACGTTGACTGCCACGTGTATTTCCATTGAAATCTCCTTCAGGCCACGAGTGCCCACACCAATTCAATAGTTTTTTACTTCCTGTGGAATACCTTTTCAAATACCTACGACGATCCTTCGCAAGTCGTCAAATAAGCGTCACCCGAATACGGGTGACGCGGCCCGATCAGAAACTTTGCTGGCACTCGAATATGGGTGACGCGGCAGTCAACGTGTTAAAAAGAGAAAAGGGTGGGTGTCGTGGATAAATTTCACGAGATACGCTTCGAAATTGAGAAACGCTCGCTCCCGGGCCCTATTCTATGAAAATTTTCTTTAAAAATTGGGGCTTAAGGCCCAAACTGAATTTCAAAAAAGAAAAAAGGGTGGGTGCCGTGGGTAAATTTCACGAGATACGCTTCGAAATTGAGAAACGCTCGCTCCCGGGCCCTATTTTATGAAAATTTTCTCCGAAAAATGGGGCCTTAGGCCCAAATTGAATTTTAAAAAAGAGAATAAGGGTGG
Source organism: Gasteruption jaculator (assembly GCA_949825005.1). Lineage (NCBI taxonomy): Eukaryota > Metazoa > Arthropoda > Insecta > Hymenoptera > Gasteruptiidae > Gasteruption > Gasteruption jaculator. The sequence goes on along the minus strand of OX463766.1, from coordinate 17,987,025 downwards.
GTGCTGTGGGTAAATTTCACGAGATACGCTTCGAAATTGAGAAACGCTCGCTTCAGGGCCCCATTCTATAAAAATTTTCTCCGAAAAATGGGGCTTAAGGCCCAAAACTGAATTTATCAATAGAAACTTTGGAAAAGAAATGAATTGGGAATTTATAAAAGAAAAATTTATAAAAAATGGGTCCAGCGCATAAATTTCATAGGATACCTTTGCTCCTGGGCCTTAGATTAAAAATTTTCGAAAGAAAGGGCGGGGGAAGGACCGACTTAACTATTTACAATATTCAGAAAAAAAAACGATAAAAAACGAAATGGAAGGAAAAATTAAACCGACCTCTTTTTTTTTGTCCCTCTCTCTCTTTCTATCTGTCTCTCTCTTGCTTTCGGAAAATAAAAGTTGATTAATAATTCTATTAGGACGTTATAAAAAGAGAAGCGGCGAACTTGAATATGTATGTATGCGTTATATATCTCGGTCTCGGTTATTGATCAGAAACTATTCCTTAAGAAGCAATAAGACCAAAGTATTTACATCTTATGTCCTATACACACACACGCACACACACACACACGCGCGCGCATACACACATACGCACAGAGAGAGAGAGAGAGGATATCCACACTTTTGCCGTACACTTTTTTTTTGTTTCCCCATCCTTACCTACTTTTGCTCGTTTCACGCAGAGAAATATCGTAAAAGCTTCGAGTCAATTTGCAGGGAACAGCTTTAAAGTCGACAGATATTCGGGCAAATAAATCTTTCGTCCGCTCTTCGACGGCGGAGCTGCTTTGTTCCCCGAAAGTTCGAGGCTTCTCTTGTTTCTCGAGTCTCCTGTGATTTTTCCACATATGTGTACGTACATCGGAGGGGGGGAGTGCTCTTTGCCGATGATTTTCATTATTTGCTTCTCGAATGAAATTTTCTCTATTGCAATTTTTCCTCGTCTCGTCCCTTGACCCTTTGTGGCCTTCAATGCAACAACGTCCGTCACTTTTCCATCAGCGTCGTCTTTGTGGTATTTTCAATTTGATGTATTTGCATTTCACAAGTTTCACCCCGTTATCCCCTCGCGCTCGGGTGGGTCGGAATAACAACAAACTCGACGCAAAGAAGGAGAAACGCGACATTTTCAAATGGATTTTCTCGAAATGAAAAATAAAAAATGTTTAACAAAAAGTATTAGTCATTGTCATTGTCATTGTCATTGTCATTGTCATTGCCATCGTCATTGTCATTGTCATTGTCATTATCATTATCATTGTCATCGTCATCGCCATCGTCATTGTCATTGTCATTGTCATTGTCATTGTCATTGTCATTGTCATCGTCATTTTCATTTTCAGTTTCATTGTCATTGTCATTGTCATTGTCATTGTCATTGTCATTGTCATTTTGTCATTGTCATTTTGTCATTGTCATTGTCATTGTCATTGTCATCGTCATTTCGTCATTGTCATTGTCATTGTCATCGTCATTTTCATTTTCAGTTTCATTGTCATTGTCATTGTCATTGTCATTGTCATTGTCATTGTCATTTTGTCATTGTCATTTTGTCATTGTCATTGTCATTGTCATTGTCATCGTCATTTTCATTGTCATTGTCATTATTATAACTTATAAACTTATTATTGTTGTCGTTATTTGAATTTTTAAAAACAGAAAAGCAAAAATCTACCATTTTGAAAGTTTCATTAATGAATAATAATAATAGTAATAATAATAATAATAATAATAATAATAATAAAATTTCCGAAACTTCAGGATCCGAAAATTTCAACTCGGATTTTTATTTTTCCTTTGTTTGTTTTTTTATTGACAGCTCGAAATGCACGGAATTCCGAAAAAATTTCGTTTACGGTGACGTCCCTCCCCCTCCCCTCTTCCAAAAAAGAAAGGAACAACAACAACAAAAAAAAAAAAAACACGGCAACATTCGCATGTCCGTTAAAACCAGTTTTCGGGCAAAATAATGACGGCGGCCGCGGATATCACCCCTTCGTTGTATCGGTTTTTAACACGAGAGCGAACGAACGAACGAACGAACGAACGTCCCTTTTGTTACACCGTATTTATTTTAATTTATCATATAAATGTAAATCGGATTAAAACGGAATGAACGGGGAGGCGAAAATAATAATAAAAAAAAAAATAGGAAAAAGAAAAAGAAACGGGAAAACCATAGGGGGGAGGGGGTGTAAAAAGGCAAAAAGGGGTGGTGGGAGGGTACGACGGAATGCATATTTCAATCGGCTGCACTCCAACTGCGCAGCGGTTTCCCGGTCCGAGCCCCCGGAGTGCTCCGTCGATGCACGTATTATTGATATAATAAACGCTCCTACGGGCGAGCCCAAGCTAATTATACGCCACTCGAGCATGGCTATGCATGTATGTGCGTGTGTACACAGCCATGGAAATACACTTGTAGCGCCAATAAGAAACGTATTATTGAACAAACTCGTTCGATGGTTCGCACACTCTAGCGTAGGTAATTCCAGCGCGAGCGTGTAAGCGAAACCGTGAATTCGAGTCGAGGGTAGCGCCGAGCGGAGGGATTTCCCATTGGTTGGCCCACTTTTGTCACGGAAAGCGCTTATCGTCGAAGTTTCGCTGATTATTCATTCATATTTTTTCGAGGAACAACCGAGGGACCCCACGAGCACCCTCGGTGTAACGGGGGAACCCCCGCGAATCGGCGAAAGATTCGGTTCGGCGGCATAATTTTCGTGGCTGAAGCACACCGGAAACGAATAAACGCCGGAATTGCCCTAACTTTCGGTCGAAAATGTAAATAACTGGAGTAGGGACGTATCAATATGGATGAGCATTGACTTACCCGCGATCGGTGGCGTTGGGAACCCCAAAATTGGTACTTTAGGGGTAAATTGTAATTTTTTGCGGCACAATGATTGATTTTTTGGGTCAAAGCGTGACTCCAGCGCCACCTGTCGGAATGGCATTTGACTAAAAACCTTACTCGTCATCCCATGAATCCACGGTGTGAATATGGTTTCTATGGGATCAGTGGTTTTACAGTGACGATGCGGTTTACTCACGCACCATGGATTCTATCTGAGCGAAGTCGCTCCAGAAATATGGAGTTTTAGCGAGACTTCAGCGCCGCCTATCGGAATGAGACGCGACTAAAAACCTTGCTCGATACCTTAGGAACCTATGGTGTGAATATTGTCTCCATAGGTCTAGTGGTTTGTCAGTGATGATGCGGTTTACTCGCGCACCATGGATTCTATGCGAGCGAAGTCGCTCCAGAAATATGGAGTTTTAGCGAGACTTCAGAGCCTCCTATCGGAATGAGACGCGACTAAAAACCTTACTCGACACCTTGGAAATCTATGGTGTGAATATGGTCTCCACAGGTCCAGCGGTATGTCAGTGATGATGCGGTTTACTCGCGCACGATGGATTCTCTCCCATGGAAACTCCTTAAATTCTCGCAACCGGGAGTGGAATTACTATATTTCCCTAGTTACTATAATAAATACTAGCGTTATCGGTTACCTTTCCAAGGAAATTCGCGCAAAATTGCTCTCGTCTGCTCGGAAGACGCGCCTGCACGCGTTTGGAGGCTACGAGGCGCTATCAAAGGCGCATCTAAGAAGGGAATTAGCGAGGAGCTATGTTTATCCAAAGATTCATCACGAAAAAAACGTTATGATTTGAGTAGGTACTATATCATTTCGAGGTAACACGAAAAGCGAATTTAATATGCAGAATGGTGCCAAGTGGATAAAACATGGAGTTATGGATTCACTTGCCTGCCTGCCTGCTTGCTCGCTAACTTGGCTCGCATGTGTACATGCACGCGCTCGTGTGCATACATACGCGTATATTTATAACACGGCTGGATGTTAAGTAATATGCCCCTTTAAGCTCTCTTCATATTACGAAAAAGGCTCTTGGGAGAGAAAGCTTTTGGAAAAATTCAATTTTCCAGTATCTTCATTCTTTCGGGTATCGTATTATACCGACGATCCGGCGATATTGCATCCGCACGTGACGTTGCATCGAAGAGAATCCGACTATTTTTTGTAGAGTCTCGATTTTCACCGGCCGATTTCGCTCCCACGAAACCGAATGCACGCAACACCGCCAAGTGCCGCAACAGTCTCACCCGATAGTAATTTCCCTCCTGGTTACGAAATCCTAGGGACTTTTTTTTACGTTGAGCGTGAGTAAACCGCACCGTCACCGACAAACCACTGGACCTATGGAAACCATATTCACACCATAGATTCCTAAGGTGTCGAGTAAGGTTTTTAGTCACGTCTCGTTCCGATAGGCGGCGCTGAAGTCTCGCTAAAATTCCGTATTTCCGGAGCGACTTCGCTCACGTAGAATCCATGGTGCGCGCGAGTAAACCGCATCATCACTGACAAACCACTGGACCTATGGAGACCATATTCGCACCATAGATTCCTAAGGTGTCGAGTAAGGTTTTTAGTCGCGTCTCGTTCCGATAGGCGGCGCTGAAGTCTCGCTAAAATTCCGTATTTCCGGAGCGACTTCGCTCACGTAGAATCCATGGTGCGCGCGAGTAAACCGCATCATCATTGACAAACCACTGGACCTATGGAGACCATATTCGCACCATAGATTCCTAAGGTGTCGAGTAAGGTTTTTAGTCGCGTCTCGTTCCGGTAGGCGGCGTTGAAGTCTCGCTAAAAATCTACATTCACGGACCGATTTCGAGTTACTCCGAGAAATTGGACCCCGTTTCGCTAAAAAATCGAACAAATTGTCTTCCTTCGACCCTATCCCGCTTTTACTAAATTTATTATTCTCGATCAGCCGGGTTTCCCTTTATCCGGTGGAGCTGAAAACCATAAATGGCGAATGCAGGGAAGGTCTGGTACTAAAATATAACTGACTCTGAATCTGAAATGAAAGTAGCAGTTGAGAAGCTCCCGTTTGATTGTAATCTATTATTGCGTTACCTCTCACTCGACTCTTACCGGCTCTTGCCAGGTTTGCGAATAATTTAAAGGAACAACAACGGTCTTTTATACCTCCACAAGTGGAAAACGGGGTAGTTATTTCGTCGGACGGAGATGGAGAGATACAGGTACTACCTCCACCCACGGCCATGCCGGGCGTTCTTTTCGATGGAAAGAAAAAACCGGAGATTTATTTCAGTATCATCAGGCCAAATGTGCGCTTTTTTTAACAGGCACTTCATGAATCAGAAACGAGCGGGAGATTAAGTAACGGCTCGATAACAAAAAGCCGGTAAAAGATGAGCCCCCCTCGTCCCCCTTCCGCTCGTATTTAGCGGGTAATTGTAATTCCATTGGGGAGGAAGAAAAAAAAAAGCAAAAAGAAACGGCCCGGGTGCCGCGTGTAAATCTAACGCCGATTTATGGCCCTCCCCCGGCCGTGTCCTAAATCATTCATTGGTCGTATTCCTTTCGGGGCCCCTGAGGGTTAATCATTGTGAGTGGATCGTGCGGGGTTGCATCAACCCCGGAGCCGCGTCTCTCTTTTCCAAAAATTATCCAAATTTCAATTTTCGATATTTTGGCCCTTCCTATTGGATCGAGAGTAGATCGGGCGCCGAAAACCCATTGTACGCGAATAAACCGCACCATCGCTGGCGAACTACCGGACCTATGGAAGCCATATTCGCACCATGGGTTCCTAAGGCGTCGAGTAAGGTTTTTAATCGCGTCTCGTTCCGGTAGACGGCGCTGAAGTCTCGCTAAAATTCCGTATTCCCGGAACGACTTCGCTCACGTAGAATCCATGGTGCGCGCGAGTAAACCGCATCATCACTGACAAACCACTGGATCTATGGAAGCCATATTTGCAACATAGGTTATGGAAGTTCCGAGTAAGGTTTTTAGTCGTGTCTCGTTCCGATAGGTGGCGCCAGGGTCTCGCTGCGATTCTATATTTACGGACCGATTTCGCTCATATTCGGAGGGAACGTTTCTCGATCCAAAAGAAATCGTTTCACGGTGATTTCCACCCGGTAGGTGGCGCTCTAAGAAATCACCTGCATCGACTGGAAATTTTCATAATTATTTTTCTATCGTTGAAAAATCCGATTTCGAGCGAAACAAAAATACGATTTTTTATTTTCTACTTTTTTTCCTCGCACGGGTCCTTTCCACGAGGGAGCAGGGCGCAACGGGGCGGGAGCAATCGCCGAAATAATGAGAACGGCGGGGGGAAAATAACGAACACGCGCTCGTTATGTGAAATAATAACATTAACTGCAGACATTCCGTAGGAAACCGATAAAACCGGGGAATTTTAACGCGGCCGTCGCTGGCCCACGTCATTTCCGTGCACTCGCGGCTTCGTTTTTCGCGACTTTCATTATTTCTGTAATTTATCGGCGGCATCATATTTACCACCGGCGGCGTATCCGTGTCACTTTTGGCATCAGCGAATTTCGAGGGGGAAAAAAAAAAGAGAAAAAAAAAGTTCTCGATGAAAGCAACCACTCGTGACGGGATTTTCTCCGCGGTCGCGCTGCGACTCGCGAGAGTGCATTAAAAGCGTCGCTAAATTAGAGGAGGTCTTTAATGAAGAAAATAAAAAGAGAAAAAAAAAAAAGAGTGAGGGTTCGAAGGTTGAAGGCCGAAGTCGCTGGAAGTTGGAAATCATCGCGCAGAAAAATTGAACTCCCAAGCAAGGAAAAATGTAGGTCAATTTGATAAGAAAAAAAATTGCGGGCTAAAAGAAAGCTTGATTTTTCCTCGAATGGAGGAACAGAGAGTTTCCTCTCTCGCAGCTCGATTGATCTCTCCCTTTTCCCTACAGGTGGTTTTTCCTTTTCTTTACATCCAAATGCCACGAATCGGAGAACCCATCGGGGGTTAACTAACGTCACACTCTTTTTAATCCACGAAAAGGTGGAAAGTGGCGAAAGTGGTGCCGGAGGTGGAGGAGGTGACGATGACGATGGTGTTTTATGGTCATGTAATGGAACTTTGATTCTCGTCGGCTCCTCCCGTTTTTTTCAAATGTTAATCAGGAGTTACGACACGGCCTTTCTATTTACGTTCGTTATTTTCACCCAGTCTCGGAATACCTACATTTTTATTTATTTTTTTTTATTTTTACCGAATTCCGTGGAAATCCCATCCAAACCACTCGGGGAAAAAAAAAGATAGAAATTATTCTTGGAAAAAAAAACAAAGATTTATCTCAATTTTTGGATTTACTTATTTTGTTTTTTTTTTCTTCTTTTATTATTTTCGCGCCGACTTATTTTATTTTCTTCAACTGATTTTCAATTTTTTTATGTTAGGTATTGTTTTTTTTTTCTTGTTTTTTTTTTTCATTTTATTTACCAAGTTTCTAATTTATCAAAGAATTCATTCAAAAATATTATCTTTTTTGGAAAAGCACCGAAACCTGCCCGAGGAGATAATGTTAAAGAAAAAAGAAATCGATTTCTCGGTCGAAATAAAAATATATAAAATTTTATTTTTTAAATTTCGAATTTTGATAATTGTTAGGATAGGAATCAAGTAAAAAAGTCTGTCCATGATTATTATTATTATTATTATTATTATTAAGTCTTTTGACGAAGCAGAAGAATTAATTTTCCAAAGAACAAAATTTCAATTTTGTAATTTGAATTTGAATTGATTTTTTTCAAAATTCCATTTATATTTTTAAGAAAATTTTATTGTCACTACATTAATTTGTGAAAATCATCATCATCATTATTATTATTATTATTATTATTATTATTATTATTATTATTATTATTAAGACCTGATTAGCAACCGATTTTTGGTTGAAGCGAGAAATGCAATTTCCCAAGTAGAAAATTTGAATTTTGTAACTTGGATTTAATTCAATTTGTAAAAATACAATTTTTCAAGTAAAAAAATTCAAATTTGGCATTTCGAAAATCGCCAGAGTTATCGCAAAACCGAGTCGACTGGACCGTGGAAGCAAAAAAAAATGGGGGAGGGGGGAGGAGGAGAAGAGTCAGTCCTCTTGAAATTATGGAGCGGCAATATTATTCTCGATGATTTATGCATGCGATAATAATTCAAAAATGAATGGGACGTACGAGGAGGGACGAAAGAATTAATAATAAACGTGAGAATGGAGTAAAAATTTAACATCTGTTGAGGTTCCTCCTCCTCCTCCTCCTCTCCACCCCTTCTTGCCTTGTCTTTCTTTCCCCATAAAAGTCTCTAAAACATTTATTATATATGTAACGCGGCGATTTTATTAGAGCCAAAGAGAGCGAGAGAGAGAGAGAGCGAGCGGGGGAGAGAATCTCAATTTATAATCAGTCTCCGAAACACATAACTTGGAAGTTGGCCAAAGTAGTTTAATTCAGTTGCGAGAGATGTTAATACCCCAAACGTTCCTCCTCCTCTCCACGATGATGATCAAAACAGTTGGAAAATTGGCTGCGGGGTGCAAACCGTGTATTATGCATCAAGGGGAGAAAGCCACCCCCGGGACGGGGGTGGCTTTCTGCCTGCCTGCCTGCCTGCCCGTCAAAAGTCGACTGCTAATCGAGTCTGCCTTCAACCCTTTAAGTGCCACCTCGAAATCACGTCAAACTCCACTTTTTCGTGTTCTCGGGGATTAAAAACACAATAATAATGATAATGACAATGACAATGACAATGACACAAGGACAATGACAATGACAATGACAATGACATTTACAATGACAATGACAATGACAATGACAATGACAATGACAATGACAATGACAATGACATTGGCAATGACATTGACTATGACAATGACAATGACAATGACAATGACAATGACAATGACATTTACAATGACAATGACAATTACAATGACAATGACAATGACAATGACAATGACAATGACAATGACAATAATAATAATAATAATAATAATAATAATAATTTTATAAAATTGTTTTTTTTGAGCGGCTTTTACGCCTCCAAAAGGGTGTTAATAACACCGAAAGCGGGCACTTTCGATGCCGTAAGCGGCTTAACTCGATAATTTGCGAAACTTCAATGCAACTTCGGCGCGGTGGCGAATGGCAGCAAGAACGAACTTATCACTTAGCTGCCGAGCGAAGAAAAACACTGCGAGAAATAATACGAAAGAAGGGTGCGGGGGAGAAGGGGTGGTGGTGGTGGTGGTGGTGGTGGTGGTTAAAAAGTAGCGCCAACGGGAAAGTATTATGAGAATTAATTAAATCTGCCAACAAGTAGTTTCCCAACAGTACTGGCGGAATTTTCTTTTTCATTTTCATTTTTTTTTTCCATTCTTTCCCGATCGGTTGTTTCTCGAGACGAGGAAGAAAAAAAGCGTAAAAAGAAAAAAAGGAAAAAAAACAAATCGAATACTTCAATTAGGATGAAAATGAAGATCGATGTCAGATGTATCGATTCGACATGCCGCTGTTTTGTCTCATTTTTTTTTTGGCACTCGCGGGAAAGAGGAAATATACGCGCTCCGTGGGTGGAGATTTCGTTTTTTCTTTGTTGCGCGAGTGATGGATTTTCCAAAGTGGGATTTTAGTTGTAAAAAAAAAAGAAGAGAGGAAGAGGAAGAAGAAGAAGTGCATCTCCGTGGAATTTTTCATCGGTCGTTTCGATTTTTTTTTTTTTTTTTCTAAAAAGAAGTTTCAAAGAAAATGGGTTTGCCCGATAAAAAAAAACTCAAATTTTGGGGTTTGGAAAATTTTATTTCTACTTCGTCAAAAGTCGACTGTCTTAATAATAATAATAATAATAATAATAATAATAATAATAATAATAATAATAATAATAATAATAATAATAATCTTCAATTGAAAAAAAACTCAAATTTTGGATTTCGAAAATTTAATTTGTACCTCGCCAAAAGTCGATTGTCTTAATAATAATAATAATAATAATAATAATAATAATAAATCGAACAAGAATTTTTCCCGAAGATTTTGGTATTTCTCTCGAAAAATCGTGACCGCCCGGAAAGTGCGCATTTGGCGCATTCCCTGCGAGTAATTTTTTTTTCTCTCCACATTTCGAAGCTTAAGAAGCCCAACAATAAGCATTTATTCCTGCAAACAAGCGCAAATGTTGAGCCTCGGGATGAAACGTTCACTTGGAAACCATTTTTCACAACCTTCCCGGCAGATACGAAAAAAAAAAAAAAAAAACGAAAAAAAAAATGGGGGATTTTTTGTTTATCATCGAAAAGCTCGCACAATAAGCTCGCTTTGCGAAGCTTACGAAGCTTTCTCTACGTTCAAGCGATAAGACGCAAAAAAAAGGGCTAGACATTATTAAATTCCCCTTCTCGGTCCCTTTGTCTTCTTCTTCCTCCTCGCCCTCTTCTCTCCCCTTCCTTATTTCGAACCAATTATCACGGATGAAAATTAATTCTTGACTAATTTCGCGAGCGGGCTTTTCGTGAATTATGAATCTCTTCTCGCTAATCGCGACCTTTTCTTATTTTTTTTTTTTTAATTATTTTCCACACTTTATTGCAAAAGTTTCTCCGATTTTTCGGGGTTCGAATTTCAGGAACGAATCCAACCCCGGGGTTAAGTCGACGCAAGAGTAATTGTGAGAAGCCTCGTTTCTTTTTTTTTTTTAGCTAATTAAAATTCAGCCCTACAAAGATTTGTAGCGTCTCCTTAATTTACGTAAATTGCTTTCCAAGGATTCCGGCTTCGGGAAATTTATAGTCGGTGGATTCGTTCCAGGTACAGCGGAAATTTTACTTCGATTCGGAAATCCTCTTTCTCGTTTTTTTCCTCTTTTTTTTGAATTCCAAGTTTGGGATGGACAATTTCCAAGCCCAAAAAATTATTGTTGTTGTTGTTGTTATTATTATTATTATTATTATTATTATTATTATTATTATTATTATTATTATTATTATTATTAGCGATGATTAGTAATTTTTTAATTACTTGTAATTTGTTAAAATTTATAATTTAAGTATTATTATTACAATTAGACAGTTTCCAAGCACCAAAAATTATTATTATTATTATTATTATTATTATTATCATAAAAATGGGGTAGGAAAAGTTCACCTTAGAGGGACGATTTTTGAAATTCGAGAAAACGATGATTTCTTTTTTTTTTCAGAAATTTTTGTATTTCATGTATTTCGACCAAAAAAATATATTTTTTTTTCTTGAATTCCAAACAAGGGTCAGTCCCTTCCTTCGTCGATTTGTATCAATCGGAGCTAATAACAGGCGATAAAATAATCTCCGGGGCGAGGCAGGAAGGGGGCGACGAGCGAAAGCGAAATTTCGATAAAAAATAAAAGGACAAAAAAAAAGGAGTGCGTCCCTTTTGGTTGTGTGCACATCCGTAAACACGCGCGCGGTTGATACATCGGTGAAAAAAAAAAAGAAAAAAAGAAAGAAAGAAAAAAAAAATGGCCATTGTTTGCCCCGTGTTTGACCGGCAATTTCATTCCACCTTTCTGTGAGTAAATAATTTTTTGCAATTGAGTTCTTCCCGTTTCGTTTAATTCCACGTTTCGGTTTTAATTAATGGTGGAATGAAAACAGGAAGTTTTCCAAAACTTCCGGTGTCCGTCACACACACACACAAATGTATGTATATATATATATGACTGCAGCTACTACCACCCCCGCAACCGTGTCGCTAGACTCCAATGTGCATTCGTTCCACGTTAAAACTTCGCAGATAAGCTTATCTCGCTCTTTCATTGTTAAATTGACTTCCTGGGAACGAAGAAATAACGTATGGCAAATTCCATAGGAAATTCATGCAACGGCGGGAGCTTTTCTTTGCCCGCTGCTGCAACGCGTGAGAAGCGTTGTGATCTTTCGGGTGAATCTTTTTCGCGAAAGAAACGCTAACGTGATTCTCATTCGTCGTTACGTGGCCCCGAACGTGCCCGGATTTTCTGGTGTAATCGCACCTCCGGTGCAGAAGCCCCATGGCCAGGTCAGGGTTCCAGGAGAGAAAATAAAAGGGGAAAAGTCCGAGGTGAAATTTTTAGATCCTGAAGTTTTGGAAATATTATAATAACCATAATTATATAATGATAATGATAATGATAATGATAATGACAATGACAATGACAATGACAATGACAATGACAATGACAATGACAATGACAATGACAATGACAGTGTCAAAATGACAAAATGACAATGACAAAATGACAACAACAATAACAATAACAATAATAATAATAATAATAATAATAATAATAATAATAATAATAATAATAATAATAAAAATAATAATAATAATTTAGTGAAATAGTAAAGTAAAAAAATGAATAAAAAAATAATTTCACAAAAAATTGATTTTTCAAAAAAGACCGATCCCGCGAATCTGGAAACCCCCTTGGCTCTTTTACGTAGGAGTTGGAGGCGGGGGTGGAAAAATCAACCCCCTTTTTATTTTATTTTTTTATTTTTCTTTTTCGGAAACACATGTACACCGGAATAATAAAATCGCGTCCCGTTAATGACGATTATTAAAATATTGTACGTCGACATAAACGTCCGACGTAAGCGAGGGGCCTCCGAGGGTACAATGCCACGACGACCGGCTCTATACGAACGGTGATACATAGCATTACGTATGCAGCAGAGAGTACAATGGCACAGTGTCCATCTCTAGATGATGAACACTTGTCATCCCGGGTCTATTTTATGCAGAGAGCCACACGTACGTGGCACACATGCACCCTGGAATCATCCACACACGCTCGGAGGACACGCACACACGTGATGACGTTTCATTCCTATTGTCGCACGCTGATATATATGTATATATATATTATATGTATGTATATTTCTATATAATACGTTACTGTATGATACAATCGTGTCATGTGTGCATAATATAAGTTGAACCGGGTGCAATACACAACCGTTCCAATGTATGAAACCACGGCAATGCGGCGAAGCTATATGAATGTGGATAACGACAGAGACGAATATATATCTCTATATATATATATATATATATATATATATATATTATAGATAGTGATAAGAACATAGATAGAGATCCCGCGTTGTTGTCGTAATGCATATTATTGAAAATTATTTGTTATTTCTACTGCATATAGCGATCGCTGAAAGACGCAACTGTCCGGCATCCGTATCTACTAGTCACGCCGCGCCGCGCCTGGGCCGTATCTACTACCCACGCTTGAGCTAGTAGATACGGTTGGACGTCTACACGGACAAGAGGAAAAAAAGAAAAAAATCCTCGAGATAACGAAGATTGCTACAAAAAAAAAAATAATAAACATGCACTCGTTGCATAAAATGATGAAATCCATGAGGAGAATGGAAAATGATAATTAATTACAGTTTTATGGTAAACGAATGCCTAAAAAAATCGACTTTTCGAAGGGGTAACAAAATTGACTTTTAGAAACAATTTTTTCGCACTTTCGGGAAACCCATATCCGATGTATTTTTTTCCGAGGAATCCATTTTCATTGTCAACATTCTCAAAATCTAACGGGAAACACGATTTTTCCTCAAAAAACCTACTTTTTTTCAACTTCCGCTGGGATTTCGTCAAATTTGACCTTGGGAATCGATTCTACGGGAAAAATTACCCCCAGAAACGACTCGTCCAACCCCGATTTTGAAACTTCTATTTTTACCCCATTTTTGGGGGAAGGGTAGCTGCCTAAAAAATCGACTTTTGGAAAAAATTTTTTCGCACTTTCGGGAGACCCATATCCGATGTATTTTTTTCCGAGGAATCCATTTTCATTGTCAAAATTCTCAAAATCTAACGGGAAACACGATTTTTCCTCAAAAAACCTACTTTTTTCCAACTTCCGGTGGGATTTCGTTAAATTTGACCTTGGGAATCGATTCTACGGGAAAAATTACCCCTAAAAATGACTTGTCCAACCCCGTTTTTGAAACTTTAATTTTTACCCCATTTTTGGGGGAAGGGGAAGGTATGCCCAAAAAATCGACTTTTGGAAAAAATTTTTTGGGAACTTTCGGGAGACCCATATCCGATGTATTTTTTTCCGAGGAATCCATTTTCATTGTCAAAATTTCCAAAATATCAACAGAAATGCAATTTTTCTTCAAAAAACCTACTTTTTTCCAACTTCCGCTGGGATTTCGTTAAATTTGACCTTGGGAATCGATTCTACGGGAAAAATTACCCCCAGAAACGACTCGTCCAATCCCGTTTTTGAAACTTTAACTTTTACCCCATTTTTGGGCGTACCGGCGATGTCCAAAACCTGGGCACTATCTAGGCTTTCGCGTTCCGTGACCTGGCGGGTATATTATTATTTCCATCTGGACGTAGAAAAATAGACACACGAGTGCATAGAAACACAAGCGAGTGCAACTAACTCGGTCAACTTTTATGCGCACAACAACAATCCTCTTCCCTCGTCGTTCAAAGTAAACCCCTTTGAGAGTATACGCGAACACGTACGTTCCTTCGTTCGAACCGCCGGTGAAATTCGCAAAAGTAGGAAAACAGAGACACGCAAATGCAGCAACGGCCAAGACAAAAGTGCTTCCAGATTGATATTGTTTCCCACCCTTTGGTATTTCCCTCCCATTACACTTTTTCCTTTTTACGCGACAAGGGGCTGCAAATTAATTGTGTTTTTTTTCTTCCACCATAATTACGGGGTTCCGCGTGTTTTTTTTTCTTTTCGTCAATCCGGGGAAATTCGTTGCCCATGTTTCACCGATTTTCCTCGGGGTCCCGGCTGGAAATTCGGAAAATATCGCATTTCCGGACGCTTAAAATGAACGTTAATTCAAATCCCGGTAATTAGATCACCCTTAACCCCTTGAACCCCGTGACCACACACATAAAACACACTCGAGCTACCTCGGCTCCGACGTCAATGGAGGAAAAGGAGAAAGATTATAATTACATTAATTAGATATTAATTAAATACGGCGGAAAGGGGAGCAGCCGCGCTGCAAATAATATTATTTCTCGTAAAAAAAAAAAAAATTATAAAATAAAAAAAAATGAAGGGAAAACCGGGACGGGGAAAAATGACTGAAAGACTCGTTTTAAATGAAATCTCTCGATATAGAAATTACGGAAGCTTTGGGAAAACGTTCCTCTAAAGACACACTCTCTCTCTCTCTCTCTCTCTCTCTCTCCTCTGCCGGTATATGTCTTTTAATTTAATTCCCCAAGAATAGCGGTAGCTGCAGTGGCTGCAGCACGAGTGCAGAAAAGGAAGGGAATGAAAAAAAAAAAAAAAAAGAAATGACGGCGAAAAAAAAAGGTAGGAGGTAAAACAAAAATAAATTTACCCTTTTACAAGCGCACTCCATTATATACATACAAAGCTTTATCCGACAAATCTTTTGCGCGTTCCCAACATTTATTTTTCTTAAGTTTCGCGATATTTCGTATGAATCGCGCGATGATGTTTTTATGGGCCACCGTAATTCATTTCTACCCCCGTCCCGCACCCCCATGCACACACAGACGCGCGAATTTTCCTCGTTTCGGTTGCGAAGATGGTTACTAATTTGCTCCTATTAATTATTATTATTATTATTATTATTATTATTATTATTATTATTATTATTATCATCATCATTGTTATCGTTATCGCCATTGTTGTGATGATTATTGTTATTATGGCCACGAGTTGTGTGCGGTGGTTGTTGCATTCGACGGACGAAAAAGGGTGGAACGAAAAAAATGAGAGAGAGAGAGAGAGAGAGAGAAGAAATAGGGGTAATAAACGGTGCGGTAAACGTTTGAAAATTTTGAAACGACCCAGGCTTGGATATTGTAACGTCATAATTATTTGTTAGTATTAGTGTCTCGAATTACCGTGACCGTGGTAATTTCTTTTTTTTTTTTTATAACGTGATCAACGTTTTCACGCTGGAAATTCGAAATTTTGGGTTTACGGGAATTCAAAAGGAAACAGAAAGGGATTTTGGAATTTTCTTTATTTGAAAATAAGGGTATTGTAATTATGAAATTTTAAAAAATGCGAAATTGGGGTTTGGGATCTGGAGGAATACGAAATTTCGGGTTTACGGGATTTCAAAAGGAAAAAGAAACGGGTTTTGGAAATTGTTTTATTTGAAAATAATGGTATTGTTATTATAAAATTTTAAAAAATGCAAAATTGGGGTTTGAGATCTGGAAGAAATTAAAACAAAAATAAATGCCAGGGAAAAATGTTTAAAAAAAATGTCCAAACGTAATATAATAATATTACAATAATTCCGAGATATCTCGAATTACCGTGGCCATCATAATAACAATTATCATTGTTTTCCCGTCGGATATTCCGTCAGGTATCGCGTTCTGGCATTTCAAAAGGAGAAGTTTGAAATATGAAATACGAATCCCCTGGAAATTCCAAATTTCCGTTGCGGCAATCGGGAACGAACAGGAAAAAAGAAAAAAAGCTCCAAAAAGAAGTGACGAAAGGAAAGAATAATTATATTTATAATTTATAATTATTAAATTTAATTTTGATAATTTCATAATTATTAATTATTTTTTTGGATGATTTTAAAATTATCATTTTTTTTGTAACTTTGAAATTATTATTTTTCTTTGGTAATTTTATAACAATTATTATTATTTTTTAAAATTTTGTAATTATTATTATATTATTTCGATTGCATTCGACCAAAAAAAAAATTTTTTTTAAAACTGCGTCAAATATTTAAATATTTTACACTCGAATGTGATATATATATATATATATATGTATGTATATTACTTCTGCGACCGGTATGAACCTGGTGACATCAGAAATTACGGGAGAAGAGATGAAAGAAAGGGAGAAAAAGAAGGAAAGTTGATGTTATCTCTCGTAATGTTGGAATAAGTGTCGTCCAAGTCTGCTGCGACGGAGGAATAACCATTCTTTTGTGCCGCCGCTGTTTTTTTTTCTTTTTTTTCGCCCTCTTTCGCTCGCATTTCCCTCTTTTTATATGCACCCCGGTTTCATGGTATAAGTATCGCAAGCTCATATCGTTAGTATAAAAGTCTCTGTCACAAGATACACAAGTCTCGTGTAAGTACGTTTCTTCTTTCTCTCCGGACACAGCGAACGGTTGAAAGGGAGGGTTTTTTTGTATAAAGTATGATACGGCAGTTGTGTAATTCGAGATCTCGAGATACACTGCGACGCATAATGCAAGTGCATCCTCGCTCCCCCGTGGAGGTGCTTCGCATTCGTATCCTCCGTTTGGGCCAAAGCGAATTCCCGAAAAAATTACGAGGAATTTGGCCCGCGGCCAGTTTCGTACGTTTTTCCCGCTGGCCCGCCCGCCCAGTTTCACGGTACGCCACTTACTTTCCGTCTCCATGGGACGCGAACGCCCCCCATAAGGCCGTGGTTCGCTAAATTCTCGCTAAATTCGTTCCCGAGCGATCCAAATGCGAGGCGAGAGCCAAAAATGCTCGCATTTGGCGAATTCTCGATGGAAATATGAAAGATAACGCTCATAACGAAGTACACAAATAGTGGAACTCGATACGGGGGTGGGAAAAGTTAGGGGATGATTTCTGGAACCTAGTAATTTTTTTCTTTGGAAAAGAAATTGCCCTTTTTTTTATAAGAAATGGGAAATAATAGTTGCGTTTTTTTTTTGTAAAATTGTTAGTAATGAAATTTGATACGGGGGTGGGAAAAGTTAGGGGATGATTTCTGGAATCTAGTAATTTTTTTTCTTTGGAAAAGAAATTGCCCTTTTTTGTATAAGAAATGGGAAATAATAGTTGCGATTTTTTTTTTTTGGTAAAATTGTTGGTAATAGAATTTGGTATAGGGGTAGGAAAAGTTAGGGGATGATTTTTGGAACCTAGTAATTTTTTTCTTTGGAAAAGAAATTGCCCTTTTTTTTATAAGAAATGGGAAATAATAGTTGCGAATTTTTTTTTTTGTTGTAAAATTGTTGGTAATGGAATTTGGTACAGGGGTGGGAAAAGGTAGGGGATGATTTCTGGAACCTAGTAATTTTTTTCTTTGGAAAACAAATTGTCCTTTTTTTGTAAGAAATGGGAAATAATAGTTGCGAATTTTTTTTTTGTTGTAAAATTGTTGGTAATGGAATTTGGTACAGGGGTGGGAAAAGGTAGGGGATGATTTCTGGAACCTGGTAATTTTTTTCTTTGGAAAACAAATTGTCCTTTTTTTTATAAGAAATGGGAAATAATAGTTGCGAATTTTTTTTTGTGGTAAAATTGTTGGTAATGGAATTTGGTACAGGGGTAGGAAAAGTTAGGGGATGATTTCTGAAACCTGGCAATTTTTTTTTGGAATTGTTATATAAATAAATTTCAAATAAAATTGTGTCTATTCTTTTTAAAATAAAAAATAAGGAATGATAATTTTCTCTTTTTAAAAGTTCAACTGAAGTAAAAAAAAAAAGTGGGGAAAAAAAAGAAAGGGAAACTCGGCGTTCAAATCCAGGGGGTTAATTTTTATGACTTCAAAGAACCCATCAACTTCGACAAAACACTCGAAAATAACGAAAGGGGAATTACCAAATAAATAATTATCGAAATTTAAACACTTTGAAAAAAAAAAAAAATTACATACTCGCGAGAGACTAAATAAATACTCCCTAAATCTACCCCCGACCTATCGAAGGTCTAATTACACCCCAAAAAAAAAGGAAAATTCTCGATTCCCATTTTCTCTCATTGCCAGTATTCTTGTCAGCGATTGGGAAAGAAAAGAAAAAAAAAAGGAGAGAGAGAAGGAAAAAAAAGAAACTCGGTGTTAAAATCCAGGGGGTTCAAAGGTGACTCGTTCGCTTTCCTTTTCTCACCCCATCGGGTTCCGAAACTCCGTTCATTCGTCCAATTCCTCATTGAGTTTGAGGCAAAGTTACGACGCCGGTTTTCATCCCTGTATGTGGCTCCTCGGCACATGTAAGAGCCGGAGAGCCCCTTCTTTTGAAAAAGCACAAGAGAAGAAGCGGAAGAAGAAGAAGGGGAGGAGGAAAAAAAGGGACGGGGGAAAGCGAAGAAGAAAGGAAGAAAGTAAAGTTCCCTAATTAAGTTTCCCTTCCTTGAAAAGATTTTCTCTTAAAGCCACGTAATCTCTTTACCATACTAAAAAGCGTTAATAGAAACGGCGCTGGACTTGTAAATTGGAGATTAAAATGCCCATCGTTTCTCGACGAGCTTTTTTTAAGGTCGATGGGGCGCATAAAGAGGTGGCTCGAGAGAACTTTGGCTCCTTTGGCGAAAAAAAAGGAGGAAGGAGAGAGATAACGGACCGGATCCTCCGAGACGCGAGGGGGCCAAGGGGGGAGCAGCCGGGGATAACAATTGAATCAGAGAAATCAAGACCAGGGGGAGCACGAAGCTCGAAAGCTCCGGAAAAATACCCGAGGACGGGGGCAAACAGGACACGCCGGGAATTTAAATATCCTTGGATGAATTTTTTTTTTTCCCCCCCCTCGTGTTACAAGGGATTTCATCCCCCGTGCACGGGTTCGGCCCGAGCCCCGGGGATTTGCATTGCCCCCCCCCCCCCCCCCCCGCTTAAATGCAACGTTTGCCGCGTTCGTTCGACGACTTCGGGGGGTGGAAATGGTTATTGGGCTTCAAAAGTGCATCCTGACCCGGAAAGGATGATCCGGTCGAGCCCCGGAAGTGGACCACTCGAATCCAATCAACCCCCTCCGTCGCGTTGGGGAGGGGGGATATTTTTTTTTATTTTTTATTTTTTTATTTAATTTATTACTTTATTTTTGAATTTAATTTTTTTTTAAATTTATTATATTTTTTTTAGTTTAATTTTTTTTTTAATGGGGGTGGTCGGGGACGTGACGAATTTCGGCCGGTGGGTATCAGTAGTATAATGGATATATAGGAATGCAGTGCTAGAAGCAATTACGTTAAAAGGGTAGCCAATAATTGACCACGACCGTGTCATCAAGTATTTAAGGTTTTTCGACGTTTTTTCTTTTTTTTTTTGTTGCATACCACTATTATTACGACCGCGCACCCTCCCCTCGCGTCCACGTCCTATTATTTCCCCGAGCTTTTCCATCCCCGTTTGCAGCCTCCCACACGGGGTGGCGCTTTTTTCTGCCGATATCTGGAGTGAATTAACCCCTCGCGTCTAAATTAACGCCCCTCGAATGTGCCACTTTCGGGAGGAAAAATTCGGAATTCAATTAACCCTTAACCCCTGCTCCTAAATTAACCCCTTGAACGTGTGCTACTTTCGGGAGGAAAAATTCGAAATTGAATGAACCCTTAACCCTTGCTCCTAAATTAACCCCTTGACGTGATTTTTTTCCATATGGAAAAAATTCGAAATTGAATTAACCCTTAACCCTTGCTCCTAAATTAACCCCTTGACGCGTTTATTTTTTTCGAAATGGAAAAATTCGAATATGAATTAACCCTTAACCCTTGCTCCTAAATTAACCCCTTGACGCGTTTATTTTTTTCGAAATGGAAAAATTCGAATATGAATTAACCCTTAACCCTTGCTCCTAAATTAACCCTTGGCGCGTTTATTTTTTTCGAAATGGAATAATTCCAAACTTGAATTAACCCTTAACCCTTGCTCCTAAATTAACCCCTTGACGCGTTTATTTTTTTCGAAATGGAAAAATTCGAATTTTAATTAACCCTTAACCCTCGAAGTTTTTCTTTTTTTAATATTTTAACCCCTTACCCCTAATTTAACTCTTTGACGTAGTAGTTGCTTCAAAAGAAAAAGAAAATTGAAAATTGAATTAACCCCTAACCCCTGGAGCTTTCTTTTTTTAATACCTGTCGCTTTTTTTTTCATAAAACAAAATCTCCAAATTTCCCTTGCTTTCTAAAAAAAAACAAAATTAGATTTCACCATAAACTTCCTATAAATTGAATACCCATTATTTTTACATTTATTTCAACACCTGTTTATTTCGTTGTCTTACGTCACAAGCTCGATGTTTATTACCTTTTATAGCAAAGTTTTCGGTTTATCTACTTTTTTACAGCAAATTTCCATTATTTCGACAATTCCTTTCTTTCTTTTTTTTTTCATTTCCTTTCCATTGCCAGTACGTACCGCGTTCAATGGCACACCCTGTATACCCTCGTTATTCTACGACAGCGTGTTCGATGTAATACGATCACGTGAATGCGTTCCCGCACGTGTGTATACGTGCGTGTATGTGTTTGTGTGTGCGTGCGTGCGAGTGTTTGCGCGTGTGTGCGCGCGTATAGGATGTAACGAGAGGATTTTATGGAATAGGGAAGAGAGAGAAGAGAGTTGGTTTAACCTTTGCATAGTAGGTGGTTGCTTTTAGCGATGAAGCTCTTCCAAAAAGGATATTTGTATTCTGGGCTATAATAAATGGTTTATGTATCGTTTCCTATATGGTTTAGATTGCGAAGTATATTACGAAATTCATGTACCCCGGGAAAAGGAAGGAAGGACGGAAGGAAGGAAGGGACGGCGTTGCAGCAGCCCTCCTAGCCAACTTGCGCACCGGCTGACGTGAGTGCAAGGGTGCAACAACTACGCCGCTAATGCCAATGCTAATACCGCAACTGCAACTGCAACTGCCACCGTTGCAGTTGCAGTCGCTGTCGTTATCGTTGACGCCGCCGCTGCCGTTGCCGCTGCCGATGTTACTCAATTTCATTCTGAAGCTATCGATGAACTTCACGTGGAATAGTAATTCCCAGGAACAGCCATTTCCAGTCAAAGAACGTGCGCTTCGGCGGCTGCGATATTACGGCAAATCGATAACTTTTACATGCAGGCATCGCTTGTCCCCCAAACGGAGGGAGACCCGCCGCCGGGACCCGATTCCGTGCAGGTGCAGGTGCGACGGCCGACGTTCGCGGTACATTTTGTTGCCTTTCGTTTTTACGATCGCCTTTTCCCACACAAACGCACGCAAATGCGCGCACATGAACACGGGTTGTTTCTATTTATGAGCGCCGATTAACGGGCGGTTGCCCCCCCTCCCCCCCTCCCTCTTGTTGACAAATTACCGTTCCGTCCCCGTTGGGTGACGCACAGCGGCAGTAAAAAAAAAAAAATTATCGCTGGGAATAAGCGGCTTCCCGAATTATTAGCCCTCGTTCCAGTGGCCCTTCCCCCCCGTTTCCTCGAAAGTGCACCAGAAAATGACCACTCGGCCCCAAATTAACCCCCTCGCGCGGTTGCTTCGAATGGAACAATTGGAAATTCGATTAAATCTCTTCTTCTTTTTTTTTTGACACCCCGAATTAACCCCTTGAATGTACCACCTTCGGGGTGAAATTTGAGAAATTGGGTCAACCCTTAACACTCGCCACGAAATTAACCCCCTGACGCGCTTCTTTCGAAATGGAATAAATCGGAATTGAATTAACCCCCCAACCCTTGGAGCTTTTCTTTTTTTAACACCCTAATACCCCTTGGGTCAAAATCAACCCCTTGATTTTTAACCCTCGATTTTCGAGAAAAATATAAAGCTGACAATTAACCCCCTCGTGCGGTTGCTTTGGATGGAACAATTCGAAATTCAATTAAATCTTATACACTCGAAACTTCTTTCTTTGACACCCCGAATTAACCCCTTGAATGTACCACCTTCGGGGTGAAATTTGAGGGATTGGGTTAACCCTTAACACTCGCCACGAAATTAACCCCCTGACGCGCTTCTTTCGAAATGAAAAAATTCGAAATGGAATTAACCCTTAACCCTTACCCCTAAATTAACCCCTTGACGCATTTATTATTTTCGAAATGGAAAAATTCGAAATTGAATTAACCCCTAACCCTTGCTCCTAAATTAACCCCTTGACGCGTTTATTATTTTCGAAATAGAAAAATTCGAAATTGAATTAACCCTTAACCCTTGCTCCTAAATTAACCCCTTGACGCGTTTATTATTTTCGAAATGGAAAAATTCGAAATTGAATTAACCCTTAACCCTTGCTCCTAAATTAACCCCTTGACGCGTTTATTATTTTCGAAATGGAAAAATTCGAAATTGAATTAACCCTTAACCCTCGCTTCTAAATTAACCCCTTGACGCGCTTTTTTTTTTTCGAAATGGAAATATCCCTTGGCCCAAAATCAACCCCTTGATTTTTAACCCTCGATTTTCGCGAAAAATAAGGGGCTGACGATTAACCCCTTCGCCGTCTGTGACGCATGGGGCGAAAAAAGTAACAGCGCTCTCGTTATTTTGACGACTCCTTTTTTTCTCGGCGTAACCGCCCGACGTCCTTTGCGTAATTAATGGCTCCGTCTCTCGAAGTCCGAAAGATTCACGCGATTACGATGAAATTAGCGTGAAAAAAGGGGACGCAAAAGAAACGAAAGAAGGGGATGACGCTTTTTTTTTGTCCGTAATGAAATCTCCATTATAAGGGCGGTCGATGGAACCAATTTTCGCCGTAATGGAAATAAATTTTTATTATTTTTAGATCCCCCCCAATTTTCCCCCAAACGGGGAGAGACTTCTTGCCTGCTGTTATTAATAACAAATTTGCATCGACGCTATTTGACACTTTTCTGGCACTCCGAGTCTCAATCGAGGCACATTATTTCGGGATTTCGATACTTTTTTTTTCTCCGCGAGATAAAAAACATCGGTTGACGGATTTCCCTTTGCCCTGTGACCCACGGAAATGCATATGATGCACACCTAGGGGATGCAAAGGGATTCTTTGTACATGTACACCTGTATAATATTTCTGTGTGTGTGTGTGTGTGTGTGTGTGTGTGTGTGTGTGTGAGTGTGTGTAATACAGAGACAGTCCGTTCTGGGCAATGAATACTTGCTTAGCATGCAAGGTGGAAGGATATTCCTTATTCTCTCTGCAGTGTCCCGAGTGAGACGAAGAGAGGAGAGAGGAGAGAGCAGAGGGTTTCGGCTCTATATGGTCCTACGTGATGTCATTCATAACACCTGCATACGACAAAGGCCATTAGAGTGTACCGATCGTCATGCCTGCGTGTCATGCCCGAGTGGAAATTTATTTAACCCTTTAAGTGCCAAGATTGGGCTTTTGTGTACCCGAGCATCAAAAAGGTCGTTTTGCAAAATTCTATAAAATAATTTATAATATAAAAAAAAATTAATAAATAAGAACAAAAAAACACTCGAGAAAGTCGACATCTTGCCCTGCCCCTTCAATTAACTCCTTGAACGTACTTGAGTCTCGAGGAAAAATTCAAAATTGAATTAACCCTTAACCCTTGGAGCTTTTTTTTCATATCTCGATACCCCTTGTTCCTGAATTCACCCCTTGGAAAATTGAATCAACCCTTGGAATTTTTCTTTTTTTTTTCAAAAATTAAATCCCTGCCCAAAAATTAACCCCTTGAATACAGTAACTTCGAAAGGAAAAATTCAAAATTGAATTAACCCTTAACTCTTGGAGCTTTTTTTATTTAATATTTTGATACCCCCTGTTCCTGAATTCACCCCCTGGAAAATTGGATCAACCCTTGGAATTTTTTTTTTTTTCAAAAATTAAATCCCTGCCCAAAAATTAACCCCTTGAATACACCAACTTCGAAAGGAAAAATTCAAAATTGAATTAACCCTTAACCCTTGGAGCTTTCTTTTTTAACACCCTTAACACCATTTTCTTCACATGAGCGCCTTTTGATTATTTCAGTAATTATTATAAGTATTATCTTAACAAACATGAGAAATTATTTTTCTCCATGTAAACCCGGACCAAAATTTCCTTCTAAAAATACCAGAGGTGGAAAAACCTGGCGCTCCTAAAGATCCTCGATGGACCTAATTCCAATGTAAATTCCGCTCCTTAGATCCCACTCGTCGTAAACCTCCGTGGCCTAAATACACTTTTTCTTTCTTTTATTCTTTTTTTTTTTCTTCGTCTACCGCAATCAACGGAATTGCGTCAAAATTGCAGACACCTGATTTCGAAGATACGAGGCTCGGCAGCGAGGGAATGCAGAAGCCAGGCATTATCTTCCCACGCAGAAGACCCACCCCGCAAGGGCGAGAAGAGTCCCCCCCGGTTCGTAAGCCCGCGGTCTTACCCTTAAGTCCGAGAAATCCTCGACTCCTCTTATCCTTCCCGAAGGTTAAGAACTCCCTTTATTATTTCTTTTTTCGGAGAAATGGAGATCGAGGGAATACTTCTTCGCGAGGCAACGTCCGAAATTTATCTCGAACGGGGACGGCGCGGCTGATTGAAGCAAAGTCCGAAATTTCGGGCGGCCTTAAATTGCCGAGGAAGGAAAAGAAAGTAGAAAGAAGACATAAGGAAAAAAAATTGGAATCCTGCGAAACTCGGGCGAGATGCAAAAAGTGCGATACTACCGGAGCGGAGGCATAAATATTCATCAGCCTTCTCTCGCCGCTGAGTCGTGGTCTCCATTATTTCCATCTAATCCACTAAATTTCCGTAGCAGCTACTAAGAGTCGAATGCAGAAAGCCAATAATCTCCTCATTCTCATTCAACTGCGTCTCCGTTTGAATTTATAACGCCGAGGAATGCTCGTCAATTAGAAGCTAATAACGAGAAGCCTATAGCTGCTGGTCCTTGCAGTTTTTTGGTTTTGCCATTTTTTGCCATTTCTTGCCATTTCTTGCCATTTCTTGCTATTTCATGCCATTTCATGCCATTTCTTGCCATTTCTCGCAAATTCAATTTTGAATCTTTCCCTTCGAAGCAAGCACGTCAAGGGGTTAGAATGTTAAACAAAAAAAAAAGGGTTAAGGGTTAATTGCCATTTCTTGCCATTTCTCGCTAATTCAATTTTGAATTTGCCCTTTCGAAGAAAATACGTCAGCGGGTTAATTTAGGGGCAAGGGTTTAATAAAGGGTATTAAAAAAAAGCTTTAAGGGTTAATTGCCATTTTTTGCCATTCCTTGCCATTCCTTGCAATTTTTTTGTTGCCATTTCTTGCCATTCCTTGCCATTTCTTGCCATTTCTCGCAAATTCAATTTTGAATCTTTCCCTTCGAAGCAAGTATGTCAAGGGGTTAGGATGTTAAAAAAAAAGAATTCCAGGGGTTAAGGGTTAATTGCCATTTTTTGCCATTTCTTGCCATTCCTTGGAATTTCGTTCCTGACATTTTTTACCATTCTGTGCAATTTTGTTCTTGCCATTTCTTGCCATTCCTTGGCATTCCTTGCCATTTCTTGCCATTTCTCGCAAATTCAATTTTGAATCTTTCCCTTCGAAGCAAGTATGTCAAGGGGTTAGGATGTTAAAAAAAAAAGAATTCCAGGGGTTAAGGGTTAATTGCCATTTTTTGCCATTTCTTGCCATTCCTTGGAATTTCGTTCCTGACATTTTTTACCATTCTGTGCAATTTTGTTCTTGCCATTTCTTGCCATTCCTTGCCATTCCTTGCCATTTCGATCCAAAAACCATTACATCCACGTCCAAGTATGTATCCAGTCAGTTTTTAAGACCCGACGAGGGACATTATCACCGACAGTCTCCTTTCCTGCCTGCCTGCCTGCCTGGGTAGGCGCTTGCATGAATGCATGGCGTTATGATAATGTTCCTTCTTGCGACGCACTCGCTCCATGGTTGACCCCCAGGAACAGCAGCCGTTTGAACCACCACTGTCGTCGCCATACGGTTCGTTTAATAATTCCAGTAGGGCGAGCAGAGAGCGAGTGAGCGACCCAGCAAAGCTCCCTTTTGCCTCTCGTTACGTTACCAACAAAACCACCACCACCACCACCACCACCACCACCACCACCATCGTAGCTACTGCCACTGCTACCGCTGCTGGTGTTATTACGTCGATCCTGAGACACGAGTTTCGACAGATCAGAGAAATTCCCACTTTCTACGCCCAGAAAGTGACGCTGCTGGCGTAATCGGATAGATGGATCTGGGCCGACTCTATTGACGTTGTTTATCCGAGGGTAAAAACACTCCCTTCTCAAGGCCAACGTGTATAGTACCGGTGGTCGTGGTGGTAATGGTGCTTGTAGTTGTCATGGTAATGGTAGTTGTAGTGGTAATCGTGATATTGAATGGCCTTCTTTGCATCCATCCCGCTACGAGCCAATGGAACCGAGTGATCCTGATCAAAGAGGGAAGGAAGCCACGACGATGACAACCTGCGCACCGTATTACCAACGCCTTTGCACTCTAACCTCCTCCTTCTTCTTCTTCTTCTTTTTCTTCTCCGAGAGAGAGAGAGAGGGGTGTCGTTACCGCGGGTATTTTTTTAGGATATTTTGGGGAGAGTCCAGGTGGAGGGTAGTTTTTAGGGGACTGTTGCGAGTTTTGCGAATGCACTTCGAAATATTGACCCTTAATGGTCACACGGGGTCAGAATGACCCCAGCCACGTTTAAACAATTACCACGTTGCCAATATCATTCCGAGCGAGTCATAAAAATTCAGGATATTGGTTTGAACCCTTTAGAATGAGAACATCGTCGCGAAAAATTTTTATCAAATTTTCAAAATGGCGAAAAAAAAAATTGGGAAGGAGGCAATCCGTAAAAAATACCATTTTTTACTAAAAAAATCATAACTCTGGCAATTTTTAATATTTTTTCATAAAATTTTAGGGTGATGTTCTTGAGATATCGGAGTGTATAAAAAAAAATAACTTCATAGTGGGCGCTTCGAAAAAGGTATTTATTTTGACATTTGAAGAGGGTTTTCCCGACGTTAATCTTATTTGCGTTGGGGTCATTTTGACCCCGGGTGACCATTAAGGGTTAAAATCGCAGTTACGGAAAAACTGCATTTAGAAGAAAAAAAATAAATAAAAGGAAAACGATTTAAGAAAAATCGAAAAATTGTCGATTTTCAAAATCACAATTTCTCTATTATTATTATTATTTTTTTTTATCAAACGCTTAGTCGTTGTAAAAATAGTACCCGTCAGGAATGACTCGAGAGAAATGTTGGAATGCACTCGGAACAATGCCGAGTCGGAAAAAATCACGACCCGATAAGAAACCAAGCGATGATAAGCTTCGCGGGGAAAATCGCGAAGGTGAAACTTGTTGAAATGCGAGATTTGCCACTAGAAAAATCCTGACTTCGACATTTTTCAAGTTTCCCTGGCGAAATTTATAAAAATAGTGCGCTCTCGTGAGATACGAGATCTTACGTACCGGGAGGAAAAACATGTGTAGTTGTAGGAGGGACAATTTCAAAAGAAAAAAATGCTACCTATCCCCGAGATCTGAAGAGGGTCTATTTCGAAGTCAAGAGGAAACAAGCTGAAACCTCCGGTGTAGGTCGACGGGTCGAGCTCCTTTGTAAGCCAGGAAACTTGAGGGTGTACAGCTCGAAACTTGAAGCATGGGTCAATTTGGATCAGGGTGTCCAGGAAAGGTTGATACAAAAAGGATCTTCCTGCCCAAGGAAAAACGAGGGAAGGTCTGAAATTGCTGAGGAAAATAGTAGACACTCGCTTGTGACGTGAAGTAATCAAATTTACAAGACGGATAATGTATGTTTATGGAAAAATAATAATTGACTCTACGTTTATGGTAAATATTAGCGTTTATTTTTTTTTTATATTAATTCTGTTGAGCGATTTTTGAATTTCGAAATTCCACTTTTGGAAACAATTTTTCAGGACTTTCGGGAGACCCATATTCGATGTATTTTTTT
This sequence comes from Gasteruption jaculator, assembly GCA_949825005.1. Taxonomy (NCBI): domain Eukaryota; kingdom Metazoa; phylum Arthropoda; class Insecta; order Hymenoptera; family Gasteruptiidae; genus Gasteruption; species Gasteruption jaculator. The sequence continues at coordinate 17,958,509 of OX463766.1, read as the reverse complement.
CCGAGGAATCCATTTTCATTGTCAAAATTCTCAAAATATCAACAGAAATGCGATTTTTCCTCAAAAAACCTACTTTTTTCCAACTTCCGCTGGGATTTCGTCAAATTTGACCTTGGGAATCGATTCTACGGGAAAAATTACTCCTAGAAATGACTCGTCCAACCCCATTTTTGAAACTTTAATTTTTACCCCATTTTTGAGGGAAGGGTATGATGCCAAAAAAAATCGACTTTTGGAAAAATTTTTTTCGCACTTTCGGGAGACCCATATCCGATGTATTTTTTTCCGAGGAATCCATTTTCATTGTCAAAATTCTCAAAATATCAACAGAAATGCGATTTTTCCTCAAAAAACCTACTTTTTTCCAGCTTCCGCTGGGATTTCGTCAAATTTGACCTTGCGAATCGATTCTACGGGAAAAATTACCCCTAGAAATGACTCGTGCAACCCCGTTTTTGAAACTTTAATTTTTACCCCATTTTTGGGGGAAGGGTATGATGCCCAAAAAAATCGACTTTTGGAAAAATTTTTTTCGCACTTTCGGGAGACCCATATCCGATGTATTTTTTTCCGAGGAATCCATTTTCATTGACAAAATTCTCAAAATCTAACGGGAAACACGATTTTTCCTCAAAAAACCTACTTTTTTCCAACTTCCGCTGGGATTTCGTTAAATTTGACCTTGGGAATCGATTCTACGGGAAAAATTACCCCTAAAAATGACTCGTCAAACCCCGATTTTAAAACTTTAATTTTTACCCCATTTTTGGGGGAAGGGAAGCTATGCCCAAAAAATCGACTTTTGGAAAAATTTTTTTCGTACTTTCGGGAGACCCATATCCGATGTATTTTTTTCCGAGGAATCCATTTTCAATGTCAAAATTCTCAAAATATCAACAGAAATGCGATTTTTCCTCAAAAAACCTACTTTTTTCCAACTTCCGCTAGGATTTTGTTAAATTTGATCTTGGAAATCGATTCTACGGGAAAAATTACCCTTAGAAATGACTCGTCCAACCCCGTTTTTAAAACTTTAATTTTTACCCCATTTTTGGGGGAAGGTCAAATAATCTGTGCTTTCGTTTTTACTCTAAAAAGTAACGATGTTGAAAAGAAAAACTTGGGCAAGGAGAGAAAAACTGTGAAGCAACGAAGGGTCGTTACGATAACGTTAATAATCAGATCTGAAAAGTGTGTAATAATAGGATTGAGCCGTAAAAAAAAAAAAAAAAAAAATTCGCCTTGTTCGTCTTGTTGTTCGCTTCGGTTCCCTCGGAGCCGAGGAAACCGAAGTTGTATAAACGTCGGGAAGTCGTTAAACGAATTCGTTAAGTTCGTAATCATTGTCTGGGAGTACTGTAAAACAAAAAAGGGCGGGAGAACGCGCACGAGAGTTAAACGGCAAGAAAGCTCGATTTTTGTAACTGGTAATCGCGTGAGTGATGGTTTTTCCCTCCCTCTCCCTCTTTTTTTTCGCATATTTTTGCCCGAAACGACCACTCTCGGACAAGCGGGGTTGTTGTTGTTGTTACTGTCGTTGTTTTTTGTTCCACGCGTATCTGTAGATACGGACACGCGAATTTCAGGCAACGCCAAAGATTCGTGTCCATTCGATATTTCCGACAGAAATGGTACATTTAAAAATACCTCGTGTTATTTCTTTCGCAACATCTATATCGAGGATTTATGCGTCCGAGACTGATAAACTCTACGGCGGGTTATCACTGGAAGCATCGAAATAACGGCCTTTTTTTTTCGTTCCCAAACTGGAAATCAACTCGACCGGTAAAAGAAAAAAATGGGGAAGAGTTCCCCCAAAAATCGGGAACTCGGGTGCCGATAAATGCGGATTTTGCGATTTTCAAGGGAAAGCCATCGGAGGCCCGTCGATGGTTGGGGAGACAAACGGCAAAAGCCACGTGTTGACGTTAACATTTCCGAAAATCACTCGTCGTCAGCACGACGACGCCACCAATCAAACCGCCGTGTGTGGTTAGGAAATGCAACATCCATTGCAGCCACCGGCCGCCATTGTAGTACCTACCGACCTACCTACCCTTCGTACTTGGGCGTATGCTAAACCGAATTATCATTAAGCCCTTCAGTCGAAAGACCCCGAAATCGTACGGTTCCATTACCTTCCCGTCGACAAACTTATTTACATATATATACATTGCAGATGATACTAACGAAGAGCCGAAAGTCGGCTCACCTCAAATGTGCATTCCGAGGCTAAGCCTGCGAAATTCGAAATTCCGAGGCTAAACCTGCAAAATTGTCCTTCCCCTTTTCCCCAAAAATGGGGTTGAAATTAAAGTTTCACAATCAGGGTTGGACGAGTCATTTTTAGGGGTAATTTTTCCCGTAGAATCGATTCCCAAGGTCAAATTTAATAAAATCCCAGCGGAAGTTGGAAAAAAGTAGGTTTTTTGAGGAAAAATCGCATTTCTGTTGATATTTTGGAAATTTTGACAATGAAAATGGATTCCTCGGAAAAAAATACATCGGATATGGGTTTCCCGAAAGTGTAAAGAAAATTTTTCCAAAAGTCGATTTTTTGGGCATACTTCCCCTTCCCCCAAAAATGGGGTAAAAATTAAAGTTTCAAAATCGGGGTTGGACGAGTCATTTTTAGGGGTAATTTTTCCCGTAGAATCGATTCCCAAGGTCAAATTTAATAAAATCCCAGCGGAAGTTGGAAAAAAGTAGGTTTTTTGAGGAAAAATCGCATTTCTGTTGATATTTTGGAAATTTTGACAATGAAAATGGATTCCTCGGAAAAAAATACATCGGATATGGGTCTCCTGAAAGTGCGAAAAAAATTTTTCCAAAAGTCGATTTTTTAGGCATACCTTCCCCTTCCCCCAAAAATGGGGTAAAAATTAAAGTTTCAAAATCGGGGTTGGACGAGTCATTTTTAGGGGTAATTTTTCCCGTAGAATCGATTCCAAAAGTCAAATTTAACGAAATCCCAGCGGAAGTTGGAAAAAAGTAGGTTTTTTGAGTAAAAATCGCATTTCTGTTGATATTTTGGAAATTTTGACAATGAAAATGGATTCCTCGGGAAAAAATACATCGGATATGGGTTTCCCGAAAGTGTAAAGAAAATTTTTCCAAAAGTCGATTTTTTGGGCATACCTTCCCCTTCCCCCAAAAATGGGGTAAAAATTAAAGTTTCAAAATCGGGGTTGGACGAGTCATTTTTAGGGGTAATTTTTCCCGTAGAATCGATTCCCAAGGTCAAATTTAACGAAATCCCAGCGGAAGTTGGAAAAAAGTAGGTTTTTTGAGGAAAAATCGCATTTCTGTTGATATTTTGGAAATTTTGACAATGAAAATGGATTCCTCGGAAAAAAATACATCGGATATGGATCTCCCGAAAGTGCGAAAAAAATTTTTCCAAAAGTCGATTTTTTAGGCATACCTTCCCCTTCCCCCAAAAATGGGGTAAAAATTAAAGTTTCAAAAACGGGGTTGGACGAGTCATTTTTAGGGGTAATTTTTCCCGTAGAATCGATTCCCAAGGTCAAATTTAATAAAATCCCAGCGGAAGTTGGAAAAAAGTAGGTTTTTTGAGTAAAAATTGCATTTCTGTTGATATTTTGGAAATTTTGACAATGAAAATGGATTCCTCGGGAAAAAATACATCGGATATGGGTTTCCCGAAAGTGTAAAGAAAATTTTTCCAAAAGTCGATTTTTTGGGCATACCTTCCCCTTCCCCCAAATATGAGCTAAAAATTAAAGTTTCAAAAACGGGGTTGGATGAGTCATTTTTAGGGGTAATTTTTCCCGTAGAATCAATTCCCAAGGTCAAATTTAACGAAATCCCAGCGGAAGTTGGAAAAAAGTAGGTTTTTTGAGGAAAAATCGCATTTCTGTTGATATTTTGAGAATTTTGACAATGAAAATGGATTCCTCGGAAAAAAACACATCGGATATGGGTCTCCCGAAAGTTCCCGAAAAAACTTTTCCAAAACTGAAAAATATGTTCGGGTGCCTTGAATTCGACCCCAACCATAGTTAGAATTACTATAAATTCTTGCCAGTGCACGAAACGGGCACCTCTCGCGTCTCTTAAACTTTATAGTCTCCTAAATACGATCCTCCTCCTCCCCCTTCTCCTCCTCCTGCTCCACCTGCTCGGTGTGTTACTCGGAGGAGGCCTTGGAAAGGGTGTTTCCATAAACCCCTCGTTTTCGGCCGGAGAGGGTGGAGAGGAGTTAAAGGCAAAACAGAGTTTGACACCGAGAGGCTTCGATTTAACACTCGGGGTGTCTGCGGCGGCCCCGGATAACTTTTAATAGCAGCGAGCTATAAAATTCGAAATTTATAGCATCGCCGGCAACTTTCTTTGCTCGATATAATTTAAGCCTACTTTCATTATAAAATGATAGCGTAAACGTTCCACCTCCACCTCCACCCCCCACCTCCACCTCCACCTCCTTTCTCGTACCCTCTTCGTGGGTATTCTTGAAAACCCTCGCCAGTAAAAATCCCGCCAGGTTATTCGAGGTTAGTGGAACATGGCAAGAAAATTTACATAGCTATGAAAGTTTGACTTATATCATGTGTATAAGGTTCGACAAGCACGCGAGCAAAAGCACCGCAATGAAAGTACAGTGCATCGGGGTTGCAGTTGCAGCTGCAGCTGCAGCACCGACACTGGCACTGGCACTCCGGGTGTGCATAAAACGCACGAATACACGGAAAGTCAAACGGACGAGTGAAAAGCATCATTATTCCGTAAAGTGTAACGAGTTAACTAATTGCTTCTATTCAGACACAAGTAGTTTTCATAAAACTATAGGAGTATAGATCGAAATTTCGGTGCATTCAAATATGGCTGCTGCTGCTGCTGCTGCTGCTGCTGCTGCTACCCCTGCTACCGGTGCTGCTGCATTTCTACGATGCACCTACAGGGTGCGCGGTGTAAGAAAAAAAAGGTGGTGGATCGAGGGGATGAAAAGAAAAAAAAAGGGGGATATCCACCATTTTTCGAAATTCGAAATAATCACCGGGTAATCAATTAAAATGTCCCGGCCAATCGGAAGGTCAAAAACAAAAAAAAAAGGGGGGGGGGGGGGGATAGACTCAAATTTTTCCACCAACGAGGACCTTACTTTGGCACATTCAGGGCATTCAAACGTGGCCGCTCTGCAAGCTCTACGATGCACCCCTACAGGGTGTGCGATCTAAGAAACGTGGGGGTGGAATAATTTACCTTTTATTTATTTTTTTTTTGTGACACGCCCACCGAGTCCCCGATTGGCCGAAACATTCCAATTAACAACCTCCTCGCTAATTATTTGCAATTTTCGAAAAATGGTAGCCACCCTTTCTTTTTCATCCCCCACCCCTCGCGGCCGCGAACTCATACGCGACGACACACCCTGTATTTCGATTTTTGAGTTATCTCGGGTTCACCCGTCCTCTAAAATTTCTTTTTTTTTTTTTGATCGCCCGTTTTTGTTTCGTTACAGCGAATATACGCGTATGGTGAAAAAGAAAAAGAAAAAAAAGGGACACCGAACTTTTGGAGGGAAAAGTTGGAAAGCGCGAGCGAAAAAAAGCTTACGGGAACGTGTTTTCTATAGTACGGAGTAAATTGGTGTTGGCATGAGCTTTACTACCCAAGGCTTTGAGAAAAATATTGAAATACTGCGCGAAAGCCATTGGTAACACCACCATCTACTATTTCGATACCGGGGGAAGGAACGAGAGAGAGAGAGAGAGAGAAAGAGCGAGGGTGGGACGAAGAGAGGAACAGCGAATGAAATATTGATATCCATGTATGGCACGTGAAATGCCAAAAGCCACTATCACATCTCTATTTCGTAGGATCGAAATCTCTCACGGCTTCTCGTTTTTCCACCCCATGTCAGTCGGTACCGCCGTTGGCTGGCTTGGCTAGGGGGTGGTATGCAACTGCATTTGCACCGTTACAAAATATACACACACACACACACATGATATACTTCTTTTCACGGACGCCGTATACTGATTTATTTTATAAACATGTATAGTTTTATAGTGAAATTGACACGTCGGATTTATGACTGTTCTTTTATTATCATTATTTTTATTATTATTATTTTTGTTTTTGTGTTTTTCGCGTGTGTATTTCGCCCCTTCCGATTTTCCGATTTCCCGATTTTTCGTATTTCCGCTGATACGGTGATTGCGAGAAAAGCCGCCCCAAAAAGAAGAACCAAGAAAAATAAAAATCGAGGGGGAGGGGGCAGGGGGTTGCAACGGAGGTTTTCGATCGAGTCATAAACGCATTCCACCCCATAAAGGAAAATTTCTATAAATTTTTTTTTTATGGGAATAAGGGTTGACGCGGGTGAATTTGAGAGAAAATGGGGTAATTGTAGGTCATCCCCCCCCCTTTTTTTTTTCAACACCCACCCAATCGATGAGACATTTCGTTTGCCTTTTTCTTTTTCTCTCCCCTTTCCTTTCGGAAAACAACGTTTTTAGGTAAATCCAGCGTCGATTTAATTATCATAAAAAAAAGAAAGGGAAGAAAGAAAAAAGATGTATGTATGTATGTATGTAAATATCAGCAAACTCACCACGTCTGCCCGCGGGTAAAAATACACGCGTAGATGGATTACAGAGATTAGGAACTCACCTGAAACAGAGCAAGGAAACAGGTACCGTTAGTGGCTATTTTTTTGGGGAGGGGGGGGGGGATTTATTTTTTTATTGATTTTAGAAATTCCTTATTTTATTTTGTATCAATTTTGAAAATTCGGTATCTTATTTTTTATTGATTTTGAAAATTTGGTATTTTCTTTTTTATTTATTTCAGAAATTCGATATTTTCATTTTCATTGATTTTAGAAATTCGATATTTTCTTTTTTATTGATTTTAGAAATGCCTGATTTTCTTTTTTATTGATTTTAGAAATTCCTTATTTTCTATTTTATTTATTTCAGAAATTCGATATTTTCACTTTCATTGATTTTAGAAATTCCTTATTTTCTTTTTTATTGATTTCAGAAATTCGATATTCCCTTTTTTATTGATTTTAATAATTCCTTCTTTTCTTTATTACTTATTTCAGAAATTCGACATTTTCATTTTCATTGATTTTAGAAATTCGATATTTTCTTTTTTATTGATCTCGAAAATTCGGCATCTACTTTTTTATTAATTTTGAAAATTCCTTATTTTCTTTTTTACTGATTTTAGAAATTCCTTTTTTTTTCCTTATTTTTTTATAACGAGAGATATAAATATAATTCATAAGGTTTCGATTTCCATAGTACCAACCCCTACACTTGGGGTACAGAAAACTGCCCCCATTTTTAACGAGAATCAATGAAACTCCCTTTCCACGAATGCACCTAGAATGCACCTAGAATGCACCTAGAGATTATTATACCCCCGGGAATTAACGAATTTCGAAAAACCTCGACTGGAAGAAAGTAGGTACCAGTTGTGCTTTCTCAAAAGACCCGTTTACGCCGCAGCCCTATTCTTGCCGCTGCAACTGCAACCGCAACTGCGGCACGCGGCGTTTCTCGGCTCTCGATAAATAAACCGCGCCTCGATTTCTCCGTTTCTTCTCCCTTTTTCTTTTTTCCTCGCGAGAAGCCTCATATATTCCAAGCTCGCCTGGAAATCAGCTTGCTCGAATCTCTTATTTAAGAGGAATCGACGGGAGCTCGATTTTTTTATGCCTGAATAATCCCCTTGTTGTGTTTTCCCGGCGAAAGAAGGTTTCTTTCGTTTTTTTTTTAGCTGACAATTACGGGAGGGAAAAAAAATCCGCGGAGAAAAGGGGAGGCCGGTTTTAATTTCGCACTTGTGTTCCTCCAAAGATGGCTAATCATTCGAGATATTACACGGATACGTATTAACTCGTACGTGGGGCTGCGTAAAAATACGTATGTACCACGTCTGTCTGTCCGTCCGTCCGTCGGTCCGTCGGTTCACGTTGGGTGTACATACGTACATACATACCGAGTATTGATTTCCGTGTACGTAGAAGAAAAAAAAGAACCCGCTATTTTTTTTTTTTCGTCCCTCCCCAAACAAGAGAAATTTATGTAAATTCCAAATCGCGCCATATCTGACATATATTAAAATTAATTGCCGTACGAGAATAAAAGAAAACAGAAAAAAAAGAAGAAGGGAAAAGGGATCGCCTTCCCCCGATCGTGAGAGTTGCCGAATAACATTGTAACTGCTTATTTTAGAGTCTCCTTGACTTTTATGGAAGCGGCGAATCGCGAGGAACGAGAAGACAGACCCCGGGAAAAAGGTGTAGGTGAAAATGGACAAAAAAAAAAAATTCCGAAAAAATGGAAGGTGTCAGCAGAGTCGAGCTTTTTTAGTTTGAATGGTAATGATAATGATAATGACAGTGACAATGACGTTGACATTGACAATGACGACAATGACGATAATGACAATGACAATGACGACGATGACGATAATGACAATGACAATGACAATGACAACGACAACGACAATGACAATGACGATAATGACAATGACAATGACAATGACAATGACAATGACAATGACAATGACAATGATGACAATGACAATGACAATGACAATGACAATAATGACAATGATGACAATGACGATATTGACAATGACAATAATGACAATGACAATGACGATAATGACAATGACAATGGCAATAATAATAATAGTAATAATAGTAATAATAGTAATAATAATAATAATAATAATAATAATAATAATAATAATAATAATAATAATAATAGTAAAATACCAGCGAAATTGGCGAATAAATATACAATTTTAGCGAGACTTTAGCGCCACCTATCGAATCGAAACCTATCGAAAAACCTTACTCGTCAACCGGAGAACCTATGCCGCCAATATGACCTCGATACGTCCAGTACTTGATCAGTGATGACGCGGTTTACTCACGCCCAACAACTTTTCCTTATTTTTCGAAGAAAATTGACATATATATAGTATATGTATATATTGACCCTTATTCTTGCCATTAGCGTCACCTATGACGCAATTAATCTTCCCGATGGACCATAAACCACGTTCGAAGCGTCAAGCTTCGAACGCTTCCAACCGACCAACCGCGTAGGTATGGTAAATTGCGCTATGTTTCTCGGCGATAACCGCCGATGGCTCGGTTTGATATTTACATTATCGCGGCATCGAGACGAGCCGGGAAGAAAGAAACGGTTCAGAAATTGTCTGGAAGCCGAGAGGGATCGTAAAAAGTGTTACCGCGATATTCCTCTGCTTTGCGTTGCAAATGACAATGTAAGCACGGTAAAATTTACCGTGACGCTCCCGCGGCGTAAAAATAATACGTGTCGGCTGTTTTACATAAGGTTTCATAAATTCTCGAGGACTCCCGGCACCGTCGTGAATACGTTAAAGTTTGATTAAACCCGACCCCCGAGGAAGGGAGGGGGAAGGGGGGGGGGGGAGAATGAGAATTTCCCAACAATAACGAGGCTTCGAATTTCTTTTCGACCGACCGACCGACGTCGCCGTTTTATTACGCGAGGCGTCTATACACGCTCTCTTTCTCCCCCGAACGCGGGCCCGGTAGAGATCTCGGAGCCAAATTCAAAGTAAGAAACATCCAGCATCCACTGGGACCGTCAAAGTCCGCGGGACGTATCCAAAGGAGGAAGAAATATTTTCTCTATATATATATATATATGTATATGAATTTTCTTCGGAAAATAGGGAAAAGTCGTTGGACGTGAGTAAACCGCGTCATCACTGATAAACTACTGGACATATTGAGGTCATATTCGCGGCATAAGTTGTCCAGTTGACGAGTAAGGTTTTTCGATAGGTTTCGATTCGATAGGTGGCGCTAAAATCGTATATTTATTCGCCTATTTCGCTGGTATTTTACAATTCTCATTATTATTATTATTACTATTATTATTATTATTATTATTGTCATTGTCATTGTCATTGTCATTGTCATTGTCATTATCGTCATTGTCATTGTCATTATTGTCATTGTCATTGTCATTGTCATTGTCATTGTCATCGTCATTATCGTCATTGTCATTGTCATTATCGTCATTGTCATTATCATTATCGTCATTGTCATTGTCATCGTCATTGTCGTCATTGTCATTGTTATTGTCATTGTCATTGTCATTCTCATTCTCATTGTCATTATCGTCATTGTCATTGTCATTATCATTATCGTCATTGTCATCGTCATTGCCATTGTCATTGTCATTATCGTCATTGTCATTGTCCTCATTGTCATTATCATTATCGTCATTGTCATTGTCATTGTCATCGTCATTATCGTCATTGTCATTGTCATTATCGTCATTGTCTCGCTAAAATTGTATATTGGAGGACTCTCTCTCTCTTTCTCTCTCTCTGTGGTTTTTCTTTGAAGGTTATGACAATACGTAATAAGACAGTCGAGGCCGGGGCAGGGCACTTCCTCGGCCCTCCTCGGCCCGGTCTTAATACCCTGTCAAGTGAAACGTATCGAAATAACCGCTCCGACTGTGCAAGGAACAAAGTTGAAAGCGATCTATTATCCATCGGATGACAAGACGACTAAAAAAAAGAAAAAAGGGAGAAAAACGGGGAAAAAGTTGACGCGCGTTATTTTTTTTCCACGGGTTTTTTAGCCGAGCGTGACACGCGATGTGTTCCAAATAGAAGCAGAAAGGATTTTATGATGGTTTACAGAATAACTGGACCGTTCCAACAAAAGGGTAAATTAGAATGGATGAAAAAGAGAAATTGAAGAATGATATTGTATGGAGCCGAAATGATCGCGAATAAATATATATCACTTTTTTGCCGGATAAAAGTCGCGTTATTCAATTACGCGCATTTCGACAATTAGTACGGAAGCTTTCGCGAGGCTCTTTTTTTTTTCTTTTTTTCGATCGAGCTTTCGGCAAGTGGAGCTCGCGAATCTATTTAATCCGAGGATTTCGTTACGAGGGTGTCGTTTTTGGAACTGGAGAAAATTTTCGAAACGCATTTTTGCGAATTTTTCGTCCATGCAGAAATTCTGAAATTTCAAATTCGGAGGCGGTTCCAAAAAAATAAAAATAAAATTGAAACCACATTTAAAAAAAATAATTTTTTTTTCGCCCTGGGTAAATAAACTAGTCACTAAAAAAAAAAAAAATTTTCCCAATTCGCAGCATCCCGAGCCGGGATTCTATTTTCACGTGCCTGTTCCATCTCCATTTATTATTTTTTGTCCGAGAGTTCAGTCTTTTAGGGCAGGTTCGAAATCGAACTCCTCGGGCGGGACTTTATGCCGTAAATGGAAATTTTTTTTTTTTTTTTGAGCACGAGATTACGGGGGATAACTCGCCGCTACCCAAATCAAGACTGGGCTTTTTGCCGAAGAAGAAAAAATGGAGATGGCCAGGCTCCGTCCCATCTTCCCTCGCTTTCTCGTCGTAAGACGGCAACGGCAATTTCCAGCAAATGCTCTTTTTCCCGAACGTGAAATATTTAGTGCCCGTAGCTATTTTGACTCGCCGGAATGGCCCCGGTTTTGCATTACCGAGGGCTCCGTGTACATATTTCAAGGGTCTTTTATTTAAGAGGATTCTGCAGCCGGTGAATTGGCCCAAGTTGTGCTCTGCAGCTTTGCTGAAAAATTAATCGGTACTTAACATCTTCGGCTTAAGGGGGACGTCAATTTTAATGAAGCCTGGGCCCTCCTTTTGCTTCGGCAGTTACTGGAATCGAGTTATTCGGTAAAACTACACCCGGGGACAAACAAAAATAAAGTCAAATTAACCGTACATCTGGGTACCATGGAGCTTGGAATGGATTTTATGGGAATTTTGAAAAATTCATGGGGAAAACGGGGGTTCAAGAAAAATCAATTGGGAATTAGGATCGGAGATGAAATTTGAAAATCCCAGTTTGAGATTCGGAATTTCGAACGTCCCCCCTCTTATTTTGGAAATTTTGTAGAAATTCGAAATTTACTAGCAAATTTGGCGATTCCGGAGAAAATTGGAATCGCAGTTTCAAAAAAAAAAAGAAACTTCAATATTATTATTGATAAAATATTTCTTTTTTGGCTGAAACGTTGAAATTCCCTAAACCTGGGGATTCTAAATTTTCACTCTTCCCTCTTTTTTTTTCCTTTCAATTTCCATAATTTCTTGAAATTATCAAAATTCGAGCCTTTGCCTGTTCCACCGTGGACCCCAAAACACCATATACCAACGAAAAAAAAAAAATTCTTGCGATTGAAAAAAAAAAGATAAATAAAAAAAATAAAATTAACTCGAGGAAACTTGAACTTTTCGATGGACTTTTGGGTACACCTCAAAAAAAAAAAAAAAAAAAATAAAAGATAATAGAGGGAAAGTTCGTTTTAACGGCACCGTCACCGTTCGTTCCCGGATCGATCCTCCAAGAGCCTCTTTCCTGGTTCATCGCCCATTCGGAACTCCATTATCGCGGCCAAGTATCAATTTCTTTCGAGAGAATTATCCCATTCGGCCACTGTCGATTCAGAGTCACGTTAAGTTATGTGTCCACCGGGGACACTGACGTATCGCTATCTTCTAGTTATTATTACAGCCTATATGGACGGATGGATGGATAACACCATCCGGACTGTCTGTGCGCATCTGTGTGTGCGTGCGTGTGCGTGCCTGTGTGTGCATGTTCGTGTGTGCGTGCGTGCGAGCGCGGGCGCGGGCGGGCGGGCGTTTCAGCGTGTGTGTGTGTGCATGCGTGCGCGTGCACTTGTGTGCGTGCGTGTTCGTGTGTGTGTGTGTGTTTGTGTCTGTGGGAGCGAGGAATTCGCATCCCTTGACGTGACGAGAAGGGACGATGCAAGCAAGGGAAGGTTATAATTATGGGAACGTTATTGCTGCGCCGAGGGCGCGCAATTACGCGACGTTATAGCGTCTAAGGCTTGCACGTATCGCTGCTGAATTACGTTAAGACGCTCGTGGGTATGCTCGGGTGGGTGGGTGTAAGCGAGAGCATCAGCCGGGGTTTGTAGAGCGCGCTCGGAAGGCCCGGGCGGGCCCCGCTCGAGTGCACTTCGTAAAACGCTAGGGATCGTTTCATGCGAATAATATCAATTACTTTGGGGGCTCCATCGAAATTCACGTCGCTTATCCCGAGTCCTCTTTAATCGCCTCTCCCTCGCATAAGCTCTTCACTCGAAGCAAGCAAGCAAGCAAGCAAGTAAGCTCGTGCTTCCATTTCACGGGAAGCTTTACGTTCGCGAGGGGACGATTTTTTTTTTGGGAAATTGGTAATTTTTCGGGGGATCCAGATCGGGTCCCCCGAAGCCGCAACAGCGGGAATAACAATTTTGGGGGTAATTACCCCATTTTTTTTTGGGGGGGGGGGGGGGGGGGGTCCGGTCCCGAAGCGACAGCAGCGGGAATATTAATTTTTGGGTAGTTACCAATTTTTTGGGGAATTTTTGGTTTCTCGAGATTGGGCCAAATCCAATTACAAATATAACAATAATAATAATAATAATAATAATAATAATAATAATAACAATTGTACCAAAATCGAAAATTTTTTAAAATTCAGAAACAAAAAAATGGGGTTTCGAATAATAATAATAATAAAAATCATTAAAAAAATTCCATGAATTTTTTAACTGCGCATTTTGCTGCGTTGAGTTAAGCTTCGCCCCCCCCCCCCCCCTTCCCCGCGTTTGTTGCAGCTGGACCGCGGGACGGGGCCATTCAATTCACAATTTCAATGGGTTTTCGGTGAATGCGAGCCCGGGCAAGAGCCTCGTGGCAAAGAGGCTTTTTGTTTAGTTCCTTCATATGTGGGAAGAACATTCGAGGGGTTCGCGGATAATCCCTCCGGCGTTTTACAGTAATTACCCGAAATAGCAGGCACTTTCAAGTTTTTGTACTCGCTCCCGGGGTGTAGAAAATATTCCACATCGCAGCTACATAACGAGAAACTTTCCTCCTAAATATGCCCCCCCCCTCCCCCCGCACATTCCCACCTACTTACGCGCGTCCGAAATGAAGGAAAAGTTCAAATCCCACGCGAACCTACCTCGCGTCTCATTTTTCTCGCGGTTGTCGCAATTTATGGCGGACTTGAGGTTCCGGCTGCACTTTTACTTTTTTTATTTATTTATTTATTTTTTTCGCGCATTAGAACAACGGTGCAAAAGGGACTCCCGCGCTGTTTTTATTATTATTTTATTTTGCAAATTTATTTTAGCAAATTTTCGAAACGAATTATTTCTTTTTTTTTTAATATTTAAAAATACCGTTTTTTGGAATTTAGCGCATTTTGAAAATCGCCAAAAAAAATAAGAAAAATCGGATATTTTCCCAAAAAAAAAAACAAAAAAACGACTTGAAATCGCGCCGATTTTGTTATTATGTTTTTTTTGAATATTTAAAAATACCGTTTTTGGAATTTGGCGCATTTTGAAAATCGCTAAAAAAATAAGAAAAATCGGATATTTTCCAAAAAAAAAAAAAGAAACGACTTGAAATCGCGCCGATTTTTTAATTATGTTTTTTTTTTAATATTTAAAAATACCGTTTTTGGAATTTAGCGCATTTTGAAAATCGCTAAAAAAAATAAGAAAAATCGGATATTTTCCAAAAAAAAGACGAAATCGCACCGATTTTTTTTATTATGTTTTTTTTGAATATTTAAAAATACCGTTTTTGGAATTTAGCGCATTTTGAAAATCGCTAAAAAAAAATAAGAAAAATCGAATACTTTTAAAAAAAAAACAACGCATGCGCTTAAAGGGGATCGACTTGAAATCACGCCGATTTTTTTTTTTTTTTTTTTTCATAATGAAGCTAAATTTCCTTTGCTAGAGGGAAATTCCACTTTAATCTGGACAGATGAAGTAGTGTTTTTCCTCTTTTTTTTTCTCGTAGACCATTAAAAGAGAAGTTTTGCCTCTTTTCATCAGTTTACTGTTACGTGCGTTGCCATAATAAAACCACTATAGAGCCAGGCCGGCAGTGGGTTTTCATTTGCGTCCAAAAATATACCGAAGAATCTCTTGTTATTTCATCCCTTTCCTTTGCGCGCCCGCGCGCTTCATTTTTATCCCGCTCTGCCATTTTCCGTTTTTAAGCACAATTATTATTTTACAAAGCTCTCCCGTGTTTACTACCGAGTATGGAAAGGCAATCCGGACTTACTCTCGGCTTCAAAAGAATTCCCCAGGAATTCCCGCGTTAATAGATGGGATATATAAATATTCCTTTAACGTGGGTAAATTTGTATTATGCATTTCTTGAATTTCATTACCTCCCTCTTGCGCACTCGCAGGATCGGTCCCACCGGGGATGGATGCATTCCTCCGTTTGATATACCGACCAAGAAAACGCGGATTTCTCGATCCGCCTCAGACACCGAACCTTTTTTTTTTATTTTCACTACAACTAGGGATATTTTTCCTTTTCTTTTTTTTCAGACCTTGCAAAGATTTTTTCCGCATTTGGAGGTTTTTGGAAAAATAATGCTGTAGGAAAAAGCCAAAACTCAAAAAAATCGACTTTTGGACAAATTTTCTTTGCACTTTCGGGAGACCCATATCCGATGTATTTTTTTCCGAGGAATCCATTTTCATTGTCAAAATTCTTAAAATATCAACAGAAATGCGATTTTTCCTCAAAAAACCTACTTTTTTCCAACTTCCACTAGGATTTCTTCAAATTTGACCTTGGGAATCGATTCTACGGGAAAAATTACCCCTAGAAATGACTTGTCCAACCCCGATTTTGAAACTTTAATTTTTACCCCATTTTTGGGGGAAGGAGAAGGTATGCCCAAAAAATCGACTTTTGGACAAATTTTTTTCGCACTTTCGGGAGACCCATATCCGATGTATTTTTTTCCGAGGAATCCATTTTCATTGTCAAAATTTCCAAAATATCACCAGAAATGCGATTTTTCCTAAAAAAACCTACTTTTTTCCAACTTTCACCGGGATTTCGTCAAATTTGACCTTGGGAATCGATTCTACGGGAAAAATTACCCCTAGAAATGACTTGTCCAACCCCGATTTTGAAACTTTAATTTTTACCCCATTTTTGGGGGAAAGAGAAGGTATGCCCAAAAAATCGACTTTTGGAAAAATTTTTTTCGCACTTTCGGGAGACCCATATCCGATGTATTTTTTTCCGAGGAATCCATTTTCATTCTCAAAATTCTCAAAATATCAACAGAAATGCGATTTTTCCTCAAAAAACCTACTTTTTTCCAACTTCCGCTGGGATTTCGTCAAATTTAACCTTGGGAATCGATTCTACGGGAAAAATTACCCCCGGAAACGACTCGTCCAACCTCGTTTTCGAAACTTCAATTTTTACGCTATTTCTGGGGGAGTAATTTCAAAAATCGCCTTGTCCCGCCTCTCGCGAGGTCGTACAAGGCGAGCTGAAAAATTAGCGGAATCTCGAAGCTCGGTGGTACGATAGCGGGTGGATTTTTTTGCCGCAATCTCGCTCATTAATCAGATTCGTGCTTGTCCACTAATGTCCCGTAATTACGAGGAAGGAAAGAACACAACACGACGGTGGCGTTTGGGTACGTGCGTTTTAAGAAGGTTGTAAAATCACTTCGTTATGTCCATATTTCGTTAATTAATACAAAGTTTTTTCTTTTTTTTTTCATTTAACGAGGTGTTTTAAAGTCCCGATATAACGAACATATCCGCGGGGCCAAAAAAAAGTATCGGATTAACTTTCCCCGCAGATGCTTATCCGGTATCACAACGTTACCCAGTTTTTGGGTTACGGGAAAGCCAACGAATTTTGCGAGAGTGTGTGTGCATGTGCGTATGTGTGGTCTTCCCACGAAAATTGAGGGATAATCTTACAGGATCAATTTTAAACGAATTTTAAAATATTTGAAACGAGGCTGTTACGGAATTAATTTCCCGCAAAAGTCGAAAAAAAAATATTTTTTTTTTTATGGGGTGGGATTAGAAAATTCATGATAATATTTTCAAATTCCAATATTATTAATTATCGAACCGCAATTAGGTACTCGTATTAAAATCGAGAAAAAGGATTTATTCTCCTTCTTCTTTTTTCGCGTCCCGAGGAAATAAAAAATTTGTACGTCCGATAAGAGACCGGTAAAATGCATGTTGACATTTAAAGAAAGTGCGGGTATAGTTGAAACTACCGTGTTCGCCCGTAATAACCATACTTTTCCTTCGCCACTCGTACACGTCCGGAAAGTTGAATGAGAAAACTTCTGTTCAGAATTTCGCACAAGAGATGCTATAGCTGGTATTTATCCAATAATAGAAATAAGGGTTTGCTCCGGAATTTCGTATAAATACGCCTCGGAATGCTCCCCTGTTATTGCTTCGCTATTGCCTTTAAATACCGTCGATGAACATTCGGTCCGAACTTTTCTCGAATCTCGAATTTTCCCCGTCGCGAGCGCGGCAGTGATCTAATTATTATCGAATTCGAAAAACGGCATAACGAGCGATAGTTTAGAAAGTACGCGGGGAAATTGTTTGATAAGTTCGAGAAAAATCCGGGAACGAATGAAAATCAATTGTTGAACGAATGGGAATTAATGAAAATTCGTTGGGCGAAACAATAAAAATGAATTTATGAAAATTATTAATAATGAAAATTTTTTAAATTTGACGAAATTATTTTTTACTAATTCGACGAATTAATGAAAATTAATTTGACGAAATTAATGAGAGAAAATTGATTTTTACTAATTCGACGAATTAACGAAAATTAATTCGACGAAACAATAAAAATGAATTTCTGAAAATTGTTAATAATGAAATTTTTTTTTAGTTTGACGAAATTAATGAGACAAAATTAGTTTTTACCAATTTGACTAATTTTATAACTACTAATTTGACTAATTCGACGAAAAAATAAAAATGAATTTCTGAAAATTATTAATGATGAAATTTTTTTTTTAATTTGACGAAATCAATGAGAGAAAATTAATTTTTACTAATTCGACTGTATTATTTGTTTATTACCACTACATTTCTTATTACATATTTTATTATTATATCACACAATTTTTTAATAAAAAAAAAATTGATTTCGTAAAAAATAAATTTATAAAAAATTAATTTAATAAATTCTATTAAAAAAAAAAACAAATTTCAAAAATCAACTCTCGTGGAATTCTTATCAACCCTCCACCTTATTTTACTTCTCATTATTTATTTCTTCCAAGATTTTGCGAATTTTCTCCCCCGTGGGGTGTACACGTTACCCCGCGGGGTAAAGCTTTCGGCATTTCGGTAAAAATAAATAACCAAACAGAATCAAATTCCAAGCGGCCGTCGTATCGACGATTTAACGGGGATCTAATAAACGGAATGACTATACGTCCTTCATAAAATACCCGAGGTAGAACGGGGGCATACCTTCCTTATTCTTTCCTGCTTCGCCTGCCTTCCATTAATTTACGATGAATAATAATAATAATAATAATACCTACCGTTTGATCGAATGGAGATGAAAATTAAATTCTTTAACCCGTGACCCTTGTATTTATTAGTATAATGGAATTGCGAAAATGTCTAGGACGACGACGACGACGTCGACGTCGCAGTAATCGGGTCCGGGACTATCACGGTCAGGGAATATATCCGGCCCGTTATTCCCGAGATATCGCGCTCGAAATCCTGTGTATCATCTTCACTTTATTATATTAAAACCTTTACAAAAAAATTACCTCCCTCCCCCTACCCCCTACCCCCTCCTCACACCCTTGCAGATTGACAAAATTTTGGAGCTCCAACCAAGGGGTACCATATATGTATTTGTCACACTTGGAAACGTGTAAAATGCGCTCGTGTGTGTGTATGCGTACGTGTACGTGTGCACATGTATGTGTTTGTGTATGTGTGTGTGTGTGTGTGTGTCGGAGGGGGAAATAAGAGAAATTTGTGAAGCAAGGAAAAATTCGTGCATCGAGTATATCGCCGGGTAAACAAGATGATATCTATCTCGGGAAATATTCCGGGCGATGTTAAGGATGTTTCGAGTTAAGAAGCGCCCGTGGAAGGCACCCGCGACGTGCCTTTCTTCCTCCGCGTATCCTTCCTTCCCCCGCGTCGTCATACATAATTCAGCAGCATAGGTGACATGCGAGGATGAGAAAACAGACGTTTCCTTTTCCGTAAGCGAAATGAAGATAAGTTACGCCGAGGGGGAAAGAAACACCATCAACCGTGGCCCGGTGTTGGCACACGCACGCACACATGCACCCACACACACGCACACCCACACGCGCATATGTATATATACTCACTCATATACATACACACACATATATACACACACATATACATACTCACACACATATACATACACACACACACACAAAAACGCATGTGTGTGTACGTGGGATGTGTACGCTCGCACTTGAAATATCACGCCGCCGGTGGTGGTGCATTGCGATGCACCAAAACCCATGGAGTGCAGCAGCGTCACATCCAGATCTGTTTGCCCACAAAATGTGTACAAATACGCGGCACACGGATAGACACGCCCGCGTGTGTCTGCGCGATCGTGCGGCACACATGTGGATGCAAATCCGAAACTGCAAATCCATGCAAAAGAGAGAGAGACAGAGAGAGTGCCACGTGTTAATAAATTTTCTACGTTTCTGAACTCTGCTGTTCTCCATTTCCGAGGAATATTTCAACTTTCCGAGTCATCGGTCGAAGCATACGTAGAAACCGCGCCCCATGTAGGGTTTAACAACGGGGCCAAGCTTGGCCCTTCAACGGCAGCCATCATTCCAGTATTGGCGCGGCTCTGGGTACCATGACTGGCGTGATAACGGTTAAACGACGGATGATAACTTCGGCCCAGCACTGCTTATAGGTCTTGGCCCATGACTGGAAGCAATGTTGGCCCGTGAATGAAACCAATGCTGGCCCGTGAATGAAACCAATGCTGGCCCGTGAATGAAACCAATGCTGGCCCGTGAATGAAACCAGTGCTGGCCCGTGAATGAAACCAATGCTGGCCCGTGAATGATACCAATGCTGGCCCGTGAATGAAACCAATGCTGGTCCGTGAATAAAACCAATGCTGGCCCGTGAATAAAACCAGTGCTGGCCCGTGAATGAAACCAATGCTGGCCCGTGAATAAATCAATGCTGGCCCGTGAATGAAATCAATCTCGGGTTAATAATTCAATAGTACGATCCCTCAGCAGCACTAGCTCCGTTGCAATAAACATTACAACAGTGTGATAAAAAATTTAATTTTCATTTAAGAAAACACATTATTTCAACACATTTGTAGAATTTTATTTGAACAGTGCAATCATAACATTAAATAATGTTTTATTATTAAATCAAATTAGAATGCTTTTTAATTCGCTGTATTGCCAACTTGTATCAATAGTAAATTAACTAACCAAATCAAATTACGTCATAATGAACTTTTTTTCTCAAACAAAAATAATATCATGAATTTTTTTTCAACATTCGGCTAAATATCCAAATCAAATGAAAAATCTCAGAACCAACAATATCGGCCCAAACAAAAATAAAATGTTATAAGAAATAGACAATGAAAAATCAAAATATTAAATCGACTGAACGTTATCTATTTAAACAAAAATAGACTCTAAAAACCAATAAACAAAGTGAATGAAACAAATTAATGAACCGTAATAATATTTTTATGTTTTAAGTTTTACGCTTTTATAGATTGAGTTATTTTTCTGGATCAATTTCTTGAGTCTCAAGAACCCCTCTCTTTTTTCGACCGCCTTCTCGATCACCCGCACATGACAACCATTTGCCAATTTTTCCTGGTAAACGCGAAGATTCTTTGCTGTCGCCAAATTTCGCAACGATCGCGGCTACAATCATAAAAAAAATTGACAAAATTAATATAGTGTTCTGAATATTACGGTACCAATATTCACTAAATGTTTATGGTTTCTTTCGCATAAATACCTTGAAGGCAATCGTATGTTTTAGTTTCGCTGAAGTTCAGTTTTCCCTTGCCGTTGATTTTGCGACCGGTCCCCGAATACAACAGCTGCACATTTTTTGTGATTGTCGCAGGCATAATCTTTCCTATGCAATCTTTAGCGTTGGTTTCGCCACAAATTAGCGTACGGTATAAAGACACCTGCAAAAAAACATAAAATATGGAATGCAAAGATCGTTAAGGAGACACAAACATGGAGGAAACACGAACGGAAATATTCTGATATTACCAAAGCATTCTTGATACCGCTATCTTCTAGAGATGCGTTTAATTCATCGAAGGTCTCTTTCTTATCAATTGGCAAGGCAACCCCTAGAGCAGTTTGTGCCTCTGTCAGCATCACCATTGGAGGATTAGAAACTTCTGCGCTTTTAATATTTGCAACCATTGTATTTTTCAATTCTTTCATTTTGGTATCCAGATCGTAAAGGATGCTTCGTTTCATATTATTGATATTTGCTTTAAATGATACCATAAGCTCTTGTAGCTTCTGGTCAAGATAGCTCTCTGTAACATCTACAGTAAAATGTTTTATTGAAAAGGAGAATATTTGAAAAGATGAAAAAAGCGATGTGCATCAGATGAATGAGAACATTGGTGAATAATTCATTAATGAATTTAAAAACGAAAACAAAAGACCGTTAAACATAAATAAAATTTAAAAAGTCGCTTACACTGTTCGATTTTTGGAGGAACCTGTTCGTTGTCATCGTTCAAATCGTGAGTGGAACAGTCGCTTTTTTTTGTTGAAAGAGTAGAATCGCCTGCACAGAAAATTAAATTTAGTTGAACATATAAATTAGATGTGTGTGTGTGTGTATGTGTGTGTGTGTGTGTATATATAAATTCATCTATTATATATATACTTTACCATGATGCAGCGATGAAGAGTCTTTCTGTGGATTCTGAGGCATTGATGGAATCTCCTGAAATGTTTTTTTCACGGTGGCTTTCCTTAACACCGTCGGCGGTTGCGTATTCGGGTGACATGTTTCTCCATCACTGCTTTCAATGTTTTTAGTTTTGTACGATCGCTTTAATTGTCGTTCTCCTTTCTCCAGTGTTTCTATCAAATCATTAAGTGAATTAGAACTCGAAAATAGACGAAAACGTACAGGCAGTAGCATTAATATCTTGCAGCTTGTGGACGCCGAGCGGTGAAATGCGCGGGGACGCTCGGCGGGTACCTCGAGCGTTCCTATTTCGATTACTATCTCGATCGCACCGTATCGCTGTCTCGGTCGCACGCGTAGCTCGAGATATGCGCCGAGCGTTCCCGCGCGTTTTACCGCACGGCGTTCACAAACTAGAAGCTTTTAATGTAACACTGTAATTACGTATATATGTAATATAATACTCACTTGTGCGCGAGAGAATCTCGACAAGAAATGCCGTCCAACTTTCCTTTGGCTCTTTACAACATTTCGTCCAGTCCTGGACCAGAGCATACTCACTCTCGGGGGGATATCGACAGAAATACTGGTTTTCTTCTTCATAAATCCAGCTCATCGGCACAAGTTCGACATCTTGTACGGATTTGGCGCTAGATTGATTCGGCTGTATAAAAACTACAACCGCGTACAAGTATTTGTTGATCTCCGGAGATTTATTATTCATTGCGTTCACTTTTCGATATTTTAGTACCTCCTGCGAGCTCATTATTAATGCAAAATTTTCCGATCACTTTTATCGAGAAATGACCCGGCCGCGATAGCGTGCTCGAGACAAAGAAATGGGCACGCGACACGTTAGAACCTGTTCAACCTTGCACTGCTAATGCAAAACAATAAACGACTTTTGACTGAGTCCCGCAGCGCGTTAACACAGAAGCATCACGGTGTGGTGGGGGATAGGGTAGTCGGCGCGTTCCAACGACCTAATCGCACACTTTTGTCGAGGGACAATGTATTACAATTGAGACGTTAAAATGTTTACTTTTGCGTAAAACATAAAATTACTTTGTTTAACTATTTTATATAGTATAGTTCTATGTTGTATTATATTTTATATTATAAAGTATGTTTATTATTTCTGATGTTTGTCTCTCTTTTCAAGCACACCCGATCACTGTTAAGCTGTTACCTTTCTTTTGTCACATACGCACACACATACATGATTTCGGACGTCACGCAATTAGTTTTGAGAACGCTGTTACTTATTCGGACATATGTTGCAAGGGAACTACGTAGTATTGATCTTTAATGCGTAATGAGACACATTTATTTTTTATGGTGCTAGCCGAAATTACTCTTTCCGTAGTTTCAAAAGAATGAATCATAACAATTCCTAATTCGTTTGATCGGGTTGGAAAAATAAATGCCTCTTCCCGCACGCTTTCGCCGTAACCCGATACATATAAATCATGAATTTGATAACCAGTTTCTTCGTTACATCCGCATTTTCTGAAAATTCCTATTATTTTGAATATATTACCATTATTTAACTGCGCGATGTTGTTGGGATGCACAGTGACGAACTTCACACCTCTTATCTTTACACTGGTTATTTTCGATAATTCTTTGCCTTGATAAAGACAACGCTCTCCCTTTTTATCAATTACACATGCACTAACATGACGATTTTTTTTCATTTCTATTCTGCCACTAGATTCAAGCTCTTGTAAGCGATTCGCTATTTGCGTGAGCGGTTTTTTAGGAGATTTCACAAGTTTTTTGAAGATACCTATAAAACTTTCACCCCAAAATGCAGAAATGTCACTCAGAGGGAGACCAAAATGCTCCACGTCGTCAGCAATGTGAATGAGATTGTGCATATTTAACACTTGCGAATCGATCCCATACAATGATGGCAGTAAACTAAAAAAATGCCGTAGTAAATCTTTTGCATATTGTCTCGACGTTAAAATTAATGCATCTTCACTATTAAGAATACGGCATGCTACAAACAAAAGCATGAAATGTTTATACAAATCATTTGGTAAAATGTCTTTGACAATTATGGGCCCGCAGTAATGGAGAAAGAATCGATATTGCGTAGCTTTCCATTGTGCCATAACATGGACATCAAATTTCTTGCGTTGAAACTCGCACGGTATGTCTTTTGTTAATAACGTAAGATGGTCGTTGAGTCTATTCACTTCCACTATTTTAAGACGTGTAGCGCTTTTTCTTGAAATCCATTTTTCCATCAACGATTTCATTACACCGACATATAAAAGATGCATCGGATCAAGAACGACAGATCTAACTGGATCAAAATCCGTTAAGAGGAGCAATGGCGTATTGACGTCTGTGTGATGGTGCTCTACTTGACTTTTTTCTCCAAAAGATTTTTTTGTTCGCATTTCACAATTTATTTCTGGATACACTCGCTTAGTGGTATTTTTAGTTCCTTTTTTACGACGTTTACTTGTCGAAACAGTGGTTCCTTTTGTAATGCACCTTTCACACGCAAAAAATCCACCAGGATATTTGCTACACTTCAAGAACGATCTCGCTGGCGCATCTGCAATAATTCCTAATAATTTGAAACTATAATGCCTTCCGTGTAAAGCTAAACCATTTTGAATGAGATCATTTGATTCATTAATAAAATTTTCCAGAAATTCAATGACGCTGTGCGGCTTAGAATCTCCGCAGTATATGGCAGCGGCAAAAGGTTTTGTTGCGTATTTCTCATGAAAAACTTTCACAGTGATCGGCCATACTTGCATTTCCGAATTTTTGAAAATCTGCATACCATCTATGTGAACAAAAACTGCAATTTGATCTTCAGTATATTTATCTGATATTGTTTTTTGAAGGCCCTCCACAATACCTAGATAAATAAATTGTCCAAAGGTATGTCGAGCGCTTTGCATTTGTTGCAAAAGCCGTCGATGTGTTGTACCAAATAAAGTTTGGGCAGTCTTTGGTAAATTGGTAAATCCTTCGCTGCGAAGAACTGATAGTAAATCTGTAACCACGTTCAAACACAACGTGTCTAGATTATCCAAACCCCATTGTCTCAATTTATTTTCCAGCTCACTATTGTTTTTGGACAATTGCAATACACTATTTGCACTGTCATTTAATTGGCTATCAGCGTTGCTAACACCACTAAGATCTTTACTATGATCCGAAGGATTATCATCGACGCCTTCATTCTCATGACATATGGCGGTACCACTTTCTTCTTCAGTTTGTTTCTCACCACTATACCCGCCATTACCGGTTTGTGTACACTCGAGATCATAGTCAATATCGCTTTCTTCTTGACAAACTGACGATTTTTTTCTTAGCTCTCGATATTTTTTGAGTCTATAATATTTACCTGACATATTCTTGTTTGTAAGACGATCCACTCTGTAATTTGTCTAACCAATAACTAGCTCACTCTCGTCTCTATCGTATATCTCGCTTGCGGAACGCAGACCTGTATGTAAACAGTAACGTCTTCGAAACGTAGGTCGTTACGGTAGATGGTCACACCGCTATAGATATATTCTTTAGTATTTTGGTATCACGCAGTAAGTGAGCGAAACAAAAACACAGCTCGATGAAGAGTTCAAACTTGTAACAGTGGATTCCTACAATTTAGTATCGTCATTTGAATCGCCTGTCGAAATGTTCGTGAAAAGAAACTTGTAATAAACAATTGAATAAAATTGCGAAATTTCACGTCATGTGGAATAATTGTGGCACATTTTCATTACGCAATAATGTATTAGGTTGGGGAAAAAGTAATTTCGGTTTATCCCATTGAAAAACATGAGAAAAGCCGAAATTACTTTTTCCCCAACCTAATATAAAGTTTTAAAAAATGATTCAACTTATTATTGTAAATGAGCATTGGCCAAGCGTTGAATTTTTGACGGCCAAAATAGCTATTTATTGTAAATGTAATAATCATGGCGTACAATCACATCCCAAACATGGCCCAGAGTTTTTCAATTATACTTGGCATATCATTGGGAAACAAGCATTGGCCAAGCGTCGCCGCGCCATGGCAAAAACTATAAATAAATAAGTATGGCAACCTATCGTCACCCAATAATGGCCCAAGCCTGGTGAGATACACTTGGCCAATTCTTGGCAACCAATATATTGGCCAAGCGTCGCCGCGCCATGAAAAAAACTATAAATAAATAAGTATGGCAGCCTATCGTCACCCAATAATGGCCCAAGCCTGGTGAGATACACGTGGCCAAGCCTTGGCAACCAATATATTGGCCAAGCGTCGCCGCGCGATGAAAAAAACTATAAATAAATAAGTATGGCAGCCTATCGTCACCCAATAATGGCCCAAGCCTGGTGAGATACACTTGGCCAAGCCTTGGCAACCAATATATTGGCCAAGCGTCGCCGCGCGATGAAAAAAACTATAAATAAATAAGTATGGCAGCCTATCGTCACCCAATAATGGCCCAAGCCTGGTGAGATACACTTGGCCAATTCTTGGCAACCAATATATTGGCCAAGTGTCGCCGCGCTATGGCAGAAATTATAAATGAATAAGTAAGGCAGCCTATCGTCACCCAATAATGGTCCAAGTCTGGTGTGATACACGTGGCCAATCCTTGGCAACCAATATATTGGCCAAGCATTGGGCCTGTTGTAAGGCTTGGCATTCCCTACATGGGGCGGAGAGTCTACCCGAGAGCACGTACTTCGACGCTCGCCTCCATATCCACCTTCCCCGTGATATGAGTTTTCGATACGCGATGTAAGGGGTATGGGGCGGAACGGGGTTCAATTACCGAACTCGTTCACCGCGTTATAGTGCGCCAATACGCGTTAGATCGCCGTTTTTTTTTTGTTTTTGTCGCGATGGAAATTGGAAGAAAGCAGACACGGACGCGCGTTTTCGAACGAAGTTCGAGGTAACTGCGTCCGGAAGAAGCGGAACGACCCGTGACCGTGAGGCGTCCAATGGCTTCGATGGATTCCGAGTTTTGAAGATCGAGGCAAAAGTTGAAATTTTTTGGAGATCGAGCTGAAAATTGAAATTTTTGGAGATCGAAGCAAACATTGTAACTTTTGGAGATCGAGCTGAAAATTTCTATTTCAATTTTTGGATTTTACAAAAGAAAAAATTGAAGATTATTTTTTGCTCGATCTCCAGAAATTGTAATTCTTTGGAGATCAAATTTTTGTAGACCAAAAATTCCATTTTTTCGGAGATCAATAAAAAAAAATTGAAGATTATTTTGGAGATCGAGCCAATAATTTTAATTTTTGGGGATCGAGCCAAAAATTTCAATTTTTGGGGATCGAGCCAAAAATTTCAATTTTTGGGGATCGAGCCAAAAATTTCAATTTTTGGGGATCGAGCCAAAAATTTCAATTTTTGGGGATCGAGCCAAAAATTCCATTTTTTGAAGATCGAAAAAAGAAAAATAGAAGATTATTTTTGGAAATCGAGCCAATAATTTTCATTTTTGGGGATCAAGCCAAAAATTTCAATTTTTAGAGATCGAGCCAAAAAATTCCATTTTTGAAAATCGATCCAAAAAAAATAGAAAATTTTTTTGAAGATCGATCCAGAAAAAACAGAAGATTATTTTTGGAGATCGAGCCAAAAATTTCAATTTTTTGAGTTCAAGCCAGAAATTTTATTTTTTGAAGATCGATCCAAAGAAAAAATAGAAGATAATTTTCGGAAATCGAGCCAAAAATTTCAATTTTTGGGGATCGAGTAAAAAATTTCAATTTTTGGGGATCGAGTAAAAAATTCTATTTTTGAAGATCGATCCAAAAAAAATAGAACATTTTTTTGAAGATCGATCCAAAAAAAAAATATAAGATTACCATTTTCACCGGTAAATATTTTATTTCCCTTTTCATTCTATTTCGTCAAAAAAAAATATATTTATGTATATCTAAAACAATAGAGGCTGCGAAAATCCGGGGATCGGCAGATTCCTTCTAAAATATTTCCGAGTTTCCATTAAAGGTAGTGCCACTGCGGTGCATCTCGCGCGTAAGTCTGGATAATGGTCCAATATGGGCGATTTCAGCGGCCTACGTATACATATGATATAATGCGCGGCTGGGGATTTCGCAGGGAGCGTAGATCATTTAATCTATAATTGCAGATGAGGCACCTGTAGCAACAGGTGTTGGTAATGGGAGCAATTAGCCGGGACCCGGTGGTCGATAGATTTATTCCTAATCCTCAAAAGCTTGGAAGACGATATAATAATCTGCGCAAGATTAGAATACAAATGCATACGTGTACGAGCGATAAGAGATAATGTAATTCCATAGGTTTAGGGGTATATATGTACACCCACCGCAAAACGGCGAAATCCGAACCGAGGCGTGGGGTCGATGCTGATATTCGGGCTTTGTGCCGCGAGAGCACAGTCGTGGGCCGATCTCCCGCGGTTTGGGGACCGATTTCCCAGCGCGAATGTGGGAATTTTATCGGAAAATTCCGAAATCGGGCCAATTTTGGGCCCATCGCTCCTTCTTTTTTTCTTCGATCGATACAAGGTCGATTTCGAATGATCGTAAATTCTTGTAAATAATAATGAAATAAATAAAAAAAAAAAATTTCAATTCTTTTTGAAAAAAAATACACTTTTAGAAAAAATTCGAAATTTTAAGTAACGATGGAATTTTCGCTGGAAGTTCGGGATTTTCGAAAATTTCCCCGCGGTATTTCGGAATCCACCCGTACCCGAAGTCGATTCCTCGGCAAATACATTTAGACGGGACGCGCCCTTCCTCTGCACTTGCAGGACTTCAAAGCAAAACTGCATCGCTCTGCGAGTACAAAGGGCTCTCCTTTTTTTTCCCTCGTTTTCAGGGCGAAAAACGCAACATTCTGCTTTTCTTTTTCGTTCTCGTTGCTCGTTCGTATTTCCGCGAGACTGGAGATCCGGTAAATATATAGCGAGGCCGTGTGCAACCAAATTAAATAAACTGATATTCGACTTTAAGGTCGAAAGGAGCTTCCTTTATGCATTTATTATGCAAGCCAGTAACAATTCCTATGCCTTTTACACTTGCACTGTCTATATATATATATATATATATATATATTATAATTATAGCAACAATATCATTATTATTATTATTATTCTTGTTCTATTTTTATTTATATTTGAATTATTATTATTATTATTATTATTATTATTATTATTATTATTTCTACCACTACTACTAAAATTATAATTACAATAATAATAATAATAATAATAATTATTATTATTAATAATAGAATATTTAAAAAACCAGCAATCAATGAACACACATAATTACTATAATAACCCATAATAAGTTATTTTAATATTATAATTATTATAAAATTAAATTAGAAAATAATTATTATGATTATACATTAATATTAATAATAATAATAATAATAATAATAATAATAATAATAATAATAATAATAATAATAATAATAATTCTAATAATAATCCATTTATTATCGTAATAATTAATTTCAAAATTTTCCATGTTGAATATAAGATATATATATAGATATATGTATGTATGCAAAAAATATTGAATCTCCAGCATCAGCGACACCCACGCCCCCCTTTATTTTTGCGCGCAATTCCGCGTCAGAAGCGTAATAAAAATTGTTTTTTCCCCTTCGACGCGGAGAGAGAGAGAGAGAGAGAGACATAGAAAAAAAAAAGTGGATGACAATGTAAACTTTCCGTGTTGCAAAAGTTTTTCATACGGATTGAAACGAGTGGCGGCGGCGGCGGCGGCGGTGAGAGCATTAATTTCTTAGAAAGGCCGTTGAATTGCCGCTCGTATAAATAAACTAACGAATGTTAAACGAATGAGCGAGTGGTTACGGACCCCCACTTCCCCCTTTCCCCTCCCCCTCCCCTCTTTCGCTTCTTTTTGACGCTACAAGTCTCCGCAATAAAATGTCTCATTACAAAAAAAAAATAAAAAAAAATGCGTTTTCCAATTACTCATAAACGAGCTTTTGTTGATACTTCATTATTACAATCTTTCTCTCGCTTCATCCCCCCACCCCGGCGCTACAAGTATCTCATTAAGCAAATGCGTGGCAGGTTCATTAGGAAATCGTTATTTCGTCCCTTTCCGAATTCCCGCTTTTGCTTGTACCTCCTCGTCCTCGTCCTCGTCCTCCTTCTACTCCTCCTTCTCCTCCTCCTTCGGTTTCTGTCTTCTTGGAGACTCACTCACCCTGCTTCCGACAGGCAAATTACTCGTTAAGGGCATCGAGCGCGCGGACAAAAAGTTCGATCGCGAAGAAAATGTGAAATGTGCCCTCGACTGCAGGCGAACTCGCGGTATTTCGGGGCGCGACTGTACAATTTCGCTACCGCTGAGTTTCAATTCTTTTTTCGAAAAAGAATTGAAATTTGATTATTATTAGATTTCGGTTTTTTTTTTCTTTTCAATAATTTTACCATTCGATTATTCATCATTTTGTTATTTCATTTATTCCATTATTATTCGCAAGAATTTACGACAATTCGGGATCGACCTTGTATCGGTAAAAAAAATTTCCGAAAATTTGCCCGATTTCCGAATTTTCCGATAAAATTCCCATTCGCGCTGGGAAATCGGAGATGAAAAAAAAAAAAACATTATTCGCGTGGGACGCGGATCCGAAACTTCGCCGCCCGGGATTCTTCGAAACAAGGTTGCCCCGACACCCGGGGTGCGAGCTTTGAAAAGAAAAAAAAAAAGGTGGGAACAAAAAAATATAAAACAATCGCACGAAATCCCCACGAGCGCTACACGTATATATATACATACATAGAAAATCGTGTGGGTGTGTGTGCACGTACCGATACAACGAAGTCCTTAATTAGAAAGTTTTCGTGTTGTAACAAAACTAACTTTAAACCGTGCGGTTCAGAAACTTAACTTTAGTTAACTCGTCTTTTGCTCCCGTGCTTTCACCGCCGCCACGGCGGTGGCGTCTAAAAAGCTCCGGTTGCGCGAGAAAAAAGCGAGATCGACTCTACCTTGCGTTGTTATATTAAAATTATTTCTCGGAAGAGGACACAGCGTCGTGTCTTCCCACATTGGGCGATTTTTTTTTTAATTATTTTTATTAACGTAATATACAAAATTAAATTAACAAAATTTCTGTGGAAAATAGAAAATTTTTTGTGTCCTCGAAAATTTCTTGCAATATTTTTTTTAAATTTTCTTATAGGTAATATTTATTCTTTTTTATAAATTTGATTTTATTTAAATGAAATTAAATTCAAGTAAAAGTCAGGAAAGTAATTATTTTTTTTGACGTAAACGAAATAAAATTAATAAAATTTTTTTGGGAAATACAAAATTTCTTGTCTGAAACCATCATTTTTATAAAATTTCTTGTAATTTCAAATTTTTTTTAACGTAACTTTCCAATTTTTCAAATTTGATAATTTCCAATTTTTCAAATTTGATAATTTCCAATTTTTCAAATTTGCTAATTTCGACATTAAAAAAATTCCAAAATTCCGAATGGGCGCGTGACAAAATTCCATTTTCTGCATTTTTGGAAATCCGAAAGGGGCGAAAAATGAGAAACAATCATCGCGGATTTCGAATCCGCGAAAATTCGAAAAAATGTCTCGTCTAAAATCAATTCCCTCGGCGCCCAATCTCTCGGAGGGTTAAAATGCCTGGAAATCTCCAAAAAAAAAGAAAACGAAAAGGGCGAGGAAAAATCGGGAACGTCGCAATCGCGTCCGATAATAAAGCAGCGAAATCCCAAACAACGGGAGCGAGAAAAAGAAAATGTGCGAGAACCGTAAAAATATACTTCTCGTAAATTAAACGAGTTCCAAACTACCGTGGGGAAGTTTGCGAAAAAATTCTTGGGGTGAAAAAAAAAAACGGCAAATTCAATCCCAATGGGAAATCTACGCGTAACCTGCACGTAAGAAGCGCTGACTGCGTACAATTGAAGTACAAAAATCCCGAATTTCTATGCGAAATTCCCGGAGGAAATTTCTGTTTCTACCGGCCAAAAACCAATAAACCGTCGAATAAAAAGGGTTCCCGGCGAGCAAACCCCTTGACGTTGCAAAAAAAAAACCGGCGACGCCACTTTGCAAAAAGCAAACTTCGAGGTACCCAAAAAAAAAAGAAAAAAAAAAGGTGAATCTACAGGTACCCGCTCTTTTGATCCCAATTCCCGTCCATCTTAATTTTCCCACGCTAATTGTAAGCCTCCTCCCACGCCTCGGCCCCCCTTAATGACTCGTCCTCGAGCGTGAAATCCGTTTGTCAATTTTCGTTTCATTCATGACTCTCGTCTAAATCGTTTTGTATGAAACGATGACGAGTTTTCGAGTCAGTGCATTATTAAGTCGTCGTCGTCGTCGTCGTCGTCGGGCCTAGAAACGCTCGAGGGTATGGAGAGAAGAAGAAGAATCCTCTCAACTGTCGAGCTTCGTATATAGCGGGACTCCGACACAAGTATCGGCGGGAGCGAGAAAAAGGGGGTGTTGTGCTCTCTGCCACACGAGGTGGGGCAAGAAAGAGGGACAGAATGTAACAAGCAGACCCGAGCTATAGCTCGAAAGCTCCGACTCCAAATAAAAGCTTCCAGGCCGTATCGTATCGCGCTAAGTCTGTCCGTCCAGCGGTTGATACTACTACTGGCGTTGCTACTACTACTACTACTACTGGAGCAGCCCTTCTTTGCGTCAATCTCTTTTTTGCTTCGTCCCCGCGTTTGTATGTTCGCGTTATACTTTATCGGCTTGCACGTGTGTGTTTGTGTGTGTGTGTGTGTTCCAATGGTATATTTATAAATGATGTGTGTATGTGTGTGTATACATATTCCAATGTTAATTTCCAATTGGAATTATTAATATTCAATTAAAAAAATAATTTTCAATGGAAATTAAATTCCAATTAATTTCCAATCGGTAAAGTAATGCCAGTTTCAGACTTTTTCCGATTAAAATTTCCGTTTGAAAAAAAAAAAAAAATGTCACCTCGAAGGGTTGTTGAAAAAAAAAAAAAACTTCAAATCGAGAGGGACTGGCTTTCATTTCCAACATTTATAATTATTAAATAATTAATTCTATTTTCCTGACATATTTAAAAAATTTTCAGTAATTAAATCACAAATAATAATAATAATAATAATAATATTTATAATAATAATAATAATGATAATAATAATGATAATAATAATGATAATAGTAATGATAATAGTAATAATAATAATAAGAATAATAATTCTAGTAATAATAATAATAATAATAATATCGGATCGAGTACGGTTACATTTGCCATCGCACGCGTGGAAGTGGTTGGAAGAAGCTCGTAACGTTTAAAAAAAAAGAAAGAGAAAAAAAAAGGAGCGCTATTTCTTGTGACGTCCAACCGTGAAATATTCTCAAGAGTTTGAACTCTTACTCGGAATGAAAAAGAAAGGGGTGCACAGCATCTGCGTCTCGCGGGATGTGACACTGCTGCCTTCCTTTTTCCTTCGTACATATAAAAAGGTAGAGGGTGGAGGGAAGGAAAAAAATTCGATGCTCTCTCTCTCTCTCTCTCTCTCTCTCGTGCACGTCGAGGCTGAGAAAAGTAACACGGGACCGCGTAGTCTCGCGAGATTCCAGCGAATTTCAATACGTATCGCTAACGTATTTCTCATCGAGAAGTTTCCGCTGGATGACAAATTAAATGCGTTGCGAGATGCGATGCTATTGCTATTGCTCTTCCTCCGCGATCTTCGTTATTTATTTTTAATAAAATTATGATTAAAATGAGATTAACCGTAAAAGAAGAATTGTTACGATACCGATGCGGTCGGGACTGGGGTGGTGGAAAATCGGTGATATTGCATTACTGAGAATTTTTAGCCGACCAAAGGAATAATAATAATAATAATAATAATACTTTGGAAAAATTAATAATTTGGAAAAATAATGACTTTTGGGAAAAATTTTTTCGCACTTTCGCCAGACCCATATGCGATGTATTTTTTTCCGAGGAATCGATTTTCATTGTCAAAATTCCCAAAATCCAACGTGAAATGCGATTTTTCCTCAAAAAACCTACTTTTTATCAACTTCCGCTAAGATTTCGTCAAATTTGACCTTGGGAATCGATTCTACGGGAAAAATTACCCCTAGAAATGCTCGTGGACCTGATATGTTCTCGCTCCATGAACTTCGCCTCTCCCTACCTGACTCTCTTCCTTTCATTACTCAAATTTTTAATGTTTCTCTCTCTGCCTCTACCTTTCCGAAAACATGGAAATTAGCTTTCATCCGCGCCCTCAGTAAAGTCAATAAGCCTGCCTCACCGTCTGACACCCGCCCAATTGCCTTGCTAAGTGCCTTATCCAAGGTCCTTGAAAAAATCGTCCATGACCAGGTATCTCGTTACCTTTCTAGCACCAACCTTTTGGACCCAATGCAGTCGGGTTTCCGCAAGGGCTTTAGCACCCAGTCTGCTCTTCTTAGACTCTCTGACGATATCAGGCGCGGTATAGACGAGGAGAAGGTCACAATCCTGTTACTTTTTGACTTTTCTAAGGCTTTTGACACCGTTCCTCATTCTAACCTTTTGTTCAAGATGGCCAAGTTGGGTTTCTCCTCTCAGGTGATCAGCTGGTTCCACTCCTACCTGTCTGGCAGGTTTCAGGCCGTTTTAGAGGAGAATGGTGGTCATTCTGACTGGTCCGAAATCACCTCTGGTGTTCCTCAGGGGTCCGTTCTAGGTCCTCTCCTCTTCTCAATCTACATCAACGACCTGCCACGAGTGATCACGCATTCACGTCACATCATTTTCGCTGATGACACCCAGATATACCTCACCTGTTACCCTGGTGAACTCCACTCCGCGCTTGCTCGCCTGGCTTCTGATGCTCAGGCTGTCGCAAACTGGGCTCATGCCAACTCCTTGCGTCTCAATGCCGCCAAGACCAAGGCTATTATCTTCGGCAGCCCGGGCCAGGTTGCCAGCCACAAATATGACTCAATCCCTAACATCCTTTTGGGTGGAGTTCCCATCCCCTGGGTTAGCGACGTGCGTAATCTGGGTGTCATCTTTTCGCGAACTCTCTCTTGGAAGGCCCATACTGGACTTATCTGTAATAAAGTAAACTTCGTTCTCTATCGGCTGAAACACCGGAGGAACGTCCTGTCCATCGCTCTCCGCACCAAACTTGTCAGGTCCCTAGTTTTTCCCCTTCTTGACTACTGCTGTGTAGTCTACAATTCTATCCCTGATATCCTTGACCTCAGGCTGCAAAGGGTGATAAATTCTTGCGTCAGGTTCATCTTTGACCTTAGAAAGGATGATCATATCACCCCCTACCGACTTCACCGACTCGGTTGGCTATCGGTGGCTAACAGAAGAGCATACTTCCTGGGCTGTTGTCTCTTCCAACTCCTTTCCACCGGCAAACCACCCTATCTGGCAAACCTGTTCTCCACTCTTGACGACCGGATCAGGCATTCTCACAGGGTGACTCACGATGGCATAAACCTTGTCATTCCTCACTTTCGGACTGAATCGTATCGCAAGTCTTTTCTAGTGTCTGGAGCTTATCTCTGGGGTTCACTCCCGGCCGAGATTCGCTCCGCCACTAAAATCGAAATTTTTCGTAATAGACTTCATTCTTACTTACTCGAGTCTGAGAAGTCTGAAAATCCCTAACTTCAACTTCAATCTCTTGTCTTATCTGGGTCATCTCCACGGCACCTTAACTTTGGCCTTTCCTATTATTCTTGTTTCAGTATTTACTTACTCTATTGTTTAAATTTCTATCCAATCTAATCATCTCTAATTAATTATTTATCAGTCTTAATTTCTTATGTATTTTAACTACCATGTCACGTCTATTGTATTCTTTTCTTGCCCCATGGAAACAAGGGCATATGTTTAAATAAATAGAAATAGAAATAGAAATAGAAATGACTCGTCCAACCCCGTTTTTGAAACTTTAATTTTTACCCCATTTTTGGGGGAAGGGGAAGGTATCCCCAAAAAATCGACTTTTAGAAACTTTTTTTGGGAACTTCCGGGAGACCCATATCCGATGTATTTTTTTCCGAGGAATCCATTTCCATTGTCTAAATTCCCAAAATCCAGCGGGAAATGCGATTTTTCCTCAAAAAACCTACTTTTTTCCAACTTCCGCTTGGATTTCGTCAAATTTGACTTTGGGAATCGATTCTACGGGAAAAATTACCCCCAGAAATGACTCGTCCAATCCCCGTTTTCGAAACTTTAATTTTGACCCCATTTTTGGGCGAGGACGAAAAAACAATAAAAAATCTACCGTAAAAGAATGTTCCTTGAAAAACAAAAAAAATAATAAACAACGACGAAATCCAGCCAGAGCGGAATTCCAAAATGCCCCCTTTGACGATTCTCGAAAATTCGTAAATTCCAAGGGAGTAGAGTTCGCCGGGGTGTCCCGAAATTTGCTTCGACCCCCGAGCTTTTAAGCCACGCAAAGTCGAAGCTTTCCGGCTTTTGCCGTTCGCAGTTATGAATTTCAGGGGTTGAACTGCCCAAAACTTTTGCGTTTTCCCGGCCAAACGAAATATTTCGAAGCTCGCTCGCTCTTTATCGAAACTAATTCCCAGTTACCGCATTCGCCGAATCCGCGCGCGCTCATGCTCTCGTGCATGTGCGTACGCGCGGGGGTGGTGGTGGTGGTAATAGTGCGTCTACACATAGTAGTAGTAGTAGTAGTAGTAGAGCACACACATGAGTTTGAAAAAGTTGCTCTTTCATTTCTCCGGCGTGGGTTGTTCGTTCCTTTTGCGCTCGTTTATAAAAACGTTTCATACGTTTGCAAAATAAGAAACATACGTTTGGAACAAAGAGAAATGGCGAGAGGGGGTGGAGGGGGGGGGGGCAGAGAGAGAGAGAGAAAAAGAAAAATAGCGAAAGAAAGAAAGAGAGAGAGAGAGAGAGAAAGGAAAATAGAGAAAGAAAGAAAAAGAGAGAGAGAGGGGGGGTAGGAGGGGGGGGGGGGGGATGGGATGAATATGGGGTTTATTTCAACTAAATTTTAATCTCACCCGAGCTATTAGCAAGAGAAATTATTCCAAGCATTTCTTTTGAGTCGGCACCGGTATTAAGTCCATTCATATCTAGTGTTTCCATGTCCTGTACATACATATATATATATATATATACCTTTTCCCTTCCGCGAATGAAAATCATTAATTTCTTTTAAGGCTGTATTACGGTATTATATTTTAAGCAAAGGAAAAATCTTGCCGCATTGTACGAGTACGTACGTCGTTTTCTGTGTGGAAAGAACTTATTAACCGTGCGCTCGCTCTGCGACTGCAGCCGGGGAAGCAAAAAAAAAAAAGAAGAAGAAAAAGAACGAGCAGAAATTTTATCATTTATAAATTCCGAGCGAACATTTGTCAATATTTCCAGATTACGCAGTTGCTACAGCAGCGTATGTCGAAGCGATGAATTACTGAAAAGGAGCGTAAAAGAAAGAAGCTTTTTTTTTTCTTCCCCCGCTGCTTTGCATAATACCCATTCTGTAATTTTCGCGTTTCTCTCGCTAATTCCACAATTTTTCAAGATCCTTTTAAGAGGATTTCGAGTCGCGACGTTTCAAAGGGTGTAGATATTTCCACCCCCCCCCCCCAATCGCTGCCGAAAAAGAAAAAAGAAAGAAAGAAAGAAAGCCTCTTTAGCAGCGCATTCGTCTAATTTCCCAGTCGTCGATGAAACATCGGTAAGGGATAAAAAAACGGGGTATTGATGTTTTTTTTTGTAAATTTTTTTTTTCCGCTAGGGGATGGTTTCTTTTAGTTATAAAGTAAAAGGCAAAATAATATTAAATATAATAAAAATAATAATAATAATAATAATAACCAATCATAATAAACAATAATAATTATGCACCTAATTATTATAATTATTATTATTATTATTGTCATTGTCAGTCATTGTCATTTTAATTGTCAGTCATTGTCATTTTCATTGTCATTGTCATTGTCATTGTCATTGTCATTGTCATTGACATTGACATTGTGTCATTGTGTCATTGTCATTGTCATTGTCATAGTCATTGTCAGTCATTGTCATTGTCATTGTCATTGTCATTGTCATTGTCATTGACATTGTGTCATTGTCATTGTCATTGTCATAGTCATTGTCATTGTCATTGTCATTGTGTCATTGTCATTGTCATAGTCATTGTCATTGTCATTGTCATTGTCTGTCATTGTCATTGTCAGTCATTGTCAGTCATTGTCATTGACTTTGTGTCATTGTCATTGTCATTGTCAGTCATTGTCATTGTCAGTCATTGTCACTGTCATTGTCATTGTCATTGTCATTGTCATTATTATTATTATTATTATTATTATTATTATTCATAATAATAATAATAATAATAATAATAAAACAAATAATTATTATAACACAATAATTAAGACACGGGCAAGTATGTGCGTGGAGACATGCACGCACACACTCGCAATCGCAAGCTCGTGAGGGAAAAACACGTCGATTACGATAAACAACAGTTCGATATGTATAGTTTGGCCCGATATGAATTCCAGGGAGTTTGGCAAAATGGGAGCAATTCGAAAGCGGAATACATTTCTTTTATCATCGACCCTCCAATTTACTTTCAAACTTGACAACTTTTATTCTCCGATCAATTGAACATATCGGTTCCCGTGTTATACACACACGCGCGAGGGCCGGAGGGAGACGAGCGAAAGACGAGAAAAAGCGCGAGAGGAATTTCGGCGTAAGCACACGGGGCTGGAAAATAAAGAAAGCGTGGGTAGGGGGTGACGAGGGGAGGGACAGCGAGTTTCGTTGCTTGGAAAAATACACGAGATCGTATCTCCGCGTCTTCCCCAGCTTCGTCCTCGGTGGTCCCCTTCCTCCTCCTCCTCCTCTTCCTTCTTTTTTTTGGTCGTCGTTTCGTATCCGTGTTATCGCGGTCCACGACTACCCCCAATCTCGGCCCCCAAATAACGCCATTGCTCGGAGAGAGCGATTCTCCCCCCCCCCTTGCCACCCCTTGGTCGTTTCCCTTTTTCTCCGAAAAATCAGTCAGCCCCTTGGAGATTGACTGTTCCCAGACTTGCCACGGCCACCGCTAGACCTCCCTTATTTCCCTCCCTTATAAATAAATAATTGACGCATGAACGTTATATTAATTAATTACTTCGATTTTGAAAATATAAACATTAATATTAATAATTAATATTATAAAAATAAATATTAATATTAATTAATATTACATCACGTGTGAAAATAAAATTGAAAATTCGTCGATTTTTGGAAATTAAATAAAAACCATCATCGATATTATTATTATTATTATTATTATTATTATTATTATTATTATTATTGGCTCGAGAAAGTCACGAGAAAAATTCATAAATAAATTTATAATCATTATTCCAATTTATTGTGTATTAATAGAAAATTTTCATTATTTCTGTTAAAAAGTGTAAAATCTAAGGTCCTAAAAAAAAAAATTTTTTTTTTTTTCGAGATCGCGGTGTATCGGGACGTGACGTAATCACCACGCTCTTGAACTCTCCCCCCCCAAAAAAATAGAATTTCTAAAAAGAAAAAATACGATTTTCCATTTAATGGGGAATTAATTGTGACGTCATCACGAAACGAAGCGCGCACGTAGGCGATAACAATCTTGTACGAGGATTGCGTACGTTTGGTTTGTGTATAATCGAATGAAATTGCAATTGGATCTTCCTCCCTTAACCCTATTGTACGTTTATCTACTGCATGCACCCCTTGAGCGCCCTCCCCCTCCCCCGCCCCTCCACGTCTCCCTCTTATTCTCCAGTTACCAGTCCGTGTCTGATGTAATTTTGCACCTGCTACTATTCCACTACCCTCGACAAACCCTAACCCTCCACCCCCCTGCTAATACTAATACTAATACTAATACTGATACTAATACTAATGCCTCCACTCGAGCTAATGCCACAGTCTACGGAGTGGCAGTGTAATGCTCGCAGAGATGCATGTCGGCGATGCTAAATCTAAGGCAAATCTTCGCAAATGCAAACTTTACTAGCCTGCATATGTTTAGAGTTTAATAACATCCCCAATTAATTTTGTACCAGATGCAATTCCACCAACCGACGTCATAATGTACCGTATATGCTCCGGGGCGCACAAAGACACACATACGCACGCACACGTACGCACTTGCGGCCCCCGCCACGGGCACTGCGTGCGCGTCATTATTAATTAACTGCACCGACTGCAATCGATCAATTGGATCTTCTTTTCCTTTTTCAATTATTATTTTTATTTTCATTATTTCTTTTCCAGGCGAATCGGCAGAATTTTTGCGAATTCAAGAAGAATTCATTGGAAATTCGCAACAAAAAAAATGTGACAAAAATTGAAACTTCAAAATTGGGGTTGGAAAAATTATTTTTAGGGGTAACTTGACGCCTTTGCGAATTTGGAAATAACTTCATCGAAATTTCAAATTCCCTTTGAATTTAGAAATTTTCAGAATTCTAAAAAAATTGAATATCTCAAAAAAAAAGAAAATGCGATTTTCCCGCCAAAAATGGGTTAAAATTGAAGTTTCAAAAATGGGGTAATTTGACGCGTGGAATTGAAACCAATTTTTGCGAATTTGGAAATAACTTCATCGAAATTTCAAATTCCCCTTAAATTCGCAGATTTTCAGAATTCTAAGAAAAATTGAATATCTCAAAAAAAAAAGAAAATGCGATTTTCCCGCCAAAAATGGGTAAAAATTGAAGTTTCAAAAATGGGGTAATTTGACGCGTGGAATTGAAACCAATTTTCGCGAATTTGGAAATAACTTCATCCAAATGTCAGATTCCCCTTAAATTCACAGATTTTCGAAATTCTAAAAAAAATAGAATTTCTCAAAAAAAAAAAAAAAAACAACAATTTTCTCGATCCAAATTCCCCCAAAAATGGGGTAAAATTTGAAATTTCAAAAACGGGGTAATTTGTCGCGCGGAATTTTCTCAATTTTTGCGAATTCGGGAATAAACGCGATCCAAGGTCGCCCAAAAACGATCTAAAAAATGCAAAATCGCGTACCGATTATTAACGATTCGCGTGATTAAAAAAAAAAAATCCTGACGAAAAATAGCGCGAGGCAAAAATCGTAATATTCGCGGCGAGAGTAGCGTCGGAGTGTGGGAGCTGGAGATTTTATCGGTACACTTTTGGGGGTTGAAACAGGGCAAAAGGGAGAATTTCGCCCACGTTTCGCTTATTTTACCGGAGTATCTTTTGCTCGGGCGCTCCGGTGGAACCCCAGGCGCAGTCCGTGTGGTCGAAATTAATTTCTGAAAGAATGTATAACGAGAGGAGAATCCCCGGAGACCGTTAGAGTAATACATCTCGGTCGTTGCAGATGTAACAAGACGGCGCGAGATAATGAAACCGGATAATGAAATCTCTCGCTAAGGAGCAGTAACAGATTTCAAATCTGTTACTCGCTTTCTCTCTCTCTCTCTCTCTCTCATTCTCTCTTTGCAAAAGAGGATAAAGGATAGAGTGCGGGCCGAGCTGAGCTGCATTTGATCGATATCAGAATGCAAAGCTGCCGATATCGAGCGAGTTGACGTTTCAAACGCTTTTGTGTAGGGAATTTTTCACATTTACATTGGAAAGCTCGAACCCGATGAAACCGAGCGGAAAGACGATTAGACACGGAGCTCGGAAAACGTCACGAAAAGGGCGAGGGTCTCTTTGCGAGTCCCTCGTATGAAATTTCCCCGGAAGATTTTCAAAAGATGTAATTGCCGAGAAAACGAGATCCTCCTTTTTTTTTCTTTTTTTTTTTAATGAATTCTACGTCGTGGCAGAAATTAATCATTTGCTTTACGCGGACAAGGGTGGCGCAGATACGCTTCGGAAACTGTTGAAATCCACAAACTGGAAAGCTCCGCGACATTTTCCTTCCACGGTTATGAATTTTCCCTGCAGCCCCTGAGCTCTCTCGTAAATGGGGAAACGCCCTCGTTAAAAAAAAAAATACGAGGATCTTCGGAGAAAATTTTAATAAGACACTCGGGGTCTCGAAATCCGCTTTGAGGCGAGCGCGGGGTTCAGAAGAAATCGGAAGGTGGCTGCGTTTTGCAACTGAAACGCTAGTAATTTTCTCCGATTCCAGGAGGATTCCAGTTTTCGCGTGAACGAAAAGGAGTTTTCGTGTAACGATTTTTCGAATGCGCGTTCAAACGCGCATTCGTCGTTCGCAATTTGCGTGGATTTAAGGGTCGTCGGCGGTAATTTCGAGAAGGGAGAGTTTGCCAAAGAAGCAGGGAAATAGGAATTTTGCGTCGGAATTCCGAAAATCTGGGAATTTAAGCGGAATTCGAAATTTCAATGGAGGTAATTTCCAAGTTTGCGAAAATTATAGTAATACCAGGGGAAAAATTACCCCTAGAAATGGTTTGTCCAACCCCATTTGAAAATATTTTGAATTTTTACCCCCATTTTTGGGGGGGAAACTTGGATCGAGATGTTTCCAAATTCGCAAAAATTCGGATAATTCGCCTGGAAAAGGAATGACGTCACAATTAATTCCCCATTGAATGGGAAAACGCATTTTCTTTTTTTTGAGAATTTTTTTTTTTTTCGAATTCTGAAAGTTAATTTCAAACTCGCGAAAATTCGAAAAATTTACCTGGACAAAAAAAGTGATAAATCTTCCAGGAAAAATTGTGACGTCACAATTGATTCCCCATTAAATGGAAAAACGCATTTTCTTTTTTTTTCGAGAATTCTTTTTTTTCGAATTCTGAAAATCCATGAATTGGAGCAAAATTCGGAATTTGGATGGAGTTAATTTCAAATTCGCAAAACGTACGAAAAATTTACATGGACAAAAAAAGTCATAAATCTTCCAGGGAAAACCATGACGTCACAATTAATTCCTCATCAAATTGAAATTTAACCCCACGAGACTCGCGAGTGACGCAAAATTTACCCAGAATGTCCGGTCCATGTGGAAACACATTAACAAATTTTCATCTGTTTCAATTAAATAATTGATATCACAATTGGAAGTATATTTATTTGCTCCAGCTCCTATGTATGTATATGTCTACATGTATATTTAAGTTTGGGTATGTACACACACCCATACACACACACACACACACACACACACAATCAACAAAACGAGACAACTTTAATAATAATATCCGCATATATGAGTGACTGTGGTTTATTATTGCGGCCAATTTTATGTGGGCAAACTTCGCACATATTCCCTTCACGAGGCGAATTAAAGGGAACGTTATAACATAAACAATCGGGACAGGGATAAAAAAAAACAAATCCGGTGGATGCGAAATAATGCATCGTGTAAATTTTGCAACGCGACATTTGCGTCAAATGTTTTTCCGCAGCCGGAGCGAAAGTTTCGACAAATTAAAATTATTGTAAACACGCGAATCAAAAACAAAAACGGAAAAGGGAAAACAATTTTTTTGCCAATTCGAATTGCACCCGGAAAACGCATGATCCGTCCGGCAAAAAAATACTGCAACTGCGCTCGCAAAGTTTTAGGGACGGACCCCCAATAAAATAGGATTTCAATTTTTTATTTTCTATTTTCGAAATTTCGATCTCCTCGATGTCAAGAAAATTTTTCATTTCGAAATTTCAGGACGAGCAAAAAAAATTTTTTTTTTTTTTTTGCGACCACGAAGGAGTTGCAAGGGACTGCAACTGCAACGAATTTCGAAATTTTTTACAAGCGACAATGGACCCCCTGCTGTCAATGAGGCGAAAACCTCGAAAATTTCGAAATTTCGGAACGAAAATCCATTTTTTGTCTTTGCTACCGCAGCTGCACCCGCGTCGTCTTCGTGGGGAGTGGGGAGGGGGGGGGGGGGGGGTTAAAAATTGATTACCGGTGTACGACTAAAACCAACATTTGCTTATCCAAATTCCCCTGAATGCCACACGCGTTTAAATGAGAGTCGCTCGTTCAAGTGAAATTTTATAGGAAACAAACTAAGGAATTAAATCCATGCCCTCGAGGCGTAGCTTTGCGAGAAACGGAGCGAGAGAAAGAGAGACAGAGGCCGTGGTAAAACCGGTGAAAAGAGGAGACGAAGCCGGCTTTGACTGCCATTTTGTGTATATTTGTGCTAAATGGAACTCAAAATTAGAAATGTTCACTCGACTGTGCTCGGAGACAAACTCCGAGCCCTGCGACGGTTAATGAAAGCCGCGCTAACGTATTCCCGACACGTAGCAAACGTACACGGGGCGGAATGGGATGGGGCCGTTATTTTTCCATTTTGACCGAGTACCAATTTCCTTTTGGCGAAGAAACAAATTGGAGGGACCAAAAAGAAGGGAGGGGGAAAAAAAAGAAAAAAAAAACAACAAAGTTTCGCGATTCGTGGGTCGGCTCTACGTGTAAATGCACGTGCTTTAAGTGCGCAGAGGGAAAGCTGCTGGCACTTGCATCTGGTGTAAGAGCCGGATTTCGAGCACCAAGAGACCGGAGTGAAATAAGCTCAGCTTCGGGAGTGCAAATTAAATAAGTTCCCGGGTGTCCGTTTTCAAATCGCACCCTCTCGAGTACGAGGGTGTGTACCATATGTGTATGTATGTGTGTATGTGTATGAGTGTGTATGGGTGTATGTGTATGAGTGTGTGTAAAATATGTGCAAGTGCACACCTCGGTTGCAAGTAGTTCTTGAAATATGGTAAATCATAGCACACACACACACACGCGCGCGCAGTAATACACACACACACA
Source organism: Gasteruption jaculator (assembly GCA_949825005.1). NCBI lineage: Eukaryota > Metazoa > Arthropoda > Insecta > Hymenoptera > Gasteruptiidae > Gasteruption > Gasteruption jaculator. The sequence goes on along the minus strand of OX463766.1, from coordinate 17,913,873 downwards.
TACACACAAAGTGGGAACGCTGCGATAGCTTATTTAAACTTTCGAGAGGGAAGCAAGCGCTGTTAGGGAATTGGATATTTCCAACAAAAATGGCCGGTAACAAGAAATTTCTTGTGTGAGTAATGGCTCGCTTACGGTTGTTTCCGTGCAAATCTCGAGCGTGTAAGGGGACCGAAAGGGAGATAATACGCGCCGAAAACCGTGGAAACGAATGAATAGCATATGCAGCTACTTTGCAAACAAACTTTAACTTGGGATCGCGGTGGAATTTCCAGGCCGCGCCTTGCCTCGCCTCGTCTCACCTCGCCGAGACCAGGAGGAACTACTAGACTTCGAAATTTCTGCACTCGCACGGAGAAAATTACAAACCGAAACGTTTTCAAGCGAAATCTCAAAGTAACCGGCAACTTTCGCACGGGGAATTCCGCAAATTGGGAGTCCTTATTGCAAGTTTTACCGGGCCGAGCTGCTGCTGGAAATTTCACTTACGGGATTTTCGATGCGAACTCTTCGACCACACTTGAAGCGGATTAACGATTTAACGATTTGTCTTTTGTGCAAGATTGTCGCCCCAGAAAATTCATTTTTTGCGCACTTTCGGGAGACCCATATCCGTTGTATTTTTTTCCGAGGAATCCATTTTCATTGTCAAAATTCTCAAAATATCAACAGAAATGCCATTTTTCCTCGAAAAACCTACTTTTTTCCTACTTCCGCTGGGATTTCGTCAAATTTGACCTTGGGAATCGATTCTACGGGAAAAATTACCCCTAGAAATGACTCGTCCAACCCCGATTTTAAAACTTTAATTTTTACCCCATTTTTGCGGGAAGGGGAATGTGTGCCCAAAAAAATCGACTTTTGGAAAAATTTTTTTCGCACTTTCGAGAGACCCATATCCGATGTATTTTTTCCCGAGGAATCCATTTTCATTGTCAAAATTTCCAAAATATCAACAGAAATGCGATTTTTCCTCAAAAAACCTAATTTTTTCCTACTTCCGCTGGGATTTCGTCAAATTTGACCTTTGGAATCGATTCTACGGGAAAAATTACCCCTAAAAATGACTTGTCCAACCCCGATTTTAAAACTTTAATTTTTACCCCATTTTTGGGGGAAGGGGTAGGCATGCCCAAAATTTTCGACTTTTGGAAACTTATTTTCCAACTTTCGGGAGACCCATATCCGTTGAATTTTTTCCGAGGAATCCATTTTCATTGTCAAAATTCTCAAAATATCAACAGAAATGCGATTTTTCCTCAAAAAACCTACTTTTTTTCAACTTCCGCTAGGATTTTATTAAATTTGACCTTGGGAATCGATTCTACGCGAAAAATTACCCCTAGAAACGACTTGTCCAACCCCGTTTTTGAAACTTGAATTTTTACCCCATTTTTGGGGGAAGGGGAAGGTATGCCCAAAAAAATCGACTTTTGGAAAAATTTGTTTCGCACTTTCGGAAGACCCATATCCGATGTATTTTTTTCCGAGGAATCCATTTTCATTGTCAAAATTTCCAAAATATCAACAGAAATGCGATTTTTCCTCAAAAAACCTACTTTTTTCCAACTTCCGCTAGGATTTCCTCAAATTTGACCTTGGGAATCGATTCTACGGGAAAAATTACCCCTAAAAACGACTCATCCAACCCCGTTTTTAAAACTTTAATTTTCACCCCAAAAATTCTACTTTTGGAACCAACTTCAAAGTTCTCTTGAAACCATCTCATTAAATTCTACCGAGAATTGTCAGCCCTCATAGGGGAAGGAAGACTCGTGAAGAAAGAGACCAAGACACATTATTAAATTCATAAAAATTCGTGCGTGGGAGTCCGCTACGATCGGTAATCGCGACAGCCCCTGGCTCCCCCGTCAAACCAGCGGGACGAATTTCGTGGTCGGATTTTGGCTCGAACTCGTAACGTAACATTCTCCCAAGTATTCCTAGACGTTGGCCAATAAAGCGAGGAGACAAATGTCCGCGAGTTTGACAGAACGAACCAACAAACCTCATTTCCTCGCGTTTCTTATTCCTCCCGAGAACTGCTGCGAAATCTTCTTCGAAGTATAATAATGAAAGAAGTTCGCAAGACATTCCCGCGGTGGAGAATGTAAATAAGTAAATGAAGCGAAGTATATCAGTAAATTCGGAAGTCTATTGCAGATGCAAGTTAAAGTCACTGCCACGTTTCGGGCATAAGACAAAATGTAATAGAAGGATCCTGGCAATTGTCCAAAAGCACGGGTCCAGAACTCGGAGAATGGCAGCGACCGAAATCGTGTGTGTGTGTGTGTGTGTGTGTTACGCTCTATCTCTCTCTTTCTCTCTCTCTCTCTCTCTCTCTCTCTCTCTCTCTCTCTCTCTCTCTCTCTCTCTCTCTCTCTCTCTCTGTGTGTGTGTGTGTGTGTGTGTGTGTGTGTGTGTGTGTGTGTGTGTGTGTGTGTGTGTGTGCAACGTACATCCATGCCTTACTTCCACCCACCCACCCACCCACCCACTCACTTGCTCACTCACGATTACACTCGCACACGTACACACCCTTACCTTTATCAAACGTCTCGAATAATCCCACAGGATCTAACTAGGATCTCTGATGCTGCCATATGTGTACGTAACCGAGCGATGAGCATATGCGCGTATTTGCATGTGTCCCTTGCATGTGTGTTGCCCTGTGCCCCAACACGGATGCGATCCTCATCCGTTGCATCGCACCCGTGTACGGGAAAATATACTACATCCAGATACGACGGAAGGCACAGGGGATGGAGGAGAGCACATATGCCAAGAAAGCGCATCGACGAGGACGCTATGATATCGTATTCCTTGGCTCATTCCAACCCCGAGCCATTGCCGAAACTAAGCGTCGAGGGAGGGAAGGAACCATCGAAGCTCCCACAGTTAAATGCAACTGCGCTCGGATTCAAGATACGCAAGATACTACGAAGTAGCTTTGAAGTACGATTGGGTCAGTCCGCGGGGGTGGACGTCCGCTTGATTGGTCGCTCGGTTAATACTATATGTTGTCATTCGCCGTCAAATATTGGAGCAAACTCTCTCCCCGGATGTCGGTAAACTCTTTGAGATCCGACCCCAGCTTCTGACCTTTACGGAGCGAAAGGCACCGTTTCGATGCGAGGGATTCGATCGGGTGCTATCGCAGTCCGGGTGAAATCAACCCCCCGGTGGGTTACCGATGTTACTGGAAATCGCTGGGAAAATTTTTTTTCTTTTTTTTTTGCAGAACGAATTCGGGGAAATCTAGGGAGAATTCTAGAGAAATGTGGCAGCCCTTCGAAGGATATTTTTCAAAAGAGGAATTTTATGCAAAGAAAGAAACCTTGCTGGGAAATTTTTTTTCTTTTTTTTTGGCAGAACGAATTCGGGGAAATCTAGGGAGAATTATAGGGAAATCTGGCAACCCTTCGAAGGATATTTTTCAAAAGTGGAATTTTATGCAAAGAAAGAAACCTTGCTGGGAAATTTTTTTTCTTTTCTTTTTTTTTTTGCAGAACGAATTCGGGGAAATCTAGGGAGAATTCTAGGGAAATCTGGCAAGCCTTCGAAGGATATTTTTCAAAAGTGGAATTTTATGCAAAGAAAGAAACCTTGCTGGGAAATTTTTTTTCTTTCTTTTTTTTTTGCAGAACGAATTCGGGGAAATCTAGGGAGAATTCTAGGGAAATCTGGCAAGCCTTCGAAGGATATTTTTCAAAAGAGGAATTTTATGCAAAGAAAGAAACCTTGCGACGACCCTTTTCAGTTTTATAGAAAATTTGAAACCTTTTTTCGAAAACCCCGAAATTTTATTTTTCTTCGGGAGGGGAGGGGTACTTTCGGGGTTGCAGGGATGCAACCCTTCAAAGGAAATTTTCCAAAAGAGGGATTTCGTCCAAAGGAAAAACCTTGAAACCCTTTTTATTTTTATATACAAATTCTAACATTTTTCAAAAAACCAAAATTTGATTTTTTTTTGGGCCTCCTTTCTGCCTTAAAAATCCCCCCCCCCCCCCCAAAATCGTGACTTGCGAGAGAAATAAATTCCGATATTTGCTGGAAAAATTATTTTCAAGGTCTACCACTATCTTTTTTTATTTTTATTTTTATTTTTTTTGTCATCCAAGGGTTGAAGTTGCGCGTCACTCATGTAACGTTTCCCGCCGAACAAAGTTAAAGCAGCCGCCCTTTTGTGGGCGCGCGCGCGCGCGCCTTTCAATCGAGTAACGTTTTACCTTAAAGCGCGCAAATTATATACGTGACGTTCGTTTTTGTATATAAATAATTCCGCTTCCCTTGGCCGTAATGCGAGCTGACAAACGCGGAAGCGACTGAATTTATCTGCCATTTCGTTATTGTTATTTAACAAACTGGCAGCGGCTTGACTCGATACATTCCAAACAAATAATTCAAACAATATCAAGCGAACCATCGCATGGCCGCTCTAATGAATTTTTTATTATCCTTTACGTCAATGGCAAATTCAAGTTTTATCGCGCGAAACTGCGAAATTTCGAGCTCTCGAAAAATACGACTTTATACCGCATAATAAATTTGATTATCATAAATTACATTATTCCAGTTGGAGAAACTATTTCTAGCCATTGTCGGCGTAAGATTTTTAATATAATTAAATTCTCGCGGGGAAAAAAAAATATAAATAATAATAATAATAATAGTAGTAGCAGTAGTAGTAGTAGTAGTAGTAGTAGTAGTAGTAGTAGTAGTAGTAATAATAATAATAATAATAATATAAATATACATATATATATTTTTTTTTTTATGTATATTATATATATACAAATAAAATAATAATAAATAAAACAATAAAAAGAAACTAGAAATCCCCAAATTTGTTGTACTTCGGGGAAAAATAATTCGATGCCGTTCCTTTATTCTACGGCAATTGCAATTTCTTTTTTTTTCCCGCGCGTTCGAGGATGGTTTTTTTCAACGGCGGATCTTATAAATATAAATTGAAAATTGTCGCGAGTGCTTTCGATGTTCTCCAATGTTTTTGTAATGAAGAAGAAAGAAGGAAGAAAAAAAAAATGATCCGTAAGGCGCCAAATTATTGAATCGAAAGGAATCGCAACAACGGGTAATTATTGAGGAATATTCGATGCCCAAGGAATCTAATTAAAATGTGGCTGTGACTTTAGCGAAAGGTGGACTGGTAGATTTTTTTAACAACCGAAAGCACCAGTGCGATGAATCAAGAATACCAGACGTTACGTTTATTCTAATTAAATTCAAATTAAATATTGAGCGTAAATAAATCATAATGAATTTGTCCAAAGGAAATTCCTACGGTAAACTAATGAAGATTTGAAAAAAAAAAGGAATACGAGTAAAATAATAGAATAATAAAAATAATAATAAATTGGTAAATTTTTAAAAATCCAAATATAAGTTGAAAATTTGAAATTTCGAAAATTCCAAAGTCGTATTGAAATTTCTATATTTTTAAGATTCTAAATGTAAATTAAAATTTCGAAAATTCGAGAATTCGAAATTTCCAAATTTCGGAATTCCCAAATTTTCGAAAAATCGAAATTCCCAAAATTCGAAATTTCAATTAAAATTTGAACACTTCGAAGTTTCTAAATTTCAAATAAAATTTGTAAATTTCTAAGATTCCAAATCTGAATTAAAATTTCGAAATTTCCGTGTTCCCAAATTTTCGATATTTCGAAATCCCCAAATTTCCAATTTTCGAAATTCACATTAAAATTTCGAAATTGCAAATTTCCTAAATTCGAACGAACGGTGAAAACGGAAAAAAAGAAGAAAAAAAAAGCGTAGTATGGCGCGAGTCTCGGATTCGTACGGATTCTGTATTCGCCCAACCTATTTCCGTGCCTTTCCTTTCAAGCACTTTCCTTTCGTGCACTTTTTTATTTCCCTATTCACATTCGAGCACCTATTGCAGCCTGCGTTCGCGAATCTCACTTGACTCGATTCCAAAGAAATTAATCGCGAATCAAGGGACTTTTTCATTTCGTCGTCGTCGTCGTCTGGTGATATTTACCACACGGGCTGAGAATCGGACCGATGCGTTCGTTTACACTGAAATTTAGGCGAATGCAAATACGGTTTAGTCCACGGCAACGAAACTTCTTTTTATTCCTGCCAATTATTTCGAGATCAAAGCTACTGCTACCGCCGGTGCTGTCGGTTATCAACGGACAGCCATCGACATTTCTGCATTGCTTTCTACGAATTGCACCTACAAAGGAGGGAATCGCTCTCCTTCTCGTTTCATTTTCGTTCCATTTATTTCCTTTTTTTTTCCTCTTTTCGAAAACTGGGGATCTATTTGTTTTCCGTTCATCGAATTAGAAGTAAGTAAATAACATCGAGGCTTCTACCGGAGCTGTTGCCAGGGTGAAATTTTACGTTAAATTTGGAAATTTCGAAAAATTCCGAAATTTGGGAATTCAAAAATTCGCGACTTTAGAAATTCAGAAATTATGAAATTTTAATTTAAATTAAGAATTTTAGGAATTTAGAAACTTTAACTCAAATTTAGATTTTGAAAAATTTCGAAATTTCAATTTCAATTTAGAAACATAGAAATTGCAATTTTAATTTCGAAATTTTAGAAATTTCGAAAATTCAATTTTTAATTTAGAAACTTGGAAATTTCGAAATTGTAATTTAAATTGAGAATTTTAGGAATTTAGAAACTCCGACTCAAATTTAGATTTTGAAAAATTTCGAAATTTCAATTAAAATTTAGAAATATAGAAATTGTAATTTTTATTTTTAAATTTTAGAATTTTAGAAATTTTGAAATTTTGAGAATTTTAGAAATTTTAGAAACTTAGAAATTTCACATTCAATTCCGAAATTTCCAAATTTCCAAATTTCAATTCAAATTCGGAAATTACAAATTCTCGTTGCAGCAGCTGACTGGGATAATTACCGTGGAGGAATCGTTCGACTCGTATCGATTAGTGCATTTGGGTCTCGGGTAGACGTTCACCAGGCGCTCGGATGGAATCGGTCGGATTCGATCGATCGCTCGTCCTGTTCTCCCTGGATCTCCCCAAATCTAGCGAGTGGCCAATTAAGTCGTCTAAAATTTATTGTGCCATCAATCGACGGTACCCCCTGGCCTAAGGGTTTGTCGCCCCCTCTACCCCCTCCCTCTCCCCCCTCTCGTATTTGCTCGGGTCACACAGGTAAACACAACTGGGGGTTTTTTTTTTGTTTTTTAACCACACTCTGTATTTTAACCCCGAGCATTCTTTCGCGAAGAGATTTTTTGTCAAACACGAAATCCGCGGACGCGGGGGTGCAATTGTAATCGTAATTGAGGGTATATACCTAAACGGATAGGGCACGATAAGAATGGCGTGCCGTTGCCATAAAGAATCTTGAATTGCACCCAGTGTTAAAGCTAAGCAACCGTTCTCGTACGATCAATATGCCGCGGAACTAACTAAGCACTTTCTACATAAACTCTCTTTTTCTCTCTCTCTCTTTCTTTCTTTCTTTCCGTGTCTTTGCACTTGAAGTGAGAGAGCGAGAGAGAGAGAGAGAAATAGTGAAACCCTGCACTTGAAGAAAAGTAGGAATTTTTAAGTTCCATGGAATTTCGATGCGATTGCAACAATAATTTACGAGTAATTAATAATTAATGATTTATAATTATTGCCTGATTCGAATTAGCCACGAATTAAAAAAGGAAAACCTGAAAAATCGTAGGACAATTTTTGGAATATTTCGAAATTTTACGTTCAATTTAGAATTTTGGGAATTTAGAAATAAATTTAGAAAATTCGAAATAGAAAAGTTGCAATTTGAATTTCGAAATTCACATTTATTTTTCAATTTTTACCAATTTCAGGAATCAGTAATTAGTAATAAGTGACGATTGTATCGAAATTCCATCGAACCTATAAATTGCTACCACTGGATTTTAAATTATAATTATATTCAACACTCCTACATAAGTTATTCGATTGCATCGACATTTTATATAATTTATTCCTCTATAATTTATTTATCCGACCAAATTCGAATCAATTAAGATTTCTTCAAGATTTCTTTGGTTGGTTTTCAAATATTAATAACGCCTACGTATTTATTATGCGACGTTATTAATCCTGTAACTGTATTTTAATATTTCCATTATATATTTTCTATAAATATTCAAACTAATTGGTCAATCGCAGATTAAGCCACGATTGATCGCACCTAAAAACACATCCTACTGAACATATAATAAATAATATTCATATGTAAATATTACTTGGGTACATGTTATATATATATATATATATATATATATATATATATATATATATGTACGTTATGTATTAAAAAATTCTTTTAAAATTATTTATCCATCGGACCTCCCCGGTCCTGCCCGATATCAGCTAATAAATTTTCTGAAACTCACAATCAATTAAATAGGTTCTAAATATAATTAAACCCAATTTCAAGATTCTACGAATCGATAATAATTATTCGTTTCTAATTAAAACTGAATATTTAATTCCTGCATAATTATGCCATCGTTCAAACTCGAATAATTTTCACAATCATACTTAATTAATAATAATTAATTATTATTATAATTATTCCATTCAATCGAGGAAAAAAAATTGTCCTAATTATTATATTGTCCAATTCTGTTAAATATTATTATAATTATTCCAGTTGAGTAATTAATAAAAAAAATAAATAAGTCGCAGTTAATCTTCTTGCTACTCCTCGAGATAGAGTAATTTCCATGTATAAATTTTTTACCATTTTTTGGTGTCGAAAAAATGGAAGAAGAAATATTGTAATTTATTTATGGTAAATTTTTAATGGCAAAAAATCGCAATTATTTCTACTAATTTTTTGGTATCGCGAAAAATGGCAGAAAATTCGTAATTTTTTACGGTACCTTTTTAATGTCGAAAAATTACCATTTTTTACACCAATTTTTTACCATTTTTTGGTGTCAAAAAAAAATGGAAGAAATATTGTAATTTATTTATGGTGAATTTTTAATGGCAAAAAATCGTAATTTTTTGGTATTACAAAAAATGGCAGAAAATTCGTAATTTTTTACGGTACCTTTTTAGCGTCGAAAAATTACCATGTTTTTATACGAATTTCTTGGTATCAAGAAAATGGGAGGAAATTGTAATTCATTTATGGTAAATTTTTAGCGACAAAAAATCGCAATTATTTATACTAATTTTTTGGTATCACGAAAAATGGCAGAAAATTCGTCTTTTTTTTATGGTACATGATTAACGCTAAAATTGTCATTTATTTATACCAATTTTTTTAAAAATATAAAATTACTGCAAAGGTAACTTTCCGTGCTTTTAATAATTAAACACCAATTAAAATTCGCTTTGCATAATTCCATTAATATTTTGGCGGCATATATTTTCGCCACAATTTCGACAATTTCGGAATTTTTTCACGGAAAAAGTTCTACCTCTAATTTTGTTTTTTAAACTAAAACTCCGGAGCAACTTTCGAGGATCGTACAAATTATTATTATTATTATTATTATTTTCTTTTTTCCACGAAATCAAAACAACTTTCGAGTTTTGTTTTGAGTTTCGCCATTTCACGGCGATTAATTTTTCCCACAAGAGCGTGATTCTTTCCGAGCATTGAATTTTAACGCTCAGACTTGAGCGGGTACGTAGAAGTGAGCTTATAAAAGCACTCGGTGCCATTAAATAAGCATGCGGCTGCCGATATGCGAATTCCTGTCGGGAATTCGTTTTTCTTTTTTTTTCCCCTCGATGCGATGCAACAAAAAATGAGCAGCATTTTTTTCTTTTGCGCTTCAATGTTTCGGATGATGAATAATTTCAATAGATTTTACGCTCGATTTTACCCCTGGGAGGTATCTCTTCTCCGTTCCCTCCGTTCGAAAACTTCGGCTCCGACCGATCCTTAGAAGCCTCTGAAAATTGCATATGAAAATGGACGACCCCAAACTGCAGTTGGAAAGTTGCGTTGCTCGAGTCTGCGACGTTTTTCTTTTTCTTTTTTTGCTTTTGCTTTTAAATAAGTTGGGAATCGAATATATCGAATTTTCGAAATTGTCGAAGCACGAAAGTGGAGGACATTAGCGTCTTGAGGAGACCAAAGGAGACAAATTGGAATTGGCAAAATTGAATTTTTGAAAATTAGGGGGGGGGGAACTTCAGCTATTTAGTGAAAAATTCTTTTAAAATTGAAAATTTGGGAGAACCGATTTTTTTATTTAAAAAAAAAGAGGTGAATTTTAGTATAAAATTTGGCAAAATTGGAATTTCGAAAATTTGGGGTAGGGGGAATTTCAGTTACTTATTGAAAAATTCTTTTAAAATTGAAAATTTGGGAGAATCGATTTTTTTATTTTAAAAAATGAGGTGAATTTTAATATAAAATTTGGCAAAAATTGGAATTTCGAAAATTAGAGGAGGAAACTGCAGTTACTTATTGAAAAATTCTTTAAAAATTGAAAATTTGGAAACAACCAATTTTTGTATTAAAAAAAAGGAGGTGAATTTTAATATAAAATTTGGCAAAATTCGAAAATTGGGGGGGGGGATTTGGGCTAATCAATTTTCGTATTAAAAAAACGAGGCGAATTTTAATATAAAATTTGGCAAAAATTGGAATTTCAAAAATTACATTAAAAAAATTTCAAAATTTCTTTCGACACCAAAAAAACGAAATAATTCACTTTCTTTTCAAAAAAAAGAAAAAGGAGCATAAATTTCATTATAAAATTTTCCAAAAAATAAAAATTTCTAAATTAATTATTCCAACCTAATCTTCGCGGTAAAAATTTCTTGTCCACTTAAAAAAATTCCAAAAGAAAAAAAAATCATCTTTCCCTTCACGGCGTCGCAAAGAAAGGGGATGAAATCTTACACCGCGACTTGGCTGAAAACTAAAACTGTTACTCGGAATTTACGAAAACCAGCCGCAAATTTATTTACTTCGCTGAAACGTATTAACCCATTTTTCAGCATCTGCACAGAGAAGTTTTCGCGACTGCCGAGGTCTTTTAGTCATTCAAAATGTTTCACTCGCAGCAACGAGGAGGAAAAAAAATAAAAGGCGGACACACTGCAGCGGAGAATGGAAGAGAACATACAATAGTTGCATGCAGGTGCATTTTTTTTTACATTATCACAACTATTCTCCAAGGTGAGGTTTTCTAACGACGTTGAAATCCCAGCAATTTTCACGTCGACGAGTCCGACTGTGCCGCAAAATTTCTCACTCTTCCGCGGTTTCTTTATTATTGAGTTACAATTAATGAGCCTCGTAATTGCACTTTAAATGGACCCCTCTGTTTATCCAACTTTAATTGAGACAAATTAATAATAGGGAAAACATCCACTATTTTCTCACATTTTTATACACCCCCATTTTAAATATGTGTAAAAAAAGTAGAAAGAAAAAATTTAATTTTTGAAATTTGCCATTTCGACAAATTTAAAATTGAAATTCACCCTTTTCTATACACCCCCATTTTAAATGTATATAAAAACATAGTTAATTTTTGAAATTTGCCATTTCGACAAATTTTAGATTGAAATTCACCCTTTTCTATACACCCCCACTTTAAATGTATATAAAAAAAATTGAAAAAAAAAATAGTTCATTTTTGAAATTTGCCATTTCGACAAATTTTAGATTGAAATTCACCCTTTTCTATACACCCCCATTTTAAATGTATATAAGAAAAATCGAAAAAAAATAGTTAATTTTGGAAATTTGCCATTTCGACAAATTTTAGCTTGAAAGTCACCCCCTTTTGTGGGGGGGAAAAATAAATTACTCAGATTTTTCGATTTTTATCGAAAGTTACAATTTTTTTGTCTGACTTTTGAAATTCCCATTTTCGGAAAACTTCTTAACGAGGGAAAAAAGCACGTTTGGCAAATCGAAATTGGCAAGAAACCGCCGCACGTTTATTCGTAAACTGCGAAAACATTTGTCACGCTGCGGCAGAGGGGAAATTTGCAAGACGACAAACAGTTTAGTTAGCACTCTCGGCTCGCCATTTGGAAGTTCGCAAGCTCTCGAATCTCGGGGATTGGAAGTTGTTAACCGAAGCCCGAAATCCTGACGTTTCGATCCTCGCGCGGAAACCAACCCCCTCGGGGGAATACACCAGCACCTATAATATATCGTAATTCCCTCCGCGAAAACACGATAAATCGTACTAATTAGAAAGTTTCCATAACTTCCTTAATTACCTTATTAACCCATTAATACATACTATCGAGTTTCCGCGACTGCGGGAACAACAATGCACGGCTCGAAACAACCCCCAAACGCGAGTACCGGTCTCGGTAATCGTGTATCACACACGTGCGATATGCGTATGTGAATGCGTGTGGGGATTCGATTGAAAAAAAAGGACTCTTAATGAAAAAAAAAAAAAAATTCCGAAAATTGGAATTTCGTAAATTCGACAACGAAACCGCAGTTTTTTTATTAAAAAATCGCCCCAAAATTGAAAAATTTGAAAAATCCATTTTTTTTCCATCGACAAACAGGGAGACTCTTGATACAATATTTCTGAAAATTGGAATTTCGTAAATTCGACAACGAAACCGCAGTTTTTTTATTAAAAACTCGCCCCAAAATTGAAAAATTTGCGAAATCCATTTTTTTTTCCATGGACAAACAGGGAGACTCTTGATACAAAAAATTCCGAAAATTGGAATTTCGTAAATTCGACAACGAAACCGCAGTTATTTTTTAAAAACTTGCCCCAAAATTGAAAAATTTGAAAAATCCATTTTTTTTCTATAAACAAACCGGAAGACTCTTAATACAAAAAATTCCTAAAATTGGAATTTCAAAAATTAGGAGGCAAAAGTTGCTCGAAATCGTTCCGGATTTGTGACTTCACCCTGCTCGCAATTGGAGCTTTGAGCACTTCCTGGGCGTTTGGAGGAAAAAAAACAAAACAAAACAAAAAACCGTAACGAGCAGTTTCGAAACATAATTTCCCCTCCCTAGGGTTTTCTCCCTAAAATCCTTCTTTTGACTTCATCCGACTATAAAAGCGGCTACTTTTCATCTCGAAAATTGCCAGTTTAACTACATCTTCCGTATAATACCCTGAATCTTAATTCCTGGTTCGTTAAATTTCACGAGCCAAAAGGAAAATGAGGGAAACAGAGGGGAAAGAGAAAGAGAGAACGAGAAAGAGAAAGAGAAAGAGAAAGAGAAAGTTGTATGAAAAAGGAATTAAAAAGTAGGTTTAAGACGAGGAAATTTGTATAATAAAATAAATTATACGCCTAGGCACACTACAATGACACATTATTATGTGTCCCAATTTTCCGTCTAGTCTTGCCTCGCCTTGTAATTCGTGTTAATCCCAGCATAGCAATGAGTGTCTACCAATTTATTCTACAATTTCAAAGTAAATGATGATTAAATTCGTCGTTTTATCTACTACCTACCTACCTACCTACCCTGCTATACCTACCGTTCCTACCCTCTACACCGGCAGATACCACCTACCTTGCACGCTGCGAAGCCGGTTTCCTGCCTGCGCGTTTACACGAAATCCCAAATGATTAGTGAACGTCAGCGCGCTTTTAAAATCTATTCCTTCGGAGACTTAAACTTCATCGGGAGCTTTTGCGAGCCGTTATTTGTTTCTCAAAAGTAAAATTTACGCCCGCGGATTTACAACAGCTGAAGGGGTGATTAATTGTTACGCTAGAGAGGGAGGGAGAGGGAGGGAAAAATGGAAACGAAAGCGAGGATTTGTCTAAGCCTCCAATCTTTTCTCCCCCGAATTTCCCTCCAAACGTAACGCCGTGAATGGGTATGGTGACGTGATTTTTCAAAAGTACGCAATTTCGAACGACCAAAAGAATCGAGTTGTGGAAACTCTTTTTGGGAATTTTCGGGAGACCTATATCCGATGTATTTTTTCCCGAGGAATCCATTTTCATTGTCAAAATTCTGAAAATATCAACAGAAATAGGGTTTTTCCTCAAAAAACCTACTTTTTTCCAACTTCCGCTGGGATTTCGTCAAATTTGACATTGGGAATCGATTCTACGGGAAAAAATACCCCTAGAAATGACTTGTCCAACCCTGTTTTTGAAACTTTAATTTTTACCCCATTTTTGGGGGAAGGGGTAGGTGTGCCCAAAAAATCGACTTTTGGAAAAATTTTTTTCGCACTTTCAGGAGACCCATATCCGATGTATTTTTTCCCGAGGAATCCATTTTCATTGTCAAAATTCTTAAAATATCAACAGGAATGCGATTTTTCCTCAAAAAACCTACTTTTTTCCAACTTCCGCTGGGATTTTATTAAATTTGACCTTGGGAATCGATTCTACGGGAAAAATTACCCCAAGAAATGACTCGTCCAACCCCATTTTCCAAACTTTAATTTTGACCCTATTTTTGGTGGAAGTTCCCAAAAAATCGACTTTTGGGATTTTCGGGACACCCTCATCCGATGCGTTTCCTCCAAGGAATCCATTTCCATTATTAAACATTTCAAATATCCACTAAGAAAATAATTAAAAAAAAAATACCCAATTAAATGCATCTTCGTACACGAGCATAGACGCGTGCTAGAAATGTACGATAAAAACGAAGGATCCAAGGGGGTTAAGGGTTAACGTTCGTTCGCGGCTTCAATAACCCGCGGTTTTATGTAAATCATATTTCCAAAGATATTATGAAACCCAAGGAAAAAAGCAACACCCGCGCCTGGGCTGCCATAAAAGCGCTATTTTTTTCCCGTTTAACAGCGGCACCTCCCTCTCGCGGAATGTACATACACATCTCAGCCGAGTTAAAACAATTTATAACCCCCAATAGAGCTGAGCTAGTTTGTCATTAGTTTTTTTTACCCATTTTTTTCTTCCTTTTTTTTTTTCGTTCGCGTCGTAACTGAAACGGGTTCGTAATTCGTGGATTACGTCACGTCCCCGCAAATTTCCATATTTTCGCGTTCAATCTTTTTTAATTATTTTATCGGCCGTTATTTATTGCACCCGCGCCCATTCGTTCCTTTCACTTTTCGAATTTATTCCCGGACTCGCGCGGATTCGGGATATCCTCGCGGGTCTCGCTTGGCCCCTTCCGTGACTCCCGGCAAAATTGCGATCTTCGAATTTCCGGGAACGCAACGACTCCCCGGGCTTTCAAATTCCAAAGCCTTTACGGACTCCAATTTCAGAAACTCCTAATAGATGAAAGTTCGCAAAGTTCGATCGGATCAGTTTAACTTTCCCAGGATTCAATCCCTCGATGTGCAAACTTCTGCTTTTCAGTCTCCCAACTTATAAATTGCACGCTCCCATATTTCAAATTTTCAAGCTCCCGCAACTCGCAAATACCCGCCATTTACGAGCCGAGCTTCCGAATTTCAAACCGATAAGTATACAAACAACCCGACAATTCGATCCTTCCTTCCTTCTCCCCCAGGGTCTGAGCTTTAGCTCCGTTAAAATTGGTCGGCTGGCAAATTGCATATTTCGTCTATATACCCGTCGTTCATCGGAGCTTCGAGCTTGCGTCTCATTTTCGAAGAACTCGAAACTACGAATTTTTGCCAAGCCCCGGGTAATCATCTCTTACCGGCTCCGACCCTTCACTAGAACCAATTTTCAGGACGAAAGTTTCCAAAAAGCTTTGAGATCCCTCAAAAAGTGACGTCACTTTGGAGGGAAAAGCTCCAAAAATAGCGAAAGTTATTTTTTGAATGTTTCGATGAAATAATCCCTCAAATAGTGACGTCACCTTGGAGTAAAAAGCTCCAAAAATAGCGAAAGCTATTTTTTGAAAGTTTCGATGAAATAAAAATAAAACACTTTTTAAATTCAACAAAAAAAGAATTTTGTTGGAAGAAAATTCGAAAAAAAAATTCAATTCGAAAATTGCTTGAAAATCGGAAAATCAAAAAAAAAATCCATTTCCATAATGAAATTCTCGAAAATTTGAATTTCGAAAAGCTGCTCGAAAATCGAAAACGTCCAAACAATTAATTTTCTCCCGCACAAAGAAAAAGGGATAAATTTTTTCCGAAATGTGAATTTCAAAAATTGGCCGAATTTGAAAAATCGTCATGGTGGAAAATTTCCTCGGAGCTTCGAAATTCCCCTAAAAGTGACGTCACTTTTGGGGCAAAAATCTCGAAAAAAGGAAAAATTGCAAAATCTTCCCAAATACCCTCGCTCTGGCGCGTTTCGGTGAAACGGGAGTACCAGTTTCCAAAGTGGGTGATACTGGAGTGCCAAGCCCGGCATCTGGAGCTGCAGCTGGAGCTGGAGCTGGAACTGGAGCCTGGACGCGTAAGGTGGAACAAAATTTGAGTCTCTCCGCATTTAACAAAAGATGAGAGCGGAGAGGGAAGTAAAATAAAAAAAAGAAGAAGAGAGAGAGAGAGAGAGAGAGAGAAAGAGAGAAAGTCTCTACATTTGAGTAACACGCCACTCTTTTCTTTAGTGTCGAGTCAAAGAAATGGAGAATACAAACGCGGGGATCCCGGTAACGCCTGCTCGGAATATTCTATGTCGAGGTTTTCTTCTTTTCACATCTTTCTTCTTCTTTTTTTTTTATTATTATTTTACTTTGCGGTTTTATTCGTGGAAAAGCCGCTGTGGTTTTCCCGTATACCTATACTTTCTGACGTTACATGCGAGACAAAGAAAGACTGACCCATGAACGTGATGTTAGAGACGATGTCGTCAACCAAAACGACGACGACGTCGTCGACGACGACTACGACGACTACGACGACGACGTCGACGACGTTGGCGAATCCTCTACCTCTGTCTATCTCCCTCTCTCTCTCTTTCCCCTTTTTAGGCAAAAGGAGAGATTTCACATTCTCGCAGCATCTCTCCGGCTGCATAGCCACGGCTTATTTTTTTTTTTTGTACTCGGTTTTACCTCTGGACTCTCATTTGTGTGCTTCGTGTTTCAACAGAATTTGTTGGTACTCTTTATTTTTTTTTGTTTTCCCACCCTTTGTTGCTACAGAAAGCATCGGTTTCTGCCGGATTGCGAAGCAAGACGAGGGAAACGACGGATACCGGCCGAATTGTACGAAGTTTCCGCGTCTTGGAAATCGGAAACCCTCGAACTCGAATTTTGACCTTCGTCGCGAATTTTGGAAATCGATGGAATTTTTCGAAAAATGCTATTTTTTTTAAATATCTTCGTTTACTCGAAATTTCGATTACGTAGGAGAGGAGGAGGGGGAGGAGGGGTTCCATTAAAAGAAAAATAATTCTGAGGGAAATTCTCAACTCCAATTTTTCCTTTTTACATTTTTTTTTTTCCCAAGTCGATTGGTTCGATTGCCCCGTGGTTCAATTGACCCCGCTCTCCCCTAATTTGAATTTAAACGCTTTATATTTTAAATGCACATTTTTTTTCAAAATCGAGTTTTTTTTTTTTTTGGAATCAACGCATTTTTGTCACTCTTTGGCCATCGACTCGAAAAATGCGTTTTAGTCGAGATTCGGCCCCCGCGGGACCAAAATTCCAAAAAATTTCGAATTTTTTTAGAACCTTTGGCCAGCAAAGAGACTTTGCCGGGGTTTTGCCGGAGTTTTGCCGGGGTTTTGCCGTTCGTCTATAATCCACCTCCTCATTTCCGAGAAAGCACCATCCCCCGTGTTTACGATTTTTGGTTGCCAAGCGGCCGCGACGAGGCTTGGCTTCAAAAATGCACGTAAATTCGCGGAATTTTATGAAGAAACGCGTGAGAGAGAGAGAGAGAGAGAGAGGATAGAAAAGTAGCCGGTTATTTTATCTCGTTCCTCCAAATGTATTTCATTCGAGCACTAAAATTCAATCGAATCGATTTATGTGTTTACATTCGCTGTGGATTTGGCTTCTGGAGGTAGTAAAAGGAAACGATATGATCAACTTAAGTGCAACTTTACCTAATTAAACTTCGGGAGAATCATCCCTTTCTTTTTTTTTTCTTTCTTTCTTTTTTATATATTCCCTCTGTTTACCTTTACTTCATCATCTTCCGCGCCTCGTCCACGGAGTTGCTCTTCTTCTTCTACTTCGTGTTCCTCCTCTCTTCCATTTTTCGC
Organism: Gasteruption jaculator; assembly: GCA_949825005.1. Taxonomy (NCBI): domain Eukaryota; kingdom Metazoa; phylum Arthropoda; class Insecta; order Hymenoptera; family Gasteruptiidae; genus Gasteruption; species Gasteruption jaculator. The sequence goes on along the minus strand of OX463766.1, from coordinate 17,895,811 downwards.
TCCATTTTTCATAATAAAATTCTTTAATTAATTCGACCGGCCCGAAAGAAATTGCTTTTTCTCTGCAAATTAATTTCCATTAACTTCAGCAAAGAGAGGAGAGATGTTATTTGAATTTCTGTTATGTAAATGAAAAGTATAAAGTTTCCTTCACCGAGAGGACCTCGTCTCGGCGTCTTCGAACGTTACATGTTGGAACAGTGTGTATCTGTGTGTGTGTGTGTGTATTCGGAAACACAATTAGCTCAGATTTCCAAGCTATGGGTTTTCTCGGGCACGATTTGAGAAATTTCCTGGGTTTTGGCCAGAAAGTATCCCCAGTTCTTCCTCGGCCTCCGGGTGCAAAATTAGCGCGTCACTGGGCTTCGAAAATGGCAAGTCTCCCTTCTTCTTCTTCTTTTTTTTTTTTTCATTTTTCCTTTCGGGAGCGCGAGTTTGAAGAAACGGCAACAACATCGAGTTCAACAGCGAGCGAGCGGGCGAACGGGCGTCGGGACCAAATGTATGGTAATGATATGCAGATTTATAAGTTTAAATCTCGAATATAGGGTTTCGCCGGGGAAAAGGAGAGAAGGAGATGGAGAACGAAGAGAGCGGGAACGAAGGAGCAACAAACATTTTGTAACATGGTTAAGATGAAAGCGTACATCAGTGTCAAGGAAACGAAGCAGAAAGTAATCTGTTACCGTTGTACCGGTAGCAGCGGCATGGCATGGCATGGCATGGCACCACCACCGGTGCAACCGTACCGGTACTGGTGCAGATGCTTCTGGTGAGGACCATTCCTCTTACGCGACGAGAGCAGCGCTAAAATTCGTTCCCCGGAGTCCCTCGACTGTCGTTTTCCGGAAGCATTTGATCCCCCGTCACCCAAGGAACCATCAGGGGCCACCCAGGGCCACCCGGGGCCACCCAGAGCCTTCCCCTTAATTCACCTTGTAACGTTTTCTCATGATTCGGCCACGAAGGGGGCCACGTATGAGAAATTTGTGGCCATCAACGCGTTTTGGGTCATACCTTGGCCACCGAAGGGCCACGTATGAGAAATTTGTGGCCATCGACGCGTTTTGGGTCATACCTTGGCCACCGAAGGCCCACGTATGAGAAATTTGTGGCCATCAACGCGTTTTGGGTCATGTCTTGGCCACCGAAGGGCCACGTATGAGAAATTTGTGGCCATCAACGCGTTTTGGGTCATACCTTGGCCACCGAAGGGCCACGTATGAGAAATTTGTGGCCATCAACGCGTTTTGGGTCATGTCTTGGCCACCGAAGGGCCACGTATGAGAAATTTGTGGCCATCAACGCGTTTTGGGTCATACTTTGGCCACCAAGGGGCCACGTAACAAATTGGGAAACCACGGACGGAATCTCGGGCAGCAAAAAATGCAGGTGCTATGCAGCCAATGTTGCGAATTCCGTGATTATAAAGATCCTCGGATGGATGATGGCCTTTTTTTTTATGGCCCACTTTTATTACGGCTTGGTCGTAGCCGCAAAGATCCCATGCTCCGGTGACGTTGAAGCGCATTTCCTCGCGTCTCTGACAATGAGAGGGAAGGGAGAAGAAGAGAAGGAGCTTTCGCCTGATAAAAAATGAAGGACGAAGGTGCCGACGTCTTCGGATTGATTCCGGGGTTCCGCGGTATCCGGGAACATAACCCGCGACGAAAATCCCCGTTTCGCGTCTGGGATTTGCCCGTTGATGGATTTTGCGGAATGGACTGGCGCGATTGCGGACGCGTGCGGTGAAAGAAAATAAGGCAGACGTTCCCGAACGTGAATTTAGGGCGTGCCACGAGGGAAGAAGAAGAAGAAGAAGAAGAAGGGAGGAGGAAGCCACGAAAGGTGGTTAAAAATGGAACACGCACGGATTTCCGCGCGGGAATTGATGGAACTTTGGCGATTAATGGAATTTTGGAAATCAGTGGAATTTTGGAAATTAATGGAATTTTCGGTGTCAATGGAATTTTGGAAATCAATGGAGGTTTGGGTGTTAATGGAATTTTGGAAATCAATGTAGGTTTGGGTGTTAATGGAATTTTGGAAATCAGTGGAATTTTGGAAATTAACGCAATTCTGAAAATTAATGGAATTTTGGAAATCAATGGAGATTTGAGAGTTAATGGAATTTTGGAAATTAATAGGATTCTGGAAATCAATGGAATTTTGTGAATTAATGGAATTTTGGAAATCAATGGAATTCTGGAAATTAACGGAACTTTGGCAATTAATGGAATTTTCGGTGTCAAAGGAATTTTGGAAATCAATGGAGGTTTGGGAGTCAATGGAGTTTTGGAAATTAATGAAACTTTGGCAATTAATGGAATTTTTGGTATCAATGGAATTTTGGAAATTAATAGAATTCTGGAAATCAATGGAATTTTGGAAATCAATGGAGGTTGGGGAGTCAATGGAATTTTGGAAATCAATGGAGGTTGGGGAGTCAATGGAATTTTGGAAATCAGTGGAATTTTGGAAGTTAATAGAATTTTGGAAACCAATGAAATTTTTTAAACTAATGAAATTTTCGGTATCAATGGAATGTTGGAAATCAATGGAGGTTTGGGGGTTAATGGAATTTTGGAAATCAGTGAAATTGGCGGCTGCATAGCGCCAGCATTTTTTGCTGCCCACAAATTCCCCAAATTTCTCCTACGCGTGGTCCTTGGGCTTCCTTCGTCCTTCCAAAAATGCGTTTACTCGCCCACCGAAGGCGTTTGAAACTGAAAGCGGGAGCCGCCACTTATTGGTGGGCCAACTATATCCCTCCGCCAAAAAAAAAAGAAAAAGAAAAAAAACACCTCCCAATTTCTTTGCTGTTGCCCTTCGTGACCAACCATGACCAAATCGAGTCTATCGTCGCGTTTTCTCGCGTTTCAAATAATGGAACAACGAGACTCGCGGATGGGGGGGGGAATGAAAATGACCGGAGCTGACAATTAGAGCTTCGATTGATTACCGCGAGGACTTTGGTCCGTATGCTCGCGTGTACATAAAAAAAAAGAAAAAAAAAGAAAAAAAAGGAAAAAAAAAGGGAAAAAGTGTTATCCGTGTGCACACGAGCCATTGTGACACCGCATGCTTCAGAGCCACCAATGGTGGTGGTGGTGGTGGTGGTGTTGGTAGTGGTGGTAGTCGTCGTCGTCGTCGTCGAATGTCATCAATATGGAAACACACAACATCTCTTTGTACAAGGGGGTGTTTAGACTATAGAGGGGCTTCTCGCATGCCGCTTTCATCTTTGTGAGAAGTAATAGTTGTACTTGTAGCGCTACCAACATTAGCGCTACAGCCATAGATAGCGCAGCCGACGCTAGCTCACTGGCTCACTGGCTCACTGGCTCTGACTGGCTCCGACTGGGCTCTGTGGTAGTGGTGTCGGTATGTATAGGAATCTTTGATAAGGCACGGGGATAGTGCAAACACTGATTGGTTCGCCTCAGGCTTTCGCGTCACCGTTCAAACAATGCAGTCCGTGCTAACAATGCAATCGCGACCGAGATAAAAATATATAGATCGACCTACCCTATTTCTATCTAACCACCTCGCCCTCACCTCGCCCCAACCCTCCAACTTTCTCTCTTTCTCTCTCTCTCTCTCTCTCTGTCTCTCCTGGGTTTTTTTTTTACTATACCCATTTTCTTTCCCGCTTTTCTTTCTTTTCGCTGTTTTCCTTCTTTTTTTTTTTCATCACGCTATGATGAATCTCATGTGCTAATTCTTCGCATTTCAATTCCAATTCTTGTGAAAAATTTCAATTTGTTTCCCGCCCAAAAAACGCCGA